>JAJJMB010006856.1:1983073-2036276 GCA_023531105.1 Papaver atlanticum | reverse complement strand
GAATATTGATTAGAGTTTATCACTTAATTGGTCAATGGTGGAATCCAGAGTCTCGGTATTTTCTTATTATTGTCAAAACAACTCTATTTAATTTTCGAAAATCCTTCACAAGTTCGAGCAACGAACCTTTTTACCACTACAACTACGAAACACATCAACAGACACTATACTACTACAAGTTAACTTCGAACTTGAATGTAGTTAAGCCTTAACCAAGTCTCACACCGATTAAGGTATATTCGAGTTCCTTACGCCTCTAGAACCACGCCGGATTCTGCACACTTGATTCCCTTAGATGATCTCACTCACAACTAAGAGTTGCTATAACTCAAAGTCGAAGACTTATAAACAAATCTGTCTCCCACAGATATGTCTATTCTTTATTCGGTTTTTGTTTCGTCTTTTGATAAATCAAGGTGAACAAGAACCAATTGATAATCCGGTCTTATACTCCCGAAGAGTATCCTAGAAATATCAATCACCTCACAATAACCCAACTGATAAACCAAAAAAGTTATTGCGGAATCACAAGAGTCTGAGATGAAGAACTGTTGTGATTACTTTTTATATCTTACCTATCGGAGATAAATCTCGAGAAAATCTTAGAGAACATAGTACTCAACACGATAGAACAGGTAAGATCGGAATACGCAACCACATAGAAAATAGTTGGATCTAGCTTTACGAATCCCAAATGAAGCCTTCAAGTCGTTAACCTAATATGGTTTTGGAAAAACCTAGGTTAAAGGAGAATCGACTCTAGTTTACAACTAGGACACAGGAAAGTGCCGAGATTAGGTTTTCCATTTGCTAGAGTTCTCCCTTATATAGCCTTTCAAATCAAGGTTGCTTACAATCAAAGCTAAGATAGCTTAGTAACAAAGCATTCAATATTCACCATTAGATGAAATCATGATTTAAGATTCAAGTTATGTCTGCTTAGAAATAAAGCAACCAGTCTCCATAGTTAGATGGTCTTAGCTTGTTACACACAAATGTACCTTCATTTAGATATGGGTAACCGTACCTAAACGTGTATATTGAGTTGGCTCAATAATAGTTAACCGAAGTTAGCCATATGAATACTTTTGTCTTAACCATATTCATCTAACACTTCTAGATCAAATATGATGATCAATCAATTATGAACGATAATCAAATGAATTTAATTATGCTTCAAATAAAGTTGTTCAATTGTTCACTATCTCATAGAAATATATATGAAAAAATTGAAACAAAATCGGATTGATTCGTAATCGTACAAAGTACTTATACAAGAATCAATTCATGAATATTAAGCCACGGTTTGCAAAGATTGCATTCCTTAATTCATAAATATTTTAGTTCATATGTATGAGAATCATACTTAACCGATTTTAGAACTTAACCACTGTGTTCGCAAACCAGGTACGCGAACAACAGCTCCGGACCTTAGCATGTCCAGCCGTTCGCAAACTAGGTACGCAAATAACCTTCCCGAACCCAACTCAGGTGAAACCGTTTGCATATTAGGTACGCAAACAAGGTTCCCGGACCTTTACAGGTAAAACCGTTCGCATACTAGGTATGCATACCGTGTTGTATCCAGACATGGTCAATTGTTCTAAACTCCCATTTCAATCACTGAAATATCCTTAGAAGACGACAATGGTTGTCTCACACAAACCATTAGCTTCAAGTAATTTTCAAGTAATCGAATGATCAATACGTAACTTTCCAAGTCGACATCAAATGATTGTCTCACACAAATCATGTAAGATGTTTCAAGGCAATTTCCACATGATCACCTTTTGACTTAATATTTAGTTTACAACAAATAAATTGTCTACAACTAAACTCGTCAAGAATAATAATGAACATAGTTAAAGCAGAAAGCTTCCAACACATATTTCAAAAAATATATATGCGAGATAAACTCAGCTCGAAATATCAAATGTGTATAATGAAAAAGTCTATATAGCTATACGACTTAGTCTTCTTAGAAGATACAATTAAATAAACTTCTGAGTGATAGATAAGTTTTAGTCTCCAGATACCTTTTGTTGATGAAGTAGACTAGAAATCAAGTATATCTCCATATTCAATTGATGAATGCCGTGAAGTCTAAAACTGAACTACACATTCTATCATAATCCGAGACATAGCTATAAGTAGACTAGAAATCAAGTATATAGTTTTGATCAACTAAACTTGACAACCAAGCTTAAGATAGCAACGCTTGCGAGTTCGACCGAGCAGTGCTTTAACACAGCTCCTTCCCAAGCAACAACAAATTCTGTCCATCATCTTACTTCTCCGTCACCTTCGTTCACTGGCACAAATCCATTTCAGAAAAATACCACCTTCATTCACTGCATGTTTCTGTCCGTCAGACTTCAGCCACAACACATCTCTCTATTCTAGACTAACACTAATTCTGGGAATTATTCCTAGTAGAATTTTTTTGCTGCCAGTTTCAACCACATCAATCTCCATCTGGCACCATAAGTTCATCTCTGCCAGTCTAAATTTCGTCACCACCAAGTGCACAGCTCGAGCAATTCTTCGCATATGGATTCAGTATCCAATTGCATCTGTTGCTGCTATAGAGCATCTTCCATATTCTTCTTCCATTTTCACTTATCCATCTGAATTCCTTTATCTCCGGTATCACTCGATCTCGGACCTTCATTTTCATTCCACCAAAGCTGCTGCTCAAAATTGCACATTTCTGTGTTTGGAAGAAAAGATAAGATGTTGATTGTGCTTAAGAATATTCTAAACATTTCTGTGTTTCAAGAGCTGCCCACGTCCTCTCATCTCTTAAGTCCTAAGAGGTTTATGTGCTTGAACATTGAAACATTTTGTTCCACTGATCTTCTGGCAGTAAGATATTTGAGGTGGTGCTAACCACTGTAACAGGTTAAATGGCATGCCTGCAGTTGACTGAACCATAACTCCATTTGAGACATGCAGACAAAATCATCACCAGCTAATGACTCTTTGACTTCATTTCCACCCACTCAATATATAATAGCCATACTGCCACCTCAAACCTCCTATAAGAGAAAAAAATCTCTTTGCATTGTATACTTTATCCACCTTTTACCATTCCCACCATTTAGTAAGTCTGTTGTGCAGACCCTACTCCACTATCCATGTGCCGTGCGTAATATGAGTTCTGCTGATATATAAAAAAATACCAGGCCAGCCACAAATTTTCTTTTTCATCAATTAACTCCCACTTTACCCATTTATTCACTGGAAGAGCATAATTTCTTGTATCTCCTATAAAAGCACTAAAGTAGTGTCATTAGCCAAAATATAGAGTCATAACTAATATAAATATGGGTATAAAATGTAGCACTTACGTTCTTATCACATATCTCTTTATATTTTGTGTGATCTTGGAATTAGGGTTTGCTAAGAGAAACTTCTAGATTTCGACATCATTTGAACATGTACATAACTCTTATCATTTATTGTTCAAAGATATTCCTTGATATTCAAGGTGATCCCAAATCAAAATATTGAAAAACATTTAATTATGATTTTCAATTTGATATGCTTTTAATTCCAGCATTTAAAGCATACACTCTAGAAAATGTTTATTAGTAAATGTGCTATACTAATAATAGAAAATTTCTATGAGAGATTTCGGAAATATTGGTTAACATTAATTGGGAATAGGAAAACCGAATTTAGGTACTTTAATGAATATCTTGAGAATATTTTTTGGTTTAGGAATTTCCTTGTTGTGCAAACAACCTTGGTCTATAAATACTTGAGTGTGCATTTCTTGCAAACTATCCTAAGAGCCAGGCAAACTTCATTCTTGTTGTTTCGGGTGGAGCCGTCTATTCAGAGAGGAAAGTACCCTAACTAGGCGAAATCTCTTACGACCGCTCGTTTAAAAACTTCTGTGGTATCAAGAACCTCTACGAGTACCGTTGCTGGGAAACTAGATAATTGCATTGTTGTTGTAGTTTTCGATTATTGATTGGATTGACTAACGATTGTTGAAACTTTGATTTCACCTAGTTTGATTATTCTTGAGAGCCTTCTCTTCTGACATAAGGGTCACTCAAACTAGATCAAAGTATTGACGGGATCTTTAGAACCATTTTCGGATCTAAAGACATCTTGTGATAATCCATTGTTAACAGACTCGTTCTGTGTGTGATTGATCACAAGAGGATTCAAGTTGTGTTATGCAGGTTATTGAAGGAAAACGAAGAAGATTTCATATTAGTTTTCGTATCTTGTGAATATTGTGCACAAACCTTAATCGGCTGGGATCCGACTTAGATTAAATTTATCTCATCCGAAAGTCTCATTGATTGGCAACTATCATTTAGTGGCATTCTTCAGTGTTCGAATCTGATAGTTGTAAATATGAATCTAAGTTACTGATTCAGATTGATCTTACCCGACAAAGGAGTTTATTAGATTAAACGGAAGAGCCTTTGTCAGCAACTCACTATATCTTCTAGCAAGATTGATTAGAGTGGTTACGAAACAGATTCTTCCCTTGTTGTTTGAAATACGATCCAAAGGACTTAATATTCACTGCGTGACTCTAAAAGTCAAATGCACAGGGATACTGAGGAAACTAACTAGCTAGGGGTAGTCTACTTGGTCTCAACTATACAAAGTTGGTATTATATTTTGTATAGCGGCTTAATTATGAGAGTATTCAAAATTGGACTAGGTCCCGGGGTTTTTCAGCATTTGCGGTTTCCTCGTTAACAAAATCTTGCTGTGTCATTTACTTTTTTTCTGCAATATAATTGTTATTATAGTTAAGTAATTACACACGCACGTTAATCCTAGTCACTTCATATTGATCCTATAGTGTTTCGGTTTAACACCGTACCTATTATAAAGTGAGCTCTTTGTTGTCGTATTGTCTCGATTTCATATCCATAGACAATCACACAAAGTATATACCATAGTTGTCATATTGTCTCGACTTTGTCCATACACTTGGTATCGGACTTATATGTTGATATTTAAAAGATTGTGGTGTATTTGGGTACCCTCGTATATTTCAAGATTCGAATTTAAATATATAAGAGCAAGTCTTGTAAGATCTTTACAACCAAGTTAATTAATTAATACTATTTTTATGGATTAATATAGTACTTGTTGTGGATTTTAACGGACAATTAATGTTAGTCTTAATAGGAGTTGTAGATTTGTCTCGTTGCCACTCTCATCAGGACTTGTTAACAAGTATATTTATCATTTTGAGCTTGCATATTGCATGACGATGAGCTTAAACACTTAATCACTTTACATTTTATGTATAACAAATAATAATATTTTTTGTATAACAAATAATAACTAGGGAATCGGGGACTTGGAACTTGTCTCGTTTGTGTTTGACATACGTCTTTTTACGAGCATAAGAGCACCACCTACTCCGACTTAGGTGATTCACTTGGGAACTGTATGTCACCATGGAACTTAGATTATCCGTCTTTCTTCGCCAACCCATTTATATCTTCTTCATTCCTAGGCAGAAGCATCTACATATCAGGTAGCAATTCACCAATTAGCAGGACTATTGATAAGGCCACGACTCCTAAATAGTTAGGGGCTTAATATTGATACCGTAAATACATTAAGACAGACCGTGATTCATGGGCTTACAATTACTAAAGATCAATATGAATGACTAAAGACTTGACTCAATCAAGGGCATTTGACTAAGAGGGTAAGATAGGAAAGTTTGGAGAAATCATGTTTGGATACCAGAAGCAGAAGTCAGAAGCTAAAGGTTGTTGCTTCACAAAAAGTTGACTTGTTTGCTTGTAGAGTTCAGTCTATAATTGTTTATCAAAACTAACTTCTGAATTTTTTTATTATAGAAGCCAAAAACCAACTTTTAGAGTGGTACCCAAACAAGTTATAAGACTTGAGACTAGTAAAAAACGTTTAACTAAAGGTTCAGACTGTCTTAAGAAATAAAGGTTGTCATTTCTGACACATAGAAGCATGAGGTAAAAGAGAGAGTAATATAAAGAGAAAGGGACATGGTACTTTAAAGAGCTCTCATTTTATTTTTGGAAGGGAGGAAGGGAGATTGGGTGTGCTGTAATTAGAATTGAGTTTCCTCACTTTTACCCCACAAATAGTTCCTGTCTTGAACGAAAAGGTAGTTTTCAACAGATTAGGCTAAGGCACAACCTACTACATATGTGTAGCATGCTAAAGTTTAGGCTAAGCTATCTACTAGAAATGGAGAAAGTAAGAACCATAGTAGTTATTATAGATGGAAAAATATATCATCTACCAAAGAACTAACAACTGAGATTTCAAACGAGACTCAAGGTCAGATGTCAAAGACTCAACTCACAGGTCACTAATTTAAAAAGATACGCGAAGGTAGACACCGAAGACCTGAGTCAACCTTGGAAGTTGAGAAAAACCTTGAATTTGCCAGTTGAGTAAATACCTGCAATGTCATATTGTTACAACGAAGAGCTGTCCCAGGTCCAAATAAGCACAAGGTTGGGAAACAAATTGGGTCCAAGAAATCACGTGCTCACGAGTGAGTACTTGAGATATAAATCACTTACATGTAATCCTTGTATTCGCATAATATATGAATATCTATAAAGGCTCATAATTACATATAAATACCGATCCAATATCAGAATTAGAGTAATCAAACTAAGATTATGACTACCAGAATAATGTGAAGGTAAGCTCTTAAATTAGATGAAACATCTTTAGTTATACTTCTCCACATTCTAGAGATAACCACATTTTAACCAACATAATGCTTGGTCTCTTGTAATATTGGTTCAAACTTCCACCATAAAAAATTTGTTATGAATGGTTTAACTAGAGACCAATTTTGAATAAGGAATTATGGGTAAAAAAATACGTCGTGTAAAGTTCATCTTTTCATCTGGTTTCCGTCCAAAATTATATTCTCACTGTTTCAACAATTTCAATAAAAAAGATCGTCAAATAATAAAGACTCGGAACTACTTATGTAATCAGGAAAAAAAATTAACTATTGTGAAAAGGAGAGGTTACCAAATACACCACCAACTTTTTCGCTCGGAAACCCATATGGACAAGCTTATCACAATCAGTAATATATATCAACAGATCAGATCATATACCTGATTTGTAAACAAGTTTTCTTGGACGATCTAAAAAATCTATATTCAAGAATCAACCTAGTATGTACCCGAACTGTATCTGAAAATGCAGGGGATACCAAATACACCCAACTTTTTCGTTCGACAACCTGTATAGACAAACCTTGATACAATAGCAAGCAGATTAACTGAATGATCCTTGACAATATAGAGTTTAAATATCAACCTTTACTCAATCAGTATATGTATAGACATAAGGTCTGTGAACCTGATTGTTAAGCAGAGTACTTGGACGATCTCAAAAATTAATATCCAAGATCAATCTAGTCGTATCCAAATAACCCAATTGGAATTCTGCCAAGTGCTATCTTTTAAGATACGTATTCTACAAGAAACAAGTCTCGTAATCGATTACTATTAAGCGGAAGTATCTACTTAGATTGAATACGTACAAACCTATGCAAATCCAATTATAAAGTTATACAATATAATACGGAAAAAGAAAAACACAAGACACCAAATTTTTTGTTAACGAGAAAACCGCAATAGCAGAAAAACTCCGGGACCTCGTCCATATTTGAACACACACTTTATTAAGCCGCTACATACATTAGCCTACTATCAGACTTCGAACTGGAATATATTTGAGACCGAATCCACCCTCCAAGCGATTCAGTTACAGTCGTGCTCCTTACGTCTCTTGACCTCGCAAAGCTCTACACACTTGATTCCCTTAGCTGACATCCTTTACAGCCTAAGAGTTGCTTCAGCCGAATAGAAGACTTTTTATACCAATCTGCCTCTAACAGATAAACCTATTTGATTTCCGTTTAGATCAAAGATCAAGGTATGAAAATATGTTTGCAATAGACAAAGCTAACAAACCTCACAAATACGGATCTTACGACTCTAGGAGAGAAGCCGAAATTCTTAACCACCTCTCAAGAACAACCTTCAAAAGATCAACTAAGATCAGTTTTCAGATATCAATCTTGAGGAATCAAAAAGTATGAGATGAAGATAACTTTGGCGATTTCTATCTATCTTGCCCGAAAGAGATTACGAGAACCTCGATAACAGAAAGCAAGATCAGGATTCACGAATTATCAAGATAAAGATAGTCATACCTGGATTCACGAATCCCCAAAGCAAAGTCTTTTAGTCTTGGACCTAATTATGTTTCTCAGAGGAAACCTAGGTCAATAGAGGACGACTCTATAATCAACTAGGACACAAAGTGTTTGGGATTGATTTTCTTAGTTGACAGAGCATCTCTATTTATAATTTTTTCCAAAAACAGGGGTTGCTTAGAATTCAAGCTAAGATAACTTGAGAATCAAGCTAACTCTATTCTTGACAAATACAATAGAAGAATATACACTTAGGTCCAGTTACATGACCGTGTATAATGACCATTCGGTTTGGCAAGTTATCCAAAGAACTAAAAGCAATTTGATATTGATTTAAACACTTGAGAGTTTAATCATGATGCACACACATAATTGTTTAAGTGATCAATGAAGTCTTAGAAGTGTTTAAGAGAGTTCTAGTAATACCAAACATATTATAAAAATAAGGCTTTAAGCATATACTAAAATATAAACTGGGACATGCAGTTGGTACAACGGTTCGCCAACCGTAGGGCTCGTTCACAAGTCAGGGTGATACGGTTCGTGAACAAGGTTCGCCAACCCTACAAGACTACCGAATTCAGTTGACAATTGTTCGTGAACCAGGTTCGCCAACTGCTAGCCTATTATTCGAACTTTGAAAATTCAGTTCACCACGGTTTGCCAACCGGGTTAGTGGTTTGCGAACTGGTTCGCCAACCTTCCCGTATTTTTGAAACTCAGATCCATGGTCGGCAAACTGGTTTGCCAACCTACCCTGAGTACAAATATCAGTAAGTTCGATATTTCTCTCATACGATGTTTGAAACATTCTCAAATGATAAAATCATTTGCATGAGAAATTTTCAATTGATGAGGTGTCAAACTCATAAAAAATATATTCCTTACTCTTCTTACACTAACAAGTAGCACAAGGATAAGCAGGTTCGTTCCTAAGGGAGAGTTGAGCCAAAGTTGTCTTTTAAATTTCTGAAAATATGAATAGTGCAAAAATTACAAAACAAATATGAATGTGAACAATGAGGATGAGAATGATTAGGGGGTATTTCTCCACTAGTGAACATGAATCTTCTTCAAAACATTTATTAACAATCCTAGACAAGTTGCATAGTTCAACAAGTCCATTAAACTCCAACGTCACTTCGTAGAATAAGTTCTGTACTCGTGTCTAGTCAATCAAGCCACTTTGAATAAGCTCTCTAGTGTAACTTAACTAACCGGTATGTTCTATGAGTCGGATTGATCCAAACAACATGCTCGTAAGTTCGACATGTTAACTTAGGGTTGTCTAATACACATCAAAATCGACAAAATTCCATTGCAACGTTGATGTTTCACTACTTGTGATTATATTATCTCAACAATTACGGATTAAGACTCTAAAATCTAGCTTTAGTATCGCAAACAAGATATCTAATTGGCCTTTTAAATACCCTGCAAATAATCCATGGTCATAAGAACGGTAGAAGACAAGCAATAAAACAATATAGAGAAGAAAGATTAACTCGATAAATTATCAAAGACAAGTCACATGGTTTCAAAATATCCCTAACCAAACAAGAAGTTAGCTACGCATGGAGTTCATGGTGAAACAAAATATATGAAACTAAACAAGCAAACCAAAGTAAGAGCAGCAAGGGGACTGGTGGAGTTATGCGAACAAGTGGTAGTATGACAGCCAAGCAAGGAAGCTCGCTGCTGGTGGTATTGGAATTGTGTCCTGGTAACGGAATGGTGGCTGTGGAGTGGAAAACTTGCTGCTGGCTGTGTTTGAATGTTAGCTGATGATGTTCACGAACTCAGGCCTGTGCAGTGCTCCGGTAGTGGCTGTACTGCTGCTCAAAGCCTGGTACTGGATGAACTTGCTGGTAGTAGTGGATTGCAGGTGATGTATGGTACTGGTGATGGTCTGTAGATGCGAACTGCGACTGTATAGAGTAGCTGTGATGTTTACTGCAGACTTGGATAGGACCTGATGATGATGGAAGGTGAACTGCAATTGTTGGATGAATGCAGTGGATGCAAAAGATGATGCTGGTGGTGATGACGGTATGCAGGTGGGTGTATGCAACTGATGTATGAGATGGTGCTACGCAGATGGTGATGGAGATGCAAACTGCAGGTGAGGTGGTGGAACTGAGATGGTTTGGAGAGGAGCGAAAGCTCCTCTCTGTTGGTGGTGGTGAAAACAGTCATGAGAGGGGTGTATTAGATCGTTTCTGCTGTGACCTTGTGCTCTTTTTATAACTTTTCCTTTCTCCGACTTCTTTTCTACTTGTAACCCAAATCTTCCAATCCCGTTAGGCTTCTAAATATGACTCTTGAGTCTTTCACAAACATTAACTGAACCTATGGCAAAAGCTCACTAGTTTCCAACTGTATTTCAGGCCAAGTAAACACCGACTTAACCCCGGGCAAACCTCAAGCCCATGGCTCCAATCTGTTTGAAAATCCCAGCCATTCATTAACTTAAACACCGGCAGAAGCATCAATGTTTTTTGTTGATTTCAGGGCTTCAAAACTCTGTGTAACCTCAAAATCGTACCATTAATCCTCTGTAACTTGAATCATCACAAGCCCAAGTTCTAGTTCTTCTCAAATCTCTTCCATTCATCTTCAGTAACAACGGCAAGAACCTTGTTTCTTCCCTGACTTCTCTGGCCAAGTCGTGTTTGTTAGATGCCTCTCGACCCTTGATAAGCAGCCACAAGAACCATGGCAGCAACACACCTTACTTTACTCATATCTCTGCTTGTAATTCAACCTAAGCCGCCATAAATCGAACCTCAGAATCCATGGCTAGCAGCTAGCAAAGAGCCTCAACTGATTGCTATGAGACCTGAGCTGTGGTTCAGGCTTTTTGTCGAACAGCTGCAGTGCGTATTGCAAACTGATAAGCCCTGGGTGATGGCTGTATATTGGAGATCACACATCACTCCTTCCCTGCAATGGGCTCATTCTCATACACAAACCAAACATGTATTATCATTAATAATCTCGAAACTGAACTTCAATCTTCTCTGCTCATCTATTTCAATGGCAGAAAGCTTGTCTTCTTCACTGGCTTCTCTTGGCAGCAAAACGAACTCAAAACCAACTCCTCTCTCCAAAATCGAATACCCAATGTTCATTTACTTCTCAGCTTCCAATTCCCTGTCTTAATCTCCATTATTTCAGCGCAAGTAACATCACTTTTACTTCATCTGTCTGGCTGGTATTTGGGTTCAAAACAAATCAATCTTTCATAACTTCGTATCACTGATTCATTCTCCATGTTGACCTTGGAAATCTCTCGCAACCCTTGACAACAGAGAATTGAACCATGGCTAGTAGTAACGGCAGGAAGCTTGGTTAAACGGCTCTTGTTCTTCATGGTTCAGTGAGAAGAAAACTGGGACTTGTGTGTTTACTCGACCTAGTTTTTAAAGGAGGAGGTGCCCCTTAACAATTTGTTGTCTGTCTTTAGTGAATTTAGTCAGCTGGTTGCCCCTTATCCTCGGCTGGGCTCCAAATAACACTTGCCTGTGAAATATCAGTTTTGCCCCTTTTGCACCTATTTCTTCTTTTTTTATTCCGATGACTCCAAAATGCCTATAAAACTCAAAAACAACGTAAAATACATAATTCACATGAAAATAGCAAAGAAAGCATAATAGTAAATCAAGGTGTTTTAGGCACCTATCAAATTCCCCCACACTTAGTCTTTGCTAGTCCTCGAGCAAACTAAATTAGACTAAAATACAACAACTCCATGTCGTTGAGGTTATGGTTACACTTAGCATGTATAACAAGCCTTTAAACTCCTAGGTGTCCCTAGTGGACGAGTTATACTCTCGTGAGGGTTTACAAGAGGTATACCCACAAAACCTAATCCTCCAACTTACAAAGCGTTCCAGCGTCCCAAGCATCCAAAGAGCTATGAGGACATAGAGTTTCTGCATGCTAGTAATAAGAAGTTAGAAATACCAAAGAACATATTCTCATTCTTAAATGTTGAGTGAGAAATAACCACACCATAATGAGAGAACGCGTGTTTGAGAGCGATCAATAAGCATTTCGCCTCGACTTCTGCCTCACCAATAGGGTTTTATGATAATTGCACTCAATAAGATGGCTTTTTTATGGGTCTCACATGTGTGCAGGTAGGAATGAAAAGAGAAATCCTACACACGTTGAATGGTGGGAAGGAAACCTTCCGAATTATTTCTGGAGACCCCACAAGATCGTGGGAAATAAAATAATTTTCTGATGATCTCTAAGAAAGGAAATCAACCATATGCAAGGATGGGAGTACTAACCACCTTCACATCCGATCAGCAGTAATGGTAGCACCACTCTCACAACATCCAATAGAAACGTCTTCCTTCGGCTCGTCTTCTTCGTCTTCGGTCTTCAACTTTTGATGATAATCTCTTGAACTTCGTAGATCCTTGACAATTTGTAACTCTTTTTCTCAAAATCCTTGTCGCTTGAAACTTCTTTATAGATTTTTCTTCCATCCCCACGACTCATTAAATAAATAAAAACCACAAATAACAAAATTTTCTCTTGTCTCATTTTTTTAAAATTTTTTTTTTGTCTATATTTTTTTATCGAGACAAGAGAAAGAGAATACAAAATAAAGTGAAAATAAAACAAACCATGGTCGTGGTAAAAGTACTTTACCGCTTGAATCTTCACAACTTGTATTGTCTTCGTATCATAAACTTCAATAATTCTCATCTTTTGATAATCTCCGCTCTTGAAAATAAGTCTTCATACTTGGATATAGAATTCCGCTCCTTATATGTAAGTCTTCAACATGTATATAAAAATATGCTTATTGTATGTTGCTTTACTTGAATATGAAATGTGCTCTTCCTTGTATTGTTGCTTGTAAACCTTAAACGTCTTCAACTTTCCTTGTAGATTTTGATGTCGCTCCCTTGTTGATGATGATGGTGTTTCTTATGATCTGTTGTTATCGAGAGAATGGTGCTAACTGCAAATCAAACTACAAGAAGGAGGCTTTCATCTATAAACGTCACCCTCATGATTGACAAAATTAGCACTCAAGAGATCAAAAATAGTGCTGAAAATGCTGTGAAGTTGGGTAGCTCACCATTCTACCCAGAATTAACGTACGGTGACACAAACTCAAAAGAAAGCTCTTTAGTCATCTACAAAGAATTTTTGGTCCTTTGCCTCAGTTGATATGAATATGGGTAGTCTCCACTAATGATTGATCAGCAACTCTAATAATGCATTTCCCTCTGCACCTCATTTGCCACCGACATGATTAAATCCATTATTTAACACTCTAACAAGTAAGAAATCCGAACGCAGTTCCCTAACACTTCCAAGTTCAGTTATGTCGGTCAGAAATCTCTATGTATACCTAGAAGTATGCTAGTGACTCTAAAATCTCTACAAGTTGGAAGTTTGTATATGTCATTTTTTTTAAGGAACCCTACCCCCACACTTAAGTCAAACATTGTCCTCAATGTTTCAAACCATTGCAAAATAATAAGAGGAATACTTGAAAAAGACAAGGAAGTAAGAATTGGAATTGTTCACCTGATTGACGCATACGAATAACGTTTAAAAAATAGATTCCCCATATATCAACAATCTGAAAATTTGGGGATCCACCCATATAACAATCCGCATATATAACAATAGATGCACAAGAATATTAGAAAATGGTAGGAAAAGTGAAACTATCATCTCAAAAAAGTTACCCCCACACTTAATCTTTTCTACACTCGGAAGTGCATACGAAACATAAGTGGAAGGAACTTCCCTTGATTCCTCTTGGAAAACCTGCATGGTGTTAGACTCAAACACATATGGTGGATACTTAGAAGCAAGAAATTCGGATAATATTTTTGAAGCACACAATTCCAGCCCTCCTAAATGAGGTATCTTCCTAAAAGTCGGGTTAACAACTCTATGAGAAACTACTTCAAGTTTGGGAGGATCATCATTAGATAGAGATTCATGTAAAGGGTTAGACAAACCTTGCAAAACCTCATGTATTACCGGATCCTCGGTACTGCTGGATAATTCCGTTCCCACATCATAAGTATCATTATTCTCATTCAACCGTTCTTCATCAGTTTCTTCTGTATCTATAACTTGCAAATCTTCATCATCAGAATCGAAATTTGCTCCAAGTAAGTCATAGTAATCCTTACGGTCTTCATCACAAGTTGACTGCTCATTCAAAGTATTCACAATCTCTGAACTAGGGGTGTTATTCACAAAGAAGTCATAATCATCAAGGCTCTTATACATAGCATAAGTCTTACCATTAATAACTTTAGTGTTTCTAGACTCGACTTCTTCCTTTTGAATAGAAGAATGATCATTATGATCATGAGTTAAGCTAGTTACACCATTATTATCAACATTTAAGGATTCATCTTCTTCGGAATCATCATACTCAATATTGGCATCCATGGGAATGTTAGAATGAGTTTGAACCTCTTCCTTGTTCCGCTCTTCATGAATTTGATTCATGCCATTTCTGATGTTGTGAATATTCCGTTGAAGTTCTTGGAGTGATTCATTATAACTCAGCTGAAATTCACAAAATTGTTTTGTTGTTTGAAGCATTTGTTGCATAACAGGAATAGAAGATTCAAAAAAACTATAAAATTTCTGATTTGAAGATTGCTCCGCCAAACTTAGATACACACCACTTTCACTCAATACATAGTTTCCAGCCCAAGTCTCATCCCTTTGAATGGGTGAATGATCATAAATACGATCAGGAGTTGGGCTAGACTCATTGTATCCAGGTCCGATTGGTTGTCTACCAAGTTGTTCCACTGCCTTTGGCTCATAAAGAATGTTATCGAGTATCTGCACATGTTTAGAATTAAACTGATTAAAAGTACAACTATCTTCCCATCCTTGTGATCGTTCATCATATCCAAAAGGTTAGTTTTGATTATATCCCAAGTATGGTTGGAAGTCATAAGAATAAGGTTGGGAGTTAAATTGATCACCATAGTATGCATGGTCTTGTGAACCATATGCATTACTCTCAAAAGGATTTATCTTGCACACAACTAGTTTAGAGACTTACCTCTTGTTCCAATTGTGCACACGCAAAACGAATGATTGATGGTACCTGAAAATAAGATTCTAAAAAGATAAATTAGTAAAAGCAAAATCTGAAAAACAAATGCAAAAACAGAAAATTAAATAACTAGAACTACCGACTGCTCCCCGGCAGCGGTGCCAATTTTGATGAGGTGTCAAACTCACAAAAAATATATTCCTTACTCTTCTTACACTAACAAGTAACACAAGGAAAAGCAGGTTCGTTCCTAAGGGAGATTTGAGCCAAAGTCTTTTAAATTTCAGAAAATATGAATAGTGCAAAAACTACAAAACAAATATGAATGTGAACAATGAGGATGAGAATGATAAGGGGGTCTTTCTCCACTAGTGAACATGAATATTCTTCAAAATACGTTTACTAACAATCCTAGACAAGTTACATAGTTCAACAAGTCCATTAAACTCCAAAGTCACTTCGTAGAATAAGTTCTCTACTCGTGTCTAGTCAATCAAGCCACTTTGAATAAGCTCTCTAGTGTAACTTAACTAACCGGTATGTTCTATGTTGGGGTTTTGTTCCATGAAGATTCCGGAACTTACCGGAACGTAACTTGGGTCCCAAGTTATGTGGGTTCCTAGTTTAGGATTTCCTAATTAAGGTGTGAGTCTATTTTTAGGAGTTCTAAGACTTGGGGAGCAAGAATTTGTCTACTATATAAGAGGGCTTATATTGTGATTAAAAATCCATCCTCTTGGCAATCCTCTTAAGAACGAGAGCGATCGAGGGTCACAACCGTTGTGTCCTACGATGGTTGGTGATGGGGTTAAATCTTTGTGAGAAGAGAGACTTGTAGAAAGAACGGGTATGGGAAAAATCTAGGGTTTCTAGGATTCATATAGGAGAAGCTAGAATTCATGATGTTCTTCATGTTCTTGTCTAAAGTCGAAGCAACCATGGCGGTAGAAGTTTATGGAAGCAGAAGAACAAAGGAAGAGGTAAACTCTTCGTAATATGTCTTGTTGTTTCTAACGTTTAGCGCTAGTGGGTTACATAATTATTTGATTATATAAAGTGTCGATGTAATAAGTTGTTATGATAATGAAAGATTCTCGGGGTGGTTTTGGCCGTGGATGTAGCCTACAAAGGTGAACCACGTAATCTTTGTATCTTGTGTGATTGTCTATTATCATATTGATTATATATTCATGCTAGTATTATCCGATCATGCTAATCTAAAGATGTAAGTAAAGGATTCGAGCTAAGTTATCTAAAGTAGGATGTTTCGTGGAATTGACTTCTATGGAAACATGCCGGTTCGAGATGAACTAACCTCGGTTTACCGACAAGAAAACTCTTCGTAATATGTCTTGTTGTTTCTAATGTTTAGCGCTAGTGGGTTACATAACTAGTTTATTATATAAAGTGTCGATGTAAAAAGTTGTTCTGATAATAAAAGATTATCGGGGTGTTTTTGGCCGTGGATGTAGCCTACAAAGGTGAACCACATAATCTTTGTGTCGTGTGTGATTGTCTATTATCATATTGATTATATATTCGTGCTAGTATTATCCGATCATGCTAATCTAAAGATGTAAGTAAAGGATTCGAGCTAAGTTATCTAAAGTAGGATGTTTCGTGGAATTGACTTCTATGGAAACATGGCTGTTCGAGATTAACGTAACCTCGGTTTCCTGACAAGTGGTGCAGTGAGCGTGGATAAAGATGGCAGTGATTCGGTGATTTGAACAAGAGGTTTCAAAGGTAGAGAAAATCTTGGTTCGTAGCAGAATGATATAAATCATGAAGATGATGAGTAAATCAAGACCGAACAAAGAATGTGACGATATCAAGAAAGATTCGACAACTTTGCTTGATGTGATTATGATTTTTGTTGAAGGTGTTTTCTTTACAAGAGAAGATCGTTCGTGGGTTCAACTGGCGTCTGCAAATATTGTCAGGAGAATGTTTTGAATCATGGTGGTGCTAAGTGACGATATTTCATACACAACTAATGAAGATTGTAGCTTGTTTGCATACATGGAGGATGACTCAAGATTGTTGGTTCTTGGAGTTGGTTAAGTCTGTCTGGAATTTTTTAATGGATCAGTTTAAACAATGTCAAGTGTTAGACATGTGTCGAAAAAGAAGTATTCTACGACGGTCTAATAATAAGTGATCATGGCGACGAAATAGATACAAGTCATGCGGAAACTTGTATAAATTATATGAAGAAGTTGTTTGTGGTGAGGCTAGAATATCGACAAATGGCGATTCCGGTGGTGCAAGTGAAAAGGAGGAATTTGGCTTAGGTGGTGGTTCAAGCTCAAAGTACAAGACAATTTTGGTTCGTGCTGGTGATGATATCCGAGAGGGTGGTAAACATTCATGCTTTGTTGGAGTGAAGACAGAGATTTTGTTCACGTCACAAAAGGTGGTGATTGTTGGGGTTTTGTTCTGTGAAGATTCCGGAACTTACCGAAATGTAACTTGGGTGTTTCCCAAGTTATGTGGTTTCCTAGCTAGTTTAGGATTTCCTAATTAAGGTATGAGTCTATTTTTAGGAGTTCTAAGACTTGGGGAGCAAGAATTTGTCTACTATATAAGAGGGCTTATATTGTGAGTAAAAATCAATCCTCTTGGCAATCCTCTCAAGAACGAGAGTGATCGAGGGTCACAACCATTGTGTCCTACGATGGTTGGTGATGGGGTTAAATCTTTGTGAGAAGAGAGACTTGTAGAAAGAGCGGGTATGGGAAAATTCTAGGGTTTCTAGGATTCATATGGGAGAAGCTAGAATTCATGATGTTCTTCATGTTCTTGTCTAAAGTCGAAGCAACCATGGCGGTAGAAGTTTATGGAAGAAGAAGAACAAAGGAAGAGGTAAACTCTTCGTAATATGTCTTGTTGTTTCTAACGTTTAGCGCTAGTGGGTTACATAACTAGTTGATTATATAAAGTGTCGATGTAATAAGTTGTTATGATAATGAAAGATTCTCGGGGTGGTTTTGGCCATGGATGTAGCCTACAAAGGTGAACCACGTAATCTTTGTGTCGTATGTGATTGTTTATTATCATATTAATTATATATTCGTGCTAGTATTACCCGATCATGCTAATCTAAAGATGTAAGTAAAGGATTCGAGCTAAGTTATCTAAAGTAGGATGTTTCGTGGAATTGACTTCTATGGAAACATGCCGGTTCGAGATTAACATAACCTCGGTTTCCCGACATTCTATGACTCGGATTGATCCTAACCACATGCTCGTAAGTTCGACATGTTAACTTAGGGTTGTCTAATACACATCAAAATCCACAAATTCCCATTGCAACGTTGATGTTTCGCTACTTGTGATTATATTATCTCAACAATTACGGATTAAGACTCTAAAATCTAGCTTTAGTATCGCAAACAAGATATCTAATTGGCCTTTTAAATACCCTGCAAACAATCCATGGTCATAAGAACGGTAGAAGACAAGCAATAAAACAATACAGAGAAGAAAGATTAACTCGATAAATTATCAAAGACAAGTCGCATAGTTTCAAAATATCCCTAACCAAACAAGAAATTAGCTACGCATGGAGTTCATGGTGAAACAAAATATATGAAACTAAACAAGCAAACCAAAGTAACAGCAGCAAGGGGACTGGTGGAGTTATGCAAACAAGTGGTAGTATGACAGCGAAGCAAGGAAGCTCGCTGCTGGTGGTATTGGAACTGTGTCCTGGTAACGGAATGGTGGCTGTGGAGTGGAAAACTTGCTACTGGCTGTGTTTGAATGTTAGCTGATGATGTTCGCGAACTCAGGCCTGTGCAGTGCTCCGGTAGTGGCTGTACTACTGCTCAAAGCCTGGTACTGGATGAACTTGCTGGTAGTAGTGGATTGCAGGTGATGTATGGTACTGGTGATGGTCTGTAGATGCGAACTGCGACTGTATAGAGTAGCTGTGATGTTTACTGCAGACTTGGATAAGACCTGATGATGATGGAAGGTGAACTGCGACTGTTGGATGAATGCAGTGGATGCAAAAGATGATGCTGGTGGTGATGACGGTATGCAGGTGGGTGTATGCAATTGATGTATGAGATGGTGCTATGCAGATGGTGATGGAGATGCAAACTGCAGGTGAGGTGGTGGAACTGAGATGGTTTGGAGAGGAGCGAAGTAGTGAAAACAGTCGTGAGAGGGGTGTATTAGATCGTTTCTGCTGTGACCTTGTGCTCTTTTTATAGCTTTTCCTTTCTCCGACTTCTTTTCTACTTGTAACCCAAGTCTTCCAATCCCGTCAGGTTTCTAAATATGACTCTTAAGTCTT
The DNA here is from genome assembly GCA_023531105.1 of Papaver atlanticum. Lineage (NCBI taxonomy): Eukaryota > Viridiplantae > Streptophyta > Magnoliopsida > Ranunculales > Papaveraceae > Papaver > Papaver atlanticum. Next base: position 2,016,680 of record JAJJMB010006856.1, on the reverse strand, counting down.
TCACAAACATTAACTGAACCTATGGCAAAAGCTCACTAGTTTCCAACTGTATTTCAGGCCAAGTAAACACCGACTTAACCCCTGGAAAACCTCAAGCACATGGCTCCAATCTGTTTGAAAATCCCATCCATTCATTAACTTAAACACCGGCAAAAGCATCAATGTTTTTTGTTGATTTCAGGGCTTCAAAACTCTGTGTAACCTCAAAATCGTACCATTAATCCTCTGTAACTTGAATCATCACAAGCCCAAGTTCTAGTTCTTCTCAAATCTCTTCCATTCATCTTCAGTAACAACGGCAAGAACCTTGTTTCTTCCCTGACTTCTCTGGCCAAGTCGTGTTTGTTAGATGCCTCTCGACCCTTGATAAGCAGCCACAAGAACCATGGCAGCAACACACCTTGCTTACTCATATCTCCGCTTGTAATTCAACCTAAGCCGCCATAAATCGAACTTCAGAATCCATGGCTAGCAGCTAGCAAAGAAATCATAACCTATTGATAGTAAATCAAGGTGTTTTAGGCACCTATCATCAATTAATCCACAAATTAATTTATAGAACTAATATTATTATGGACCTTTGAACATCTTTGCTTAGAATCATATTTCGAGATTTTTCACAAGACAAGTTGGATTCGATTTTTTTTTTAATCTACTAGAAGTCATACGACATAGCCTCAAAAGATAGAATGGTAAGATAGTGAGTAAAATAGAATGGTTCAATCTTCACATACCTGATACAGAAGTTCTCCAAATGTCTTCGCCGATCTTCAGACTTCAAGGGTGATATCTGATAATCAACTACAAATTCTAAACTAGTCCGAGACTTGACTTAGTAGACAAGAAATCAATATATAGTTCTGATCACCTAACACTGACAACAAGCTTGAGATAGCAAAACTTGTGGGTTCAACGGAGCAAAGCTCTAACAGTATCCGAACCGAATTCTTATAAGAACAAGTCTTATAATATATATTTAAAGATACAAATTCTCAAGAATAAATCTTGTTGTTTCTATACGGTATTTTAGGCTTAAAAACTATCTAGGACACCATAATGTATTTGGACGCTACATACACTATCATACTGTCAGATTTCGGACTGGAATGTAGTTGAGATCGAATCGACCCTTTGAGCAATTCATCTTCTGTTATGCACTTTTATGTCTATTAGATCTCGCAAGACCCTACCCAACACGATTCTCCTAGATGACGTCCTTTACAGGCCTAGAAGTTGCTTCAACCTAAGTGAAGACTTTGTAACTATCCTTTCTCTAAAATATAGCCTATTTAAATTCCTTCATAAAGATATTCAGTCAAGGTAATTGATATATATATGTTTATGAGGGATCTTCAAGCTAAAGAAGATATCAAACAAAAATCAACAATTAGGATAGATTACTCTTTTCAAAAGTTATAAAGATGCCTAATCGAATCTACCTCACAAGAATAATATTTTAAAAAAATCAAACCATAAGTGATTTAGATAATTATCTTGTAGAATAATAAAGTCTGAGACGAAGAGTACTTTGTGATTTTTATCTATCTTGTTTCTGATCAATAGTTCAAGAACTACAATGATCAATAAGAACAAGATCCGGATAACAAAGATCTATCAGGTAAAAGATAGTCTGATCGAGCTTCATAAATTCCTTAGTGAAGACTTTCAAAGTCGTAACCTAATACAGTTTATCCATAGGAAACCTAGGTTTTAGAGGATGACTCTAACCGCAACTAGGACACAAAACTACGAGGATTGAGATTCTAGTATGCAGAGAGTCATCTATTTATAATGATAAACAATGCTTGGTAGCTTACAAACAAAGATAGCCTCGTGAAATTATTTTCAAGCAAGCTTAAATTCTCCATATAGATTGATCAGCTAAGCATGTGAGAAGTTTTCCTTAGAAATGTGCAACCGCATGTTAGTCGAAATAAGCTTCATGCAATGGTTTGCTAAAGAACAATGGCTAAGTTGTTCTGTAACTGACAAGCATAAATTGGAGTGTAATATTTCACAAGACCAAATCAGCTCATGAATAAATTTCCGTTTCATAACTCAAGATACTTTTAAATTGATAAGTTCGAGAACTATCTGAATCAGTTCGTGTACTCAATTACAAAGAGTCTAAAAACACCTCGTAAAATCAACCAGTTCATCAAGTGTAGAAAACAGTTTGTGTACTATTGAATTAAAAAATATCCATAGAAATCTCAAAATTAAACAGTTCATGAACTGACAAATCAATTCGTGTATACGATCTAATTGAGAATTATTCATCAAGTCTTTGTATTCATAAGTGTAAATTTGTTAACCAAGCAAATTAGTTTGTGAGCATAAAAACTAACTTGACGACTCCTTGTGAACTCAATATGTAATTGTGACTGTTTGAACAATAAATTTCTGTCAACCTAATACGCGATAAGTTATATACTTTTTGAATTGTTCTTTGCAATGTTCATCATAATATGGAAGTCATATGACATGCCTCGGTAGATGGAACGTTAGATAATATGAGTTAATAAGATAGTCAGTCTTCACATACCTTTGTTGTTCTTCAGTCCTCAATCTTCAAGGTCGATTGGTGAATTCTGATATTTAAGTATCATGCATTATTCCAAGTTCTAGACTGGCTCTAGTAGACTATAAATCAAGATGTAGTTTTGATCATCTAAATTTGGCAACAAGCTTGACATACCATAAATTGTGAGTTTGACTAAGCGATGCTCTAAAAAATTGTAAGTAATTACTCAAGGTCTGGATTTATTTTCTTGAAAGTTTTAATTTGAGAAAGGCATGGACAACCAAAACCATTAACGAACTAGTTGTATGCTTGGAGCATAAAGATTGTCAAAAATCAAAAAAATAAAATTGTGGTTATTATTATTCTTTGCTATTTGTTGGACTATTCGGGGTGAGGGAAGAAAAAAAGCCTTTGGACAAAAAAACGAGTTAGAGGTAAATTGAATATAATCAATATTAAGGTCAAAAGCTTACTACTTTTTGGGGTTTGAGAAAAACATAATTTTGAAACGGTTTTTAAGAGTTACAAAACCGATTGTATCACCACTCAGTCGTTGTTAAACACGTTGTTGCTGTAAATATTTTTTTTAGATAAAATGATAAAGGGTATATAATTTATAGTATTTTTATATTTTATTTCAATTTTAAATACTTTTCTTCAAGATAAAATGAAAAGAAAATACCAAATTAAAATAACATAAAACTCTAGGCAACAAAATTGACTAGGTAAAAAACACACAAAAAAAGAAAGAAGAAAAAAAGTGGGACTACACAATATGTGCCACATAGTCACAGACTGTGTACTTTTTTTTTTAAAATCGGTGTGCTGTAGTGAAAGATGGCTGCTAATACTGGGTATCAATTTATTTGGAGGTGTGAGATGTTTTTCCTTATATGGAATATGTGTCCACTCCCAAATAAGTTGGTACCCCATATTAACAATCTTGATAGTATTCACTTTGAAACACTACTCCACGTGAAGTAAAACTAAATTAGTGGGATATTTGGCTCACTTCTGATTAGCTTTTACGCATGGATATTTGCAAAATAGGAGTTTACCAATATTTTTAGATAATATTGCTTCTAGTAGATTGAGAGTTTGGTGGTGGTGGGTGAAGAAGAATAAATGATTCTAGCGGATCGAGAGTGGGGAAAAGAAAACCATCTAATTAAGAAAAAGAGAAGGCGTGGTTCGTTGTCATCCAAGCCAAATTATTTTAATTTATATCACTTAAAAATTATAAATAATACTATAGCAATAAGAACCGATTCGATCCATATGGAGATATGAGTCGTCAAATTATTTTTATTACTTAGGGAGACATGGGGGTTTCGATTGTGATTATAAACAAATTATACTAAAGCAAATAGATTAATACGAATATCAGAGATAAAGAATATTGGTTAGATTTTCATCTTCCATCTTTCAACATGTTATCAACTGAATCAATCTCAACATTCATTTACTCTCAGTATTAATGACCCTAGAGAGGCATATCGCATGCTTACTTCGAAACTCCTATTATCAATAAAGGCGCAAGAGCCACTCTTTGAATCCTTTTCGCTAAATAACTTGGCTCTAAATCAACTCAAGTTTAGCCTAATGAAAGCAATTCTATTTATGAGTTGAGGTTATTATAAGCAATTCGGCGCAAGAGCCACTCGGATTTAATCTAGGTTATGCTTCTACACATAAGCGCATGGTAATATCCCGTTATTAAAAACAGGATTATTAGACATTTCCATATCTCACACTCTAGTTTATCTATATATATGAATGCATGCTCATTTAATTTGCAACTTAAACAAGCTAGTAATCGATCATACGTGGCATTATATACGGTAGAACATAAACAATACTAAGAAATTATGAATATATGAGAATGAATACTTCAATTAAATAACATGTTTTCCAACTTACGACTACATCTCTAACCAATACGAAAGCTTTAGTTCACCATGTAAAATAAAGAAGACAAGTAAATCAAAATCCATGAAAAATAAAGAAGAAGACAAGTAAATCAAACCCTAGAAATCGTGATGATCAATCACAATTCCAAGCCATAACTCCATGTTCACCTTCTTGTGTCATGTCTCTATAAATCTCTCCAAGTGTTTAGAAGTCTTCTTATATAGTTCTCATGGAATTAGATCTGTAGAATTCTTCCGGTCCCTCAAAATAGAGCCAAAACGCGTCAAATTTTCCCGGATGATGTCAGGTTTGGCTCAAACGTGTATGGACCTTTCCATCCGAACTGGACAAGTTATTTTTGCTCCAGACGAGGTGTCAGGTTCAGCTCATATGAGATGGGAAGTTGTAATCCGAACTTCCTCTTGTACACTTTTTATTTTTTGTCGGAAAAATTATTTTTTTAGGCTCCAGGATCGGCTGACTCGAGGTGATGAGTTATCAGCTGAACATCTCTTTGTAGACTCAAATCTTCCAACCTTGTTTTGCCCATAACTTCTTTATCTGAACTCGGAATGACCTCATTCTTTCCGAGTTGTCTTCTTATTTCAGTTCTCTATACTATGGTAAGAAAAAAATAATCAAGTATCTGGATGAGTTCACTTGGTCCTTGCTCCGTATGCACTTGTAATGCTCTACTTCTTTGTTCAATTTATGTTGTAACGAACTCCAAAAAACCTAAGAAACTCAAAAACAAATAAAATCAAAGCATAATAATCAAAAGCTAACAAGAAAGTAATATATTTCAGTATCAAACTAGTGCATATAATTCATCTATCAAGGATGGCTGAGTATTTCAGAAAAAATGAAATGGATGTAATTTACATGTTTTTTAATGTTTTGGGGGTTTTCTATGATTTTTAGGCAATATGGTGTTTTTGTGAGACCTAACTTATGGTCGGTGTTTTTATATAAGAAGTATGGTCACCTTGGTGTTTTACACCATTTTACCAACATCAAATTTCTTATTTCAAAAATTGGAGAACACTAGTAACCCCATTAATTTAGTTTTGACTTTTTTTTTTGTTGTGATTTGGTTATATATTAAAAGAGAAAACCGGAAACTCGGAATCAACAGACCGACCCTTAAGAAAAAGGAAAAGATTATGTGTTGGTGATTGTTTCCATCAAGGCGGCTGACGCCCTAATGTTGCAACCTGCCAACAAATGTTCTTCCTCGGAAAAAACAGAATTTTCTAAAACTGAACTTGACAAAGTATTAAACCTACAATTTAGTTTATCTAAAATTAAAATTGCTGAAAGAAATTTTTCAGCAATTTTGGCATGATTAAACTCCAACTCTGATGAAGAAAAGATTTGAAAGCCTCTTTTGCCAATCTATTTGCATCCTGGTTATTGTCTCTTGGTGTGTAGATAAATCCCAAAAAATTATCACAAACAGACAAAAGAAGCGTGGCTTCTTCGAGAATCGATTCATTTTGCCATTTGGCCAAGCTGTTCTTCCCTTGTTTAAAAGCCAGAATTCTCTCGCAATCCCCTTCTATCCAGAAATTCTTTAAGTTCATATCTTTAGCCTATTTAGCTCCCTCCAAAAGAGCTAATGCCTATGCCTTTTCTGGACATGTTGCTCCCGTAGGATTTAGTTCTGACTCTTCGGAGTAATAACTATTCCCGTAGGATTTCCTATTAAACTGTCAATAGGAAGCTTAAAATCCTTTCGTTATAGATTATGAGTTTGAATGTACGTCTCTTTCACTCTGTATACAAGAAAGTTTTGCTTTTTCTTTCGATCTTCTACGCAGAAGCTGATCGAGAAATCAATAAATCCCTTGTAGAAGCCTGAGTTCTCAATTAGTCGCTCCGTAGTGTGAGCCAACCAATTTTGTTATCCAAGAGAACTTTTGATGTTACATTTCTTGAATCCGACCATGTTATCTGTGATGGAAAAATTGTTTGGCTCGCACTACTAGCTAAGTCAGTTTGTATTACTGATAGGTATGGGTAGAATCCCAAAAGCATTATGCTCTCCGGTAAAAAGATTCACTTTTTTAAAATGGAAATATGGAATAAACCAACTCGATTTCATCCCCAACGCTACATATGTGTCTCATACTGCCTAGGTTTTATTTGTTTATTTCATTTGAGTGGATAATAACGCGTAGAGAATGAATCTTCTAAGGTTAAGGGAATTTACAAACACAAGACGACTCGGCGAGGCCGTCCACTTTCGATTTGAGTTATGCAAAACGAGTCTAAGGAGGCCAAGTACTCTACACTTACTGATGAATGATGATGCATAAATAACGAACACAATTAGTCTATTTGGTACCAGAATACTTTCAGAGATTGAAACTATCTTTACATTTTCATGGTTAACAAGCAACACATAAACCATGTCGAGTCAAGAAACGTGGATCAACAATGAAGAATAGGAATCATGCGTCTCTTCCGAGCAATCTCTATACTCTAGAAGCAGTTTTCACTCTGCAACCTGCATCTATAACTCATTACATCAACTAGGTAAGAATCATCAAGCTACGATATCTTCTAGTGATGATCATAATATTGCCACATTTGTGTTATCTCAATTCCCACACCCATTTCATGGTGTGTCAAGAGTAGCACTAATTGACTCGGTTACTAACAACCGAGTTACCTACTTTCAACTCCACCGTATTAGACAGGCTGTCATCTAACAACTGTCATTATTTCATTTGCTCCTGCTGATCACAGCTGTACCGGTTCCTCTCTCACACGTGCTTCTCTCTCATTCGTTCTAATTGCTGAGTCACTGATAGGTTGTCTGTTTAGTTATTAGAGTATAACTATTGATTGTCTGTCTTTAATGGTGTATGTTAGAAAACACACATACTTTGTCTGTTTCATCATCTTTATGATTTTTGTAACAATGTTCTTGAATAGATTCATGTCTTCATCAAGAACATAATTCTATTGTGGGATCAATCGTCTAGTACGATCCTTTTTCCGCTGTCTTTTACTCTTTTGATCTTAAACTTTGATCTCTCTGCAACTTTCTTTCATCCTTTTTCTTGATTTTTTTTTAGATCCACAATGGCGTACAATCATTATGAATCCATAATTTCTCAAATTCCCCTTAATCACATCTCTCATATCATACATTTTAAACTCACAAAAGACAATTTTCTTACCTGGAAAAGTGTTCTATTTCCTTTGTTAAAGAAATACAAAGTTTCAGATTTAATTGATGGATCTTTTCCTTTCCCTAGGAAATACATTCAAGAATGGATTGATGGAGATAACATAGATGTCATCAATCTATCTTACACAAACTGGGTCGAAGATGATAATACCTTAATTCTATGGATCCAATCAACAATATCTGATTCTGTTCTGCCATATGTTGTTGGTGAAAATTCTGCTAAAGAACTTTTGGATAATATTGAATTGCGATTTGCTAGAAATTCAACAACACACTCAATTCAACTTCGCACTCGACTTCAATCATTGAAGCTTGGATCAGGTTCGATGTCAACATATCTAGGTGAGATCAAGAAAATTGGTGATCAATTGGCTGCATCTAGATCTCCAATCTCAGATGATGAACTTGTTGTAACCATACATAATAGAATTGGTCAAGATTATCAAGCTTTTAGCACTTTAATTCACATACGATATCCACCTGTTGATTCTCGAGAGCTTCATAATCTTCTTCTCTCTGAAGAAATTGATGTACAAAATCGATCCCCAGCTCTTATTTCTGAAGCTAACAGTCGAGCTTTTGTTGCTTTTCAAGCCGCTATGCGAAATAAACATGCTTCTAGCTCTCGTGGTCGTGGTAGAGGTAATTACTTCACTCCACCAACTAGGAATCATTCACATTTTCATCCAAGATCTCCTGGACAATTCAATTTTACATCTGTTCCACCACCACCACCACCACCACCACCACCACCACCACCAACAACAACAACAACATTTCATCCATCCACTACCTCTGACCCTTCTGATGCTATAGTTTGTCAAATCTGCATTAAACCTGGTCATGATGCTCTTTCTTGTCGAAATCAGATGAATTTTGCTTATCAAAACAACAAGACACCTCATCATCTGAGTGCAATGTTAGCTTCTGCAAATATTCTGGGAGAGAATCCATGGTATGCAGATACTGGAGCCAATAATCACATTACAGCTGATATTTCTAAGCTTTATACTTCTAATCCTTTTGATGGTTCTGAAGAAATTCACACGGCAAATGGCTCAGGTAAGAAAATATCTCATATTGGCTCTACTCTTAAGTATACACCTGCTCAAATGTTTGCTTTGAATAACATACTTCATGTTCCACAAGCCTCAGCCAATTTGTTGTCATTTCATAAATTCACCTCAGACAACAAATGCTCAATTACTTTTGATCCTCTTGGTTTTACTGTGAAAGATCTCTTCTCTGGGAAGATTACTTTACAAGGCCCACACAGTAATGGCTTATATCCTATCAACTTCACTGCCAAGACTTTATCCACACCTAATGCAAAGATAGGTCATCATGCTTATTCAAGCTCAACTTCACCAACAGCTGTTATCTGGCATATGAGACTAGGCCATCCTTCTTTCAACACAATGCAACATGTTAGTAGAGTTCTCTCATTGTCAAACATAATAAAGACACCTATATTTTGTCATGAATGTCAACTTGGTAGAAGTCACAGACTACCCTTTTCACCTTCTTCACATTGTAGTACTAAGCCATTACATTTACTTCATATTGATCTTTGGGGTCCAAGTCCTGTAACTTCAAATACTGGATTTCAGTACTATGTGAATATAATTGATGACTTCTCCAAATATTGTTGGATTTTTCCTCTGTTTGACAAATCAGATTTTAAGACTGTTTTTTTTCAATTTAAGTCTCAAGTTGAAACAATGTTTGGTCTTCCTATATGCATTATCAGAACAGATGGAGGTGGTGAATTTCTTCATAATGAATTAACATCTTTCTTATCCTTATGTGGTATTCTTCATGAATTCACTTGTCCACATACTCCTCAGCAGAATGGTGTTGCTGAGGTCATGTACAGGCACTTAGTTGAAGTTGGCAGAATTTATATTATTCAGTCAGGCTTATCAGATTCTTATTGGGTTGAGGCATTTCAAACAGCCAACTTCACCGTTAACAGACTACCCACAAAATCATTAAACTATAAGTCTCCATTTGAGATTCTTTTTCAGAGATCTCCAGATTATCATTTTTTGAAATCCTTTGGCTGTCTATGTTATCCTTGGATCAAACCATATACAACCAACAAACTTCAACCTAGAAGCTTACAATGTATATTTCTTGGTTATAGTTTGAGTCACAAAGGCTAGAGATAGATGTTTTCATCCATCTTCTGGCAAAGTGTACATTTCTAGAAATGTGATTTTTGATGAACATACTTACCCACTCAGATCAACTCCATTATATGCTACACCTACTGTTTCTCATACTGCTCCTGCATCAACTTGTGAGTCTCCTTCATCACTTGTCTCAGCTCCAACTGCTTCACCAATAGTATCAGAGACATTTATTCCTGTGACAGATGTTACTTCATCTACTACCTCACCAACTGTGTCAGAGTTACTTTCATCTACTGAAGCTTCTCCAACAATTGTACCAGAGTTATCTTCTTCTCATAATACTTCTACTTCTTCAGTACCTCCTGTTATCACGAATCAACACAATATGGTCACTAGGGGTAAAATGGGAATTAGAAAGCCTAAAGCTTATTGTTCAAAATATGTTTTATCTGCATCCATTGTTTCTACTACACCACCTGCTCAACCAACTTGTATTTCTCAGGCCAGAAAGAATCCTAAATGGGGTGTTGCTTTAGTCAATGAGTATAATGCTTTACAAACAGCAAGCACATGGTCTTTAGTGGATCCAGATCCTTCTCAAAACTTAGTTGGTTGCAAATGGGTGTTTAAGATCAAACAAAATCCTGATGGTACAATAGAAAGATATAAAGCTAGACTTGTAGCTAAGGATTTTCATCAACAAGCTGGTCTTGATTATGATGAAACATTTAGCCCTGTAGCTAAACCTACTACAATAAGAGTTCTTCTTTCTCTGGCAGTTCATTTTGGATGGAAAATTAATCAACTTGATGTAAGCAATGCCTTCCTTCATGGTGATTTACAAGAAGAGGTTTACATGACACAACCACCAGGCTTTATTGATCCTGATCATCCCAATAAGGTTTGTAAGCTCCACAAATCTATTTATGGTCTAAAGCAAGCTCATAGAGCTTGGTATGAGAAGCTTATGAATGTTCTTCTATCATATCACTTTGTTCCTTCAGTAGCAGATACTTCTCTTTTTTTTCTTCAAAAGGTTGGATCAGGAATTACAATGATTCTTGTTTATGCGGATGACATTCTCATTACAGGTAACTCCTCTGCATATTGTTCTGAGCTCATTTATCTTCTTCAAAACCATTTTCCTCTTAAGGACTTAGGGGATTTACACTATTTTCTGGGTTTTGAGGTCAAGAGGAATGATTCCAGTATTTTTCTTTCCCAAACAAAATATGCATTGGATTTACTTAATAAGTTTGATATGATGTGTGTTAAACCTTGTTCTTCACCTGTTTGTGTTGGCACTAAGCTTTTTGCTGATGATGGTATACCTCTTATGATCCTACACCATATAGGTCTCTAGTAGGAGCCTTACAATATCTTACTTGGAGTAGGCCTGAGATCAGTTATTCTGTTAACCAAGTCTGCCAGTTTATGCAGTCTCATACTACTGTGCATTTAATAGCTGCTAAGAGAATTTTGAGGTATATTAAGTCAACAGTGGACTATGGGATTCTCTTCACTAAAGGAATGCTGTCAGTTAATGGATTTAGTGATGCAGACTGGGCAGGTTCACCAGATACTAGGAGAAGTACAGGAGGCTATTGTATATTTTTTGGTACTAATCCAATTTCTGGTCTAGCAAACGACAAGCCATTGTTGCTAGATCAAGCACAGAGGCAGAGTACAGATCCCTTGCTAATTCAGCTGCAGAGGTTGTTTGGGTGTGTCAGCTTCTCAAGGATCTACATCTCTTTCTGCGGCTTACTCCAACTATTCAGTGTGACAACATAAGTGCTATATCCCTTTCTTCCAATCCAATGTTTCACAGTCGCATGAAGCATCTTGTTGTGGATTTTCACTTTGTCAGGGAGCTTATTCAATTTAAGTCTTTACAGGTCACTATGTTTCTACATTGGATCAAGTTGCAGATGTTTTTACTAAAGGTCTCTCTAGTCCCAGATTTCAGTTTCTTAAAGACAAGTTGCAGGTTCATCCCTCTAGACACCTCAACTTGAGGGGGCTATTAGACAGGCTGTCATCTAACAGCTGTCATTATTTCATTTGCTCCTGCTGATCACAGCTGTACCAGTTCCTCTCTCACACGTGCTGCTCTCTCATTCGTTCTGATTGCTGAGTCACTGATAGGCTGTCTGTTTAGTTATTAGAGTATAACTATTGATTGTCTGTCTTTAATGGTGTATGTTAGAAAACACACAGACTTTGTCTGTTTCATCATCTTTATGATTTCTGTAACAATGTTCTTGAATAGATTCATGTCTTCATCAAGAACATAATTCTATTACACCGCTCTCTTTATCATGCACTTTGGATACGTAAAGGCGATGTCGTCTTTCTTATCTCTCCTAATTCGATCCTATATCCTACTATATGTCTTGCCGTTTTGTCTGTAGGCGCAGTGCTCACTACTTCGAACCCAGCTAACACTAAATCAGATATTGCCAAACAGGTTCGCGATTCAGGTGCTAAACTCGCAATATCTTCACCTGAAGAACTTCATAAACTAGTCAACACTAGTATACCTACAATTGTAACGACCCATTCTTCAAATGAACAATGTCTAGTTTCAGTCGTAGAGTTGATTGAAGCATGCGAACCATTAGATGCGCCGCTGATAAAATGTTGTAAATCTGATACAGCAGCATTGTTATACTCGTCAGGAACAACTGGTGTGAGCAAAGGTGTGATATTAACACATTCTAATTTCATATGCATCTTAAATCTCCTAAAGTGGACGGCCGACGTTACATCCTCTCGAGACGATATCTACTTATCTTTCATCCCAATGTTTCATATTTATGGTCTAGCGTTTTTTGGCCTTGGGATGCTTTCATTAGGAAACACTACAGCTGTAATGCCGAAATTTGATTTCCAAGCAATGCTTGAAGCAGTAGAAACAAATAAAGTTAGTCAAATCACATCTGTTCCTCCTGTAATTCTAGCTTCAGTTAAGTATTCTGGTAAAGGTCGTAAGTTGTAACCGTTAAGAAGAATAGGCTCAGGAGCTGCACCATTAAGCAAAGAAATTGCACAGAAGTTTAGAGAGAAGTTCCCATGGGTAGAGCTAAGGGAAGGCTATGGACTAACAGAGACTTGCGGTGCAGCTAGTTTCTTGTAGGCCAATTGCTTCCGGGAATTCATGCCAAGGTGGTAGATGTTGAAACTGGAATTCCAGTGCCACCCTATAAGGAAGGGGAGCTCTGGTTAAAGGGTGATAATGTAATGAAAGGGTACTTGAGAAATGATAAAGCAACAACAGCAACTATTGATTCAGAAGGATGGTTAAAAACTGGAGATCTTTGTTATATCGATGTTGACGGATTCCTTTATATCGTTGATCGAATCAAGGAGCTAATTAAGCACAATGGGTTCCAAGTAAGGAATTAGCTATGCTTATATGCATCAAGTGACATGTCAAGTTTTTATAACCTTCGGTTGCAAATGTAGGTATCTCCTGCAGAATTGGAAGCCATACTTGTGAACCATCCTCTTATCCTCGATGCAGCAGTTCCACTCATCTAACTCTATGTATCTATATCTCCTTTTCCCTTGTCTGCAACTAACATAAATTGAATTTCCAGAGTTGAAAACGAGGAATCAGGGCAAATACCCATGGCATATGTGGTGAGAGCAAGCGACTTGAGATTGACTGAAGATCAAGTCATTCAGTTCATATCCGGCCAGGTTTGTGTTGTTTATCTTATTTGAAAATTTTGGATTTAACTTGGTATTTTTATGCATAGTCTTCTCTTGTTCTTTTTATGCTCCCAGTAATTAATCTTGTTTCTTGGAATGTAGTTGCTGGCAAAATCTTGAGAAAGGAACTAGTTCTGATGCAAAACAAAGAAGCTGGTTTATCCAAATCGTGACATTTTGATTTCTTGTTTATGTTAACAGAAACAGTATCATTGCAGTATCTAATGAATCATATAAAGCAAAAGTGAAACATCCGTTGATAAAAACTTAAGATAGAAGAGATAAAAAAACTAAACATGAACAAATAATCCATAGGATATTTATTATTCCTTCATTCAAGTTCTAAAGAGTATGCTCTAAAATTCCTATTCAGGGGCAGAAGGTAATGAGGTAATTACCACCAGAAGCTCAGGTAAATGTGCTCGTGGTATCATCATATGCATAACTATAAGCTTGAGGACAAGCTTTTTTAAAGATCTTCGAGTAATTCGTCGGAGGGCAAGTCTCAGGAATATTGTGTGCACCAGTACAGCAATATTGAGGTTGACGCAATGCTTCGCAAGCACTCTTACAAGCAATTACATTTCCAGCAGCACCCATAACGCTTAATTCTGGTGGGCAAACAGAGTTTACGTCACCCGAGCACGCAGTCGAACTACAACTACCTGACCCACCTTGTGGAGTGATAGAGGCAGGCAAATTGTAACCATCAACAAGGCTAGTGTCATAAAAGTCTTTATCACCATGTCCGTTTAGAGTGAACTCAAGTAGGGTTGCTGGTGGAATAGCTCCAGCACCATTGCATTCAACTTTACCTGAACCACAATCTGCTGTTGCACATACGAACTTTCCAGAAGAATCAGTGGAGCAATCAGTTCTTGCCCAAAATCGACCTGACCATCCAGCTGGAGCATCAACTGATGATGATGCCCCAGTCGCAAGCTCAAACCCAGTTTTAGGTAATTGGGATCCAGCACCAGCCAATGTGCCTGGCCATACTGTATATGCGCAGTTGTTTTTAAATGTAAATGTGGCCGAAAGTGCACCTACACAATTCAAAAAAAGAAGCAAGATAAGGGTTCATAGCTCTTGCGACGCAATAGAACTTGCAACTAAGATGACAATCATGATAAATATTCATTCTATCTTTTGATTCCACAAGTGCACGAAAAATCCTATGGATTTTTTTTATGTACAAGTCACTAGTAACTCTCGAACAGCTTACCGAAGTCTCAATTGTCACAAAAATTTCCAAATCTTTACAGTAAAAAGGTTCTACAATTCCTTGCAAATCATGCTCATAATAATCCCCTTCCCCTGTATGTTTGGAATGGTTTACATGGAAAAAGCTTAGACTTGCATAGCTAATTTATGGCCTCACTAAAAAAACATAGAGATATAAACGAATTAAGCCAAATTCAATCATGTAAATAACAAGATAAGTTACAAAACCGAACAGAAAAGGGAAAAACGATCAAAAAGGTATGATAAGCAATAGAACTAAACCCTTTGCTCCCATTATTGTTTCCTCGATAAAACTATTTCTTCTTCTCCGCTGAAATATATGTAGTTAGTTCAAGTTTATCTCTGGATGAATGACCTTGTATTATTGAAATTATTTTTTCTGTTTATGGTAATTAGTTACTCGTTTACGCTTGATCTAAATTGTTTCCTTTGTACAAGAGTCTACGTAATATTCTTACGCGTCCAGCAATCAATGAAATAGATATCTGTAAGGTAAGGTTTAAATATACAAGACCACGCTGGAAAAAAACAACCACTATTGGCAGGGCTTGGTTATTTTTGGCCAAATAGTAATGAAGTTTCCAGCCAAGTCAAAATTCGTTAGAAACCTGTTTTGAGACATACTGAATTTTTTTGAGGCATACTCATTCATTATCCCATCTAGGGTGGGTTTATAAGGGGTGTCTAAAGGTAGTGCAATTACCTATATATCCTTAAACAAATTAAATTACTAGAGTGCACTTATCCTCAAAAACTTAATATCAAAAATCAAAATAACCTTTAAACTTAAACATCTTGGACTCCAATTCAATCAAGCAAAGGAAACACTAATCGAAGTGAGCGATGTTGGAGTGCGAAATCCAAATCTCAATTGCTCTCAGATGTATTTTAGAATGTATTTGTAACAAACCCATCTTGTTTTTGATTGATTTTATTTTGTTTGATCGATAGAATATGATTTCAAAGATGGAATTAGGGTTTTCAGAAGATCAGTTCGGCTGATCTTGGAATATCAATTTTGAGCCGAACCTAGTATATGATTTAGAGAAACACTATGTTCGGCTAATACGAATTTGCTAGATTTTCTTCTAATCAGCCGAACCTAGCCTTCTTCTTCGTTTTAAAATTTCAGAAGATCAGTTCGGCCGATCTTGGAATATCAATTTTGAGTCGAACCTAGCGCATGATTTAGAGAAACACTATGTTCGGCTGATGCGACTTTGCTAGATTTTGTTCGAATCAACTGAACCTAAAATTCGTCAGTTACAGAGTGAAGTTCGGCTGACAAGTTATCAGCCGAACTGTTCATATGGTCAGTAGATCTGGGTTTTAAAAATTCAATTTTTTGACAGATTCAACTTATAAAAAGGACATTAAACTTCGTTTAGAAGTCTACCTCTGATTTGAATCACACATTTTGGTCACTTCAGATCACTAAAATCTCAAAACCCAAGTTTTTTCACTTCTTCTTCTTCTTCTTCTTCTTCTTCCTCTCAAAAATCCAAACTCTCTCACATAAATTTGATTTCTCTACTAATTTACCACTAATAATTTAAATTTTAATCAATCCTTAAAATTCCTAATTAATCAAATCTAATCATAATCATTAACACTAGTTATGTAAGGGTAGTTATGCCATTATCAAAAAGGGTGGATAAGGGATGATGTTGTTTTTTTATTTAGTGACCCTATTTTGGCATTATTTAGTATGCCTCAAAAAAATTCAGTATGCCTCAAAACAGGTTTCATTCGTTAACATGGCCGGCCGGAATTCTAAAGACTTAAAGGCCTAGAAAAATAAAACTCCCACGTTGAATGGTGAGGAACCCTCGTTTCTTATTGGCCGAAATATGCCTTTTTTGAGTTTTGTGAAACGAGCGTTTTGGTGAAGACACTTGGCGACGTATGATTTGTTTATAAAGAAAAGGATACAATAAAAAAAAGGAAACAAAATTCAATTTGGAAATTTTGAGGACACCTGACAACGTATAATTGGTCTAAAAATTATAAACTAAAAAAAAAACAACCTAACTTACCGTGTTTAGAATTTTACGGAAGTCCAAATTCAATTAGGAAATCAAGTACCTACCATATAAGGACACTTTTTTCCAAATTAATATATAAAGGAGAAAAGAAATCCACATATTTCACACATATTTTCTACGAAAAGAAAATAAATAAATAAATAAAATATATATATATTCTCCACCAATTTAATGTATTTTCCCCGCCACACCAAATAAAAAATACATGGCCACGAGGAAGGGGAATCCCGCGCACACCAAATCAAAAGTGCATTGCCACGGGGTGGGGCGAAACCCCGCGCACACCAAGTTAAAGGAAATAAAATACCCGGTATGTAGCACGGGCACAAATCTAGTTTGCATAATTCTCAATACGGGAAGGGTTGGCGCGATCTTCTCCATATTCTTCTCACTCGAACAAAAGAAAGAGAAATTATCCCATTTTGATGTTGAAGGTGTTTTGAATGGAATTTTTGTGTCAATTAAAAGGGTTTTTTTCTTTGCTTAAACGTGGTTCTATTACATCTTTTTGTTTCGAATTCCATCCACAAATGAGTCAATATTGATCTAATGATGCAAAGGTAAGAAGTTATATTATCCGAACTGTAACAATAGGTAATCCAACTTTGTAAATAGGTAACAATATTATTGAAATTTATTTATGAAAACACAGTGAAGGATCTAATGACCCATAATTGAGAAACTGATCATGCATCATCAGTTAATAAAACTTAAAACGACATAGATGAAAAGACTTGAGTTTAACAAGCAGTCTTCTGTTATTTATTCATTTATTCAAGTAAAAGAGAATACCCAAGATTTCCTTTTCAGGGGCAGAATGTGATTACGTAATTACCACCAGCAGCGCAAGTAAATGTACTACTGCTATCATCGTATGCGTAACTATAAGCTTGAGGACAAGCATTTTTAAAGATCCTCGAGTAATTCGTTGGAGGACAAGTCTGAGGAGTATTGAAGGAACCGGTACAACAATATTGGGGTTGTCGGAATGCTTCGCAAGCACTCTTACAAGCAATTATACTGCCACCAGCACCCCTGACGCTTAATTCAGATGGGCAAGCGGAGTTTATATTACTTCGGCATGTAGTCGAGCTACATCCACCTTGTGGAGTGATAGAGGCAGGCAAATTAAAACCATCAACAAGGCTAACATCATAAAAATCTTTACCACCGTTTCCGTTTAGAGTGAATTCAAGTAGGGTTGCTGGTGGAATAGCTCCTGCACCGTTGCATTCTACTCTACCCGAGGCACAATCTGCGGTGACACACCTGAGCCTCCCAGAGGAATCAGTTGAGCAACCGGTTCTTGCCCAAAATCGGCCTGACCATCCAGCTGGAGCATCTACGGATGATGATGCCCCAGGTGCAAGTACAAACCCAGTTTTAGATAATTGGGATCCACCCCCGGTCAATGTGCCTGGCCATACTGTGTATGGACAATTGTTTCTAAGTGTAAATGTAGCCGAAAATGCACCTACAATAAAAGTACCAAAAGTTTCCCTGTCATTTTCAACTTACATATATATATATACACACATGTAACAGCTATAAAAATACTTAAAAGTACTGACACGGCATATATATTGTTAGGATAGCTTATTCGAAGCTCCCTCATTAAAGAGGATGTAGATACATAAGAATTCAGAAATAATGAATACCATGATATGTAAATGACAGCAGATTTTTTTTTCCCGTTGGTAACAACTACTGTTAAACATCAGTCTTAACTACTTATTTAAGCACTACGGTTGATAATTCATGGAATGAAACGCTGAAACCAATAAGAAAAGGAAAAAGAAAAAAAACAAGAAATAAGGCGAGCACTAAAACTAAACCTGTTATGGACACAAGAGCCAAGAAAATGGCGAAAAATCCTTTTGCTTCCATTGAAAGCTGAAAATTTGTTTCCCTGGCGATTATTTTCTTCTTTTTTTCACACAAAAGTATATGAAAGTAGGAGTGAATACTACATTTGGTTCAGTGACCATTTATAGACTTTTTATAGCTGTTTATGGTAACAGTAGTTACTCACTTACGGCTGACCTCCGATTTTTCCTTGGTGCAGGATCTACATAGCGCGTTCGACATAAAAAAAATGAAATATCTCTGAGGTTTGAAAATATAAACACATGTTTATGAGGTGGTGGGGTTCCCCTTGCTTCATATAGGTGATCCCGCATTCATGGGGCTGCTCGGTGAACAATTGGCAAGACAAATAGGCTCCATCAAGTAGGTAACACATTCATGGGGCTGCTCAGTGAAAAATATATACGGCTCGCTACTAAACTTGTCACCACCATTTACTGTTCTACTATCCTTTCTCTGTCAAGACAAATAAAGAATATCCTAATAATTCCACTATAAGTTAGAGAACTTAGGGAGAAGAGACTGTCATTTTAACCATGGCTGCTACTTCTTTTAATCTCAGGAGGAGAGACCACTGACCACCACTTTACTCCACTGACTATTCAAAAGGAAAATTGGACAAAACGTGGTTATAAACCTTGAAGTTCACCCCTGAATCGATGCAACTCGTTCATATTTGGTGATACATTGGACATGTTGAACTGTGCATTGTGCAAGCTTGTATGATCTTTATCCCTTTGAGTATGTTTCGGATAATTTAGCAAGGGAAAATCGCAGTTCTGTACGACCTTGATCAGGTCGTTGCTTGACCTGAGGATACCCCAGTTCCACATGTTTGTCAAGATTACAGAGAGGCATAATGAATTATGAACATCAATTTTGATCATGAATTTCTCTAAAAATCACATCTAACGTACATTCGCAGTTGGACCCAGGGGAGTGAAGGCGGAATTTGTAGTTGAAAACTTGAGATGGAAACATTTGAACGCTTTCTGTACGACCTGGCAGATCTAGCCATCGCATATTAGTTGGGGTATACTTATTTTCCACGTAATCCCAAAATGTTGTCAAGATTGTTGAGTGAGTGCAAAAAAAGAAATTCTTATTGAAAATATATAAACGTTAATCCTAAGCCGAGAGGAAGTAAAGAGACGTAAATAAATACTGCCGACATGACATGACAAATCGAAAAAGAACACAATTTATTGAAAAAAGAAAAATGAAATAGATAGTATTGACAAATTTACTACAGACAAACTTTTCAACAGGCAAGTGCATAAAAATGGAACAACAAAACTTGTATAATTCTTCCTACAACGTCTGAAACTTGCTGAAGAAATGCAGTGTTCTATATTTCAGCACATATTTTCTTATCTCCTATTGTGATTTGTGACTAACACCATATTTGTTTACTCCTGACTCATCTGAGTCGTCTGGATTTTATTTACCCGTCTTGAATCAGATCTGACTTAATATGTTTGTTTTGAGTCAGATCTGACTCAACTGACTTAAAAATATATGAGTCAATTGTTTAGTCCCATGAGTCAGGGGTATTTTGTTATCGGACTCGAACAGGTTCGAGTCAGGAGTTAGGTCTTAGTCAGAGTTTGAGTCAGATCTGACTCAAAATAGATAACAAACGATTTGACAGCTGACTCGACACGAGTCAGGAGTTGACTCAGACCTAGACGCCAAGTCAGCTGCAAACAAACAAGGTCTAAGTACTTGTTTCAAATGATGTCAGGTTTACCCGTATATAATTTGCCAGCAGAGCCAATCACCAAGAGGGTGGTTGGCATGCTCCCTCCCACTGCGGAGGTAGGGGTTCGAACCTTGTAATTGCTGAAATCCACTCCAATTTAAGGAGTTTGGATGTAGTCTGGGGACCACTAGTGTAGGGCATCAAATAAAAAAAAATTGCCAACAGGAAAATTTTGCTGGGTACTATATAACTAGTCGGTATATTGCACGACTCCTCATTTCAAGCTCTGAGTTATGAGCTGCGTGTACCTCCTGCAATCCACAACCAAACTCCACCAGAATTTTGTTTCTGGGTTGTACCCTTAGTAGTGAACTCCAATCTCGCTCAAAGGAAGATTTTTGGTTTCTTAACACTTGTAACTCATCCTCTGTTGAGTACAATGACTCCAGGCTCCAGCCTATTTTGTAGTTCTGAAATTTGTGCCCTAATGAACCAGTCTGTCAGGAAATCAGCTTTCCTGTCATCCTATTAAAGAAGGAAACAACAAATGCAAAGACGCACACAAAAAGAAACCTCCAAATTGACACATCTTGATGTTTCAGCTTCTAGTTGACCTTTAACGGAGAGGAGTTTAAAAGGAAAAAATCAGAAATGAGAGGCTAGAACATTGGACGGCGTTCAACCATTGTGTACTATACAATATAGCAACTTTGAAAATTGAACGAAAAATAAAATGTGACATATAGCAGTAACATTTGACAAATTTACTAGCTAGTGGATCAAATAGAACAACATCCGAAACTTTTTATTTAAGAAATATGGTATCCACTTTGTAATGGGTAACGATAACATTACAATTTATTTAGAAACACGCACTCAGGGATCTAATGCCCATAATAAAGAAAAACTAAAACATAGGTTGATAAAAAAAATAGAGATGAAAAGACCTGCCTTTAACAAACAAGTCTTCTCTTATTAATTCCTTCGTATATAGTAGAATAGATCACCCTAGATTTCTATTCAGGGGCAGAATGTAATGTCAAAATTACCACCAGCGACACAAGTAAATGTGCTACTTCTATCATCATATGCATAACTATAAGCTTGATGTGAACACAGAAGTAACGATGAAGGCTTTGTGCCCACAATCAATGTTCGCAATGTCGATGAAATACGGTATTTGAAATAAAAGGATGATAGGACAATAAAACAAAGAAGAGAACTCTGAGCATAAGTGCTCGTCATCGTTTTTCTTATACTACATAACATAAATGCAATGATACGATCATAAACAAGTTCACAAGATAAAGATAAGTAAAATGACAAGTGCGTAATGTAAACGAGACAACGATTTTACGTGGTTCAGCACTAAAGCCTACATCCACGGGGTGTTGGGGTTTTCACTATGGATTGATCGAAATTACAGAGCTCAGTCAAGTGACTTTGAGTAGAGAACGAAGGTAAAGTAAAGGGATCAAACTCATACCTAATGTTTTACACTTTTTCTCTACTATTAGTATTCTTTCTCCAATTGGTCGACCCCCTCTCCTTTGGTTGAGCAGGGTATTTATAGATTCTTCGAGTGGGTCCCTCTCACTGTCACAATTGTCATTTATCATCTTAGTTCGTGTGCCGATCACGAAGATGGCCTTCATGATGATCCGATGATGTCCAACGGTAACATGTTGTGACGATGGTCCACCTCTGTCTGTGCCATAAGAATTTTGACATGTATCCTATGTTCGTAGCATTTAATACGGGTGGTTGGGAAGTCCGCACGCTTCAGACGGCTGTAAATGCAGATGTCGTTTCAATGTTAGTTTTGCTTCATCTCATTCGTCCATTTTGAATTCATCTAGAGATTGGGTAAAGTGACCCTCATGAGATTCTACTGTGCTTCGCGGCTGTATTCTTATCAGGTACTCCTTAGCTTTGTGACCATCAGATTGGATTATTATTAGCCACGTGGCGGATGATGGTTTATATTTTTGAGTGTTGGAATGTGGCATCGTTCTCTGATGCCCCGGTATTATATGTCGGCCACGTGCTATCTCAGGGACACATGACTAGCGCTGATTATGTACACACAATTTGCCCATTTTCTTCTAAATTTATGAGGTGAAATTTGGAAGAAGATTCCTCTCTCCTTTGCACGTTTCCCACCTCTTGCAATAACTTCTCCTTGGTTTTCGCGGCAGTTTTCTTCTCTATTTATTGCGGCTATAAATGCGAATAAGACCCTTGTCACAATAACTTTATTCTTATTCTCATCCTTATTAGTTTTCCTCCTTCTCAGAGAAACATTAACTCCTTCATTCTTCTTCTTTTTGTTTCTTAGTTCTTTACTTCTTCTAATCTTTGGTGCTTGGACTGTTGTTGTCTCACTTTTTTATACTCTCGTACCTAGGATAACTTGGCTGCTGGTTGTTTGTTTGTCATCATCAGTTTATTGATTCTGCCATTATAGTAGGTATGTTGAAGTTGCTTTTGTCCATTGAATTTCATTTTCGCTGTTCGTTTCTGCTGCTATTTTTCTAGGTTTCGTGATGAAGAACATTATATACAAAAGTATATATACTTGCCCCTGTTCTTTATCACGAAATCTGAGGTTTTGAGATGTCTTTCCCAGATTATTTTGGGTTTTTGGTAATCTGATGATGTTCTTGATGCAAATTGATGTGACTCTGTAGATCTAGTTTTGATCTTCGTTTTTCTTCAATGTCCCTCTTAGGTTATTATGGCAGGTGATGAACGATGACCCATTCCTTATAGATCTCCTCAGCAGAGTCCTTATAGATCTCCACCACCTATAATTCCTGATATTTCTCCCCCGAAGGTTCCATTGCAACGTCCTTATCAGTGTGGTGCTCTTGGTTCTTCTCAGTGAAACCCTCGTCCTTAGGGGCCTCATTCGTTATCTGATCCGAAAGTTTCCTCCTCAAAGGGGGGGGGGGGGGGGGCCGCCGATAGGAGGGGTTCTCGGTACGCAATGGATCTTCATAACGTTCCGAACCGATGGCAGTTCAGCCTCTTCGTGCCATTGCACCGCCTATTTCATCAGTTTCACCACGGTTTAAATCTTCATCGAAGGATCTTTCTCCAGATCAAGCCCCTCCTCCTCCGTCGAGGAACCCGTTGGTTAAGAGGAAATCTTCGGAGTTGAAATAAGTTCTTCCTAATCCTCCGCCGAAAAAAGTATCCCCCAGCGTTTCCCCTTCGATGCAGACTACTTCGGTTCTCCAAAAACGAAAAAGAGCTCTTGTTTCCTTCCGGAATATCGATCTTGCTGCATTTAAAGTAAAACACGGCCTTGAGCATTTCGAGGTTCATTTTTATGACCAATGGGATGATCTCACTTATGAGATGATAAAGAACTATAAGTATGATTCCCAACATCCCTTGACTACTATCGGTGCGTTCGAAGCGGGTCTGATGCTTCCCTTATATAAATTGAAGGATTTGTTCTATTATGATGTGCTGGCTCACCGTGGCGATGGTTCTACTTCTCATACTCATTGTCGTTCAGTGGCTAAACTAAGTGGGAATTTCTAACGATGTCTTCGTGAGAGTTATCTTTAGAGTAAGGGTGAGACTATGATGACGTGTTATACGCCTTATCCTGAGCAGAAGAGTTGGTATACCGCTAAGAACTTTAACGCCTCTTTTGGGGATTATGTCAATATAAGGAACCGAAAAAGGTAGAGTGTTGGGCTTCGTCAAATAACTGCTCCTCGTGGTGAAATTCGACTTTTGAGCGAAGTAAGTGATACCAAGTTGCGGTTCGTCCCTGGTACTGAATCTTCTGAGAAACCTCTGCTTTTCCCCTTTAAAGAACGTCTTTGTCGTGATCACGACCATGAGTGGCATGCTACTCCTATTGAAATCATAGGTTTATGGGCCTATGGATGGATTCCTGGTGAACAAGGGTGGAAGCTTACTGCTCTTAGCAAGCCGCGTGCTGATCCTCCATCCCGCTACAGTGATTATTGTCCTTGGGCTTTGAATTTTGTTGGCATGAAGTTCGATTATTGGGTTGAGGTATATTTTGTTTAGGACTTAATTATTGTGCTTTTCTCCTTTTATGTTATGTGGTGATTTATTCATCTGTTCTTGGTGTGCGTTAGGATGATGGTGATGAGGAGAGTTCCTAGGTTGCTCTTCCTTCCAAGGGAAAAGCTACAGTCAAGGTAAGATTTGATATGGTATGATATCTTGTGTGTTATCTGTGTGTTGCCCCTCAAATCAGAGTTTGACATGTTTTTCTTGTAGGGTTCGAAGAGACAGAGAATCACTCCTGTTGAGTCTTCTACTGTTGAGGGTGAAGGTACGGAGATTCCTGAGATGACTAGTCCGGTGCTCGAAGAAATTGAACTAGATAATGAAGAAGAGGAAGAAGAAGTTCTTGAAGAGCGGACCGAGACTACCCCTGAAAATCAAACTGACACCAAAGAGGAAACTGGTCTTAGCGGGAAGGTTGGTAACCATATAGTTGATCCTAAGCGAATAACGTCCCTTCATCGAAAGAATGAGAATCATGGTTTGCAATCGTCTGGTGGTTGCATCATTCCTGAGTCCATGGATATTCCGAATGAAGCAGTTTCAAATCCTGAGTTTTCCTTTGGTAAAGTGTACTTTGCTGGTGGCCATCCTGATTTGGGATTTCTCATGGGCATATCTTCGGGTTTCACGATGTTATCTCCCAATGATAATGGGGAAGTGGAGGCTGAAGATGACGGAGAAAAGGTGGCCGAAGAGGAGGATAGTTCTGATGGTGAAGACACTGAGCTTCGGGATTCTAAAGAGGCGAAGGACAAGGAAACCGCTGCTGGCCAATCCTCAGAGGCTTTTGTTAGCGCCGTGATACGCAGTGATGATGATGATACTTTTGATTGGCTGAAGAAGAAAATACTTATGAGTCTTTCCTGTCTTGCTCCCATTATCCCAGGTGAAAGGGATTCTGATGCCTTCACACGTCGTCATATGGAACTATACTCTCGTGAAAAAGTGAATGAAGTGTGGCAGCGTGTTGCTGTTGCTCCCCTTCCGGCGAATTTCCTCACTACACCTCCGTCGTCCATTGCTGAGATTATGGCCATTGCCTATGGTCATGAGTATGTCTTTCCTCAGCAGCGCATGCTTGAGGTGAGTAGCGTTATATTTCTTATATGCTTTTTATATGAGAACGGTTTTCTTAACTACTTTTCTGACCATGTTTGTTGTAGTTGATGAATAGCGAATATTGCAACCATACCCTTTATCAATTTTTTAGAGCTAAGGCGCTCAAGTTGGAGGCGAAGCTGCGTCACAGGGATGGTGAGCTCTAATATGCTCAAGCAACTATTGAAACAAAGGATAAAGAGATATTGGAGCTGAAGGAGCAGTTAAAGGGGAAGCAACAGATCAGTTCAGCTGAAGAGGGGCTTCGACAGGAGGTAACTTATCTTCGTCAAGATTTAGAGAAGGCTCATGCTGATGCTTCGTCGGTGGGTACTTCGTCCAGAGGTTTTCCCCATTCTTTCATTTTTACCTTCGCTTAGTTTATGTTCTTTCTGAGTTAGCCCCTGTCTTCAGCGGGTGGTGCCGAAGAATTAGAATGGCTTCGGAGAGAAAGAGTTCGTCAAGCTTCTCATATTAAGGAGTTGGTCTCAAAAGTAATAGAAGTATCCAACAGATGGAATTCTCGTGTCGATGAGTATAATCGGTTGGTGGCGGGTTATCGGAAACAGCGAGAACATATGGTTGAGATGCAGAATTCAATTATCGCTGATCGTCGCCAGTTCAGTGGTACTTTGCAGTGGACCCGTCAGTCTTTGTACGAGGCTCGTGACACGGCTTCTAGGCTAGAGGCCGAAGTAGTGGATTTATAAATAGAGCTTCATGAAGCTCAGTCGTCTCACGATCTAGAAGTGCGGGGCTATATTCAACGACTTGTTCGTGAGCGGGATGATGCGAGAGCTGAGGCCCATGCTCTTAGTCAAGCCTTAACTGCTTCTCGTGCGGATGTTGCACGTTCGGTTGAAGAGGAAAGGGATCTGGAGATTAATATGTATAGGCTCAAAAAGGGGATCGAGGGGATCACCGATGAAGTCAATAACCTTCGTCATTTAGATTCCTTGAAGTAGGTAGAATTAGATCAATGCAAATTTGATCTCGAAAACTGTTGTCTTGATTATAAGAAACTCTCCGACGAGTACGATTTCTTGACGAAGCCCGGGATGCAGTAGTAAATGAGTTTGAAATAGCTTCGGTCAATGTCGAAGGTATACGTTCATTTGGTCGTGAGTAGTTGTTTATCTTCCTTATTTGACAGTTTGTATTTTCTTTGCAGAGCTCGGGGGCCAGCTTCGCCTTGCAAATGAAAATTTTGAAAAGGATCAATCTGAGTTAGTTAAACAGCAAGGGAAGACTAACTAATTTGAGGGGTTGGCGGACATGCTAGACTTGAGCGTTAAGGAGTCTTCAAAAGAGGTGGAGCGTCTGAAATTGTTGTTAACGAAGTCTGAGCTTAAGGTCGTTGCTATCACCGTCGAAGCTCGTCGTCAGTTGGATCTAGAGGTCAACAAAAATGCCTACCCAAGTCGAGCAGGGGATCTCTAAGGATGAGATTGTTAAGAAGTATAAGCGTCGTCCAGTTCCCAATCCCTTTGTTACTTCTTCTGGTCCATCATCTGGTGGTAGTGTTCATTCGTCCCAAAAGGTGCGTCTTGGTGATCGTTCTGAGACAGGACCTTCGGAGGAGAAGTAAGAGCCTGCATGGCTTCGTTACGAGATAAAGATTTGATCGCTGGTGATTATGTAGCTTTGGGTTATTTTTTGTGTATTTCTTGTATTTCTTTCTTATTTCCCAAAACTTGTAATCAACTTTCATGAAATGAATCATCAAACATATGGTATTTACAGCGTTGATTTTTCTGCATCGTTAAATCGTATTTTTTAGGTAAATAAATATGTTAATGGGTGTTTGTATGTTATTAATGAAGGTTTATACCCTTCCTTTTTATTTCTGAACCTGTCACCCCGTAGGCCAATCCTGGGCCAGAGGATTACCGTACGGTGGGGGTTGTGTTGTATCCTAGGATACGTGGTGCATCGATGAATATTTACATGCACCCGTTCCGCTAAATCACCACTTTGAGTCATGTTGGGTATCTCTTTCTGCTGGAATCCTCCCCCCTGGTCATACACTCATAGACGCTGATAGGGGAGTCCTGAGAGATTGCATGCAAGTACTTTCCCCAATATGAATGTAAAGGTAAGGGATCGTAAATAGAGTCCCCTGTATTGTGAGACGTTGAAGCTTGTGTGACAAAAAGATTTCTTGTTTGATTGATGTAGTGAGGTTTGCTATTCCTCGGCCAGAGATAAAAACATGTCGAACGGGTACGCTCCCTTCTTTTTCTAGTGTTCTTCACGCAGATGCAGGACTGCGTTGCTTTATGGATAGTGTGGCTTGAGGTATTTCGCGTTCCATGGGTGCCTTAGAATTTCTCCTTTTAAATTGCGCAGGTAGTAAGAACCTCTTCATACAACATCGTGTATTATATATGGTCCTCCCCACGTTGGTGCGAATTTTCCTCATTTATTTTCCCGTTGATATTGCGGTATAGTACGTAGCACATAATGTCCTTCTACAGAGTTCCTAAGTTTAACCCTTTTGTTATACTCCCTGGCTAACCTGCGCTGGTAATTTTCCATCCTTTGTAATGCAGTTTCCCTTCTCTCCTCAAGGTCATCAAGCCTTTCTAACATCATGTCCGTTGTAAGGTTCTTCTTCCATGCTTCAGTCTCTGTTGTAGGCATGATTATCTCTGTTGGAATCACTGCTTCTGACCCATAGGTAAGTAGGAACGGAGATTCACCTGTTGCCGACCTTTGTGTGGTTTTGTACGCCCATAGACTGTTATGCAACTGTTCACACCATCGGCTCTTGTGTTCATCCAGCGTTTTCTTGAGAGTAAGAGCGATGGTCTTGTTGGTGGCTTCGTCTTGTCCATTACTTTGGGGGTAGATGGGAGTGGATTTGTTCTTCCTAATTCTTAAGGTATCGAAGAGCATGTCAATATTCTTTCCTTGTAGTTTCTTACCGTTGTCGGAAACAATTTATGCGGGTATGCCATATCTACATATGATATTTTAAAAAATGAATGCGAACATATCCACACTCTTATCCTTGCTAGAGCTTTAGCTTCTACCCATTTGTTGAAGTAGTCTGTGGCCACTATTAAAAATCGCCTTTTTCTTGTTCCCTCGATTAGTGGTCCGACGATATCAACTCCCCATTTTGCAAATGGCCATGAGCTTCCAACTGAATTTAGTTCTGTCGCTGGGGCATGGATTATTTTGGCAAAATGCTGACATTCTTCACATCTTCTGGCCATCCTTGCAGCGTCCTGTATCATTTTTGGCCAGTAATATTCTTGCATCTTGGCTTTGTCTGCTAATGACCTCATTCTACTGTGGTTTCCAGCGTCTCCGTAGTGAATGTCCTTCAAAATACGATGGCCTTCTTCTCGGGATAAGCAGCGTAATAGTGGTCCGAGGAACGATTTTTTGTACAAGATTCCATCATGAAGTTGGTACCTCCCTTCCTTCGATTGTATTTTTATTACCATCTTAATATCAGAGGGAAGTACTCCTTCTTCGAGAAAAAGGTGTACTTCGGCTCTCCAGTCCTCTTCATTGCTAAAGTTTTCATCCTCGTTGGCTCTTGTTAGGATGTTATCTTCGGCGAAATCTTCTGCGATGTCCTCTCCCACGTCATCTTCGTGATCCACTGTTGCTAGGACTACTTGGGGTTGGACCGAAGGTTGGTACACTCTTCCTATCTTGATTGTTGTGATCATCTCATCCTTCACCATTGATGATAGGTAGGCCAGGGCGTCAGCATGCCTGTTGTCCTTTCTGCAAAAATTCCTGAACGTGATGTTTGGTATTTGAGATGTTAGGTTTTGGACCAACGCCATGTATGCTGATAGAGTTTCTTCATAGGTATTATACTCCAGTTCTATCTGTTGGATGACCAGCTGTGAATCGCTTGTTACGCGGACGTCGATTATCCCTAGTTCCAGTACTAAGCGGAGGGCATGCACGACGGCATCATATTCCACTATGTTGTTGGTGTGCTCTTCAAATTCCAGCCATAGCGCGTATACCATTCTGTCGCCCGTTGGAGTCATGATGACGATCCCAATTCCTGCATCTTCCTTATTTCTTGATCCATCAATGAAGACCTCCCATCTTCGCTGGTTAATTGGTTCGAGTACATCTTTGGGTCTTCTTTTGTTCCGGGAAAGCCTTTCACCTCTTCGTTATTGTTCAAAGGTAAATCTGCTAAGAAATATGCCAAGACTTGCGAATTTTGAGCCGTTTGAACCTCGTGTATGATGTTAAATTGTTCTGGCTGCGAATTCCATTTGGCTATTCTGCCAACCTTTCTTGCGTTCTTGAGGACAGATTCTAATGGTGCTTTACTTGGGACACGAACATAATGGGTCAAAAAATAGGTTCTCAGCTTTTGTGTTGTAAATACTAATGTCAGGATGAGTTATTCAATCTTCGTGTAGTTTCTCTCCGTTGCATTGAGGGTTTTACTGACATAGTACATCGGTTGTTCTACCTTAGTGTTCATTCTGACTAATACAGCGCTTACTGCGTCTTCGGTCGAGGCTATGTATAATGCTAATACTGCACGAGGTTCGAGTTTCTGAAATATCGGGATCGCCACTAAGTATTCCTTGATCTTTTTTCTTCACATTCAGTAGTCCACGCGAATTTGCTCTTCTTCTTAAGAATGTTGAAGAAGTGTTTGCATTTATATGATGATCTTGTAATGAATCTACCGAGAGCTGTTATGCATCCATTGATCTTTTGCACCTCCTTCACATTCGTTGATGACGGTATTTCCACAATGGCTTGGATCTTAGCGGGATCGACTTTGATGCCTTTCTTCGTTACCGGGTATCCGAGAAATTTTTCCGACGTGAACCCGAAAGTACACTTTTCTGGGTTTACTTTCATGTTGTACTTCCCCATTGCATCGAAGATTTCATTTAGGTCACGAACGTGATCCTTACGTAATTTTCTTTTGAGGAGCATATCGTCGACATAGACTTCTCGGGTGCGCCCTATCCATGGTTTAAAAATTGCATCAACCATTCTTTCATATTTTGCTCCTGCGTTCCTCAGCCCGAAAGGCATGCGGGTGTAGCAATAAAGTCCGCGTGGAGTGAAAAATGCGTTGTGATGTTGATCCTCTTATGCGAGGGAAATTTAGTTGTAACCCGAGTAGCCGTCCATGAATGATAGTTCTTCGTGCTTTATGATCTTGGGATCGATTCCTGGCATATCTCCTAGCTTTCATGCAAAAATGTCCGAATAATCTTTGAGTAGTCCAATTAATGCTTCCTCTCAATCTTTATCTAGCAATGTCCCGATTTTTATCATCTTGGGTTCTTCTTCGGTTCCTATATTTACTTCATGAGGGAACGTTGGCTTGGGATCACCTAGATGAGGGACTTCTTTAATTGCTATTTGGTAGGTTCTTCGGCATTCTTCATTCCTGAAGTGTTAGCTTCTACGTTCATAGCTGTGTCACCCTTCGTTATGATTTTTCCGGAGATCTCCTCAAGGTATTGATCAATTGCTTTATCTTTGGATTATGCTTTGTTCTTTCCCCTTCGGGCTCTACGCTCTTCCTATTGTTCGATGTTGAGTTGGTTTTGTTGGGCATGGCATTCTCGTGCGGTGACTTGATCCCTTGATTTCCATTTCTCCTTCGGGGGTTGGGAACCTAAGATATTGGTGGTACGTTGCCACTACTCCCTTGAGTCGATGTACCCATAATCGTCCAATGATGGCGTTATAAGGTGATGGTACATCGACTACACTGAATCTGGTATTCACCTTCATTGGTCTTGCCTTGACTTCTAGCATGATGTCCCCCAAAGGATTCGTTGCCGCTTAGTTGAATTCATAGATAGTATAGTAAGAAGACATCAGTTGTTCATCATTTAACTCCATTCGTTTGAAGGTATCATAGAATAGGATGTTGACTGAACTCCCTTCATCGATCAAGATCTTCTTTATATTCCACCCTGAGACGGGTAATGTGAGTACTAAAGGATCACTATGATCTTCTATATCCTCTTCTACATCATCAACGGAAAATGTTAGGGTGCATTCATCCATTCCTCCTGCTCTTCGACTTCTCCCCCTTCGATTTTGTATGACTCATTATAGTAATCGAATTGTTTCCACAATCTTTTACCAATTTGCCCTGTCAACGATGGCCCAGTAGGTTCGGAATAGGAAATGGAGTTAATTGTTCAGTCATTCTCAGGCAAGTGGACTTGCTTGCTTCGGTTGTTCCTTTCTTGCGGTTCTGGTTTTTGTATATACTCTTTGAGTTCTCCGGCATCGATTAGTTTTTGGATCATTATCTTCAAATTCTGGCATTTTTCTGTCTGGTGACCGTTGAAGCAGTGGTACTCGCAATAGTCTCTTGACTTTTCAGATCT
The DNA here is from genome assembly GCA_023531105.1 of Papaver atlanticum. NCBI lineage: Eukaryota > Viridiplantae > Streptophyta > Magnoliopsida > Ranunculales > Papaveraceae > Papaver > Papaver atlanticum. Next base: position 1,984,820 of record JAJJMB010006856.1, on the reverse strand, counting down.
TGGCGGCTGCTTTCCCTTTGACCGCGGCCATTCGAAGTTAGTCATTCCCTTGATTTCTCGTAGGATATGAACATAGCTTGTATTGAGCTTCGTATAGACTTGATCTTCAAATTTTTGGTCGTTGCGCCGATAGTCTTCTCTTCGCCCTCTCTTATCTTCATTGAAACATTTGGTAGAGTTTGCCCTCTTTGACCCACTGGCTTGTTCCGCTGAGTTCGTTCGATGGGACTTGTGCATTTGGGATCTTGGATTCTCCCGTTGGATCTCCTCCAGTCTGGCATGCTTTTCAATGATTACACGGAGATCTCATTTGGTTGTGAGGTTATTCCCGTGAATCTAAAAAAATAATGGGCTCATTCTATCCAAGCCCCATTTATAGCAGTTGATGCTGACCACTGGACTAACGTTCCCTATTGCCTGACAAATCTGGTGTCGTTTGTCCGTATATTCCCTTATTGATTCTTTTGGTCCGACTGCTAGTGAAAATAGCTTGTCCATGCCTGCGTTGACAGCTTTTTTGTATATGTAGGTCTTCAGGAACACCTCAGTGAGCCGGCTGTAAGAGTCAATGGATTTGGGGGGTAAGTTATCAAACCATGACAACGCCGATCCCTTCATACTTGACGGAATATATCTGCATAGAACTACGTCATCCCTCTTCCAACGGGCCATTGTTTGGTTGTAGTAATGAAGATGATCCGCAGGGTCGTTGGAGCTATCGTAACATTCAAATGCTGGGATCGGGAACTTTGGGGGGATGGTCGCTCTTGCCAGATGTGCGGTCAATGGCGTGGTAATTGCTTCTCTCATTACTTTCTCCAATCTTCCTCCTCCTTGCTTTACCTTCAATTGCTTGATTTCTGCTATCATTTCGTTACGGAGGCCCTCCATAGAAAGGAAATGTCGGTCCCAAATCACTGCTCGCCCTGGTCTTCGGGATTCACTGTCGAAGTAATCGGAGTCTCCTGGTATATAGTCTGGGTCTGACTGTCTATTTCTTCCTACGACACGATGGTTCAATGGTTCGGGATTGTTGATGTTTGCCATGATCATTCTTCGGTCTCGGTTTATTTCCAGTGCTTTGGAATTTGCTTCGTCATGTGGGTTTGCTGCCTCTGCATCAAGAGCGATTTTATCCTTGAGTTCCTGATTTTCACGTGCGAGAAGTGCCACAACGTCTGCTTATGCTTTCTGGTTCCTTTTCATTTCTTCTAATTTCGCGACCAACTGGACAGATGGGTTTGAACCTTGGTTCGGAGTTCCTCCTGGTACTTGTGCACCAGCGACAATCATATGATCTTCATCTACGGTTTTGGTTAAGGGGATCGGTGGATCCGCAGGTAGGGTTTGGAGCTCCATTTGTTGAGGTATCACCTGGTTCGCTGTTAGTAGAGGCTGGTTTTGTTCACTGGTTTGTGGCATCCCGTAGATAGGTTTTTGCATCACAGATTCTGCGACTACTTCTCGGTGTTCGTGAGCACACGCCATAGCTGCCGCCTTTGTTGCATCCGCATTGGTCGCTGCGGTCTTGAGTGCTGCCGCCGCTATTGCAGTAGCATATAGTGGTACTGAACTTTCCGATGCGTCCTACTTTTTGCTCGCTGCTTTGAGTTTCTCGCCTATCTGTTTGCTACGCGTTATGACCGGTGATGTCCTTGGTGTTAGAGCACTGCTCGATCGAACTCACAAGCGTTGCTATCTCAAGCTTGTTTGTCAAGTTTAGTTGCCAAAACTATAAGTCTTGATT
>JAJJMB010006856.1:1964676-1983063 GCA_023531105.1 Papaver atlanticum | reverse complement strand
GTATGTGAACTCATACTTGTGTAAGTCCAAAATCCTTGAACCAAAGTTTGCATACTTTGCTGTTTAAGATAACCGGAGCTAAGTCCGCGTACTGTCGGAAGTTCACATCCCGTGAATTTCTGCTTGAGTTTGTGAACTGAAAACAAGCTCAGTACGGGTACTTAAGTATGTGTACCCGTATGCGTACTTAAGTGGGTTATTTTCTAAAAAAACGGTTTATTCGTGAACTAAGACATTTATAAATTAAGGAATGCATATTTGCAAACCGTGGCTATAATGTTCATGAATCGATTCGAGTGAATCAAAATCATTTTTGCTTCGATTGTGTCTTGTATACTTCTATGAGATCTAAGCAATTGGACAACCTTCTAACTAGTTCATTTGAGTCACTTGAACTAGTTATGGTGAAGACGAATAAGGTTGATATGCAAGTGCTCATATGGCTAACCATTGGTTAACTATTGTTGAACCAACAAGCACTACACCAAATATGCAGATTAGTAACCCAGATTAGTAACGGGCATGTAGCCGTTACTAATTCGCAACCAGAAAATCCAGTTACTAATCTTTAGTAACAGCCACTCGCTGTTACTAAATTTGAAACGGCTCAGGCCCGGTTACAAATTGTAACTGCTGAAATTAAAATCATGCCAAGAGTTCGTGTACATGGTAACACAAGGCCTCATATTTCCGCCCAAATATTAGTAACTGTTTTCAACTTCAAAGATAATTCTACCCTATGTATATCTTATCTAACCAAACTCCCCCCGCAACCACATTATCTTCTTTTCCCTTCCTTCTTCACCGAGCAAGCAGAGCAGCCACTCCTTCTTCTTCTATTCCTTCTTCTTCTCGAGCACCACCATCACCATCTCACTGCTACCAACGCCATTATCTACCTTCTTCCTTTTCTTAAATCGACTTTCCCTATAACCCCCTTGTTTATCTCTACAGCGGAACCCTAGATATAGGATTTCTATTTTTCTTATCTAGGGTTTCAATTATAGAGATGGACAAGAGATTATTTCGATTGATCTAAAGGAGGACGCGAATTGAAAAACAAAGGTTGCAAATAATTTCGGTTGATCTACAAGAGGTTCTTAATCAGGTGATGTTTTATTGCTGAGTTTAAATTTTCTTACAAATTCAAAGTTCAGCTGTTTCATTGGGATGATCTGAACAATCGAAGAACTGAACCCTAATAAAATCCGATTTCCTTAGTTAAATATTAAGAACCATAACTTTTATTTTGTTGTTTGATGGACATTAGCAGGTGAACCAGCTAAAAAACTACGAAAGGGTATTATTTCATTGAGGTAATTCTTCGAAACTACTTTGTGATTTCCGTATTTTTAGCTTAAATTTCTTATTTATTTTTAATTTGGGTATTGATTATCTTTTTTGTAGAGTTTTTTAAGCAATTTGGTTCTATTAAGCAGTTGAGAATCGCGGGGAATAAGAAGGTTTGTTTAGCTTTAATGTTTTCGATTTTGATTATATGGGTTTGTTTGTTTTGTATTGGTTGTTAAGTTTTGGGTGTTTTACATACAGGAAAATTAAGCATTTTGGGTTCATCGCGTTTGTATCTCCTGAAGTTTATACCTGTACTTGATGTGGTTCGCTTTGATGGTTGTCTGCAGAAGTGGGTTAATTTGTTTTCAAAACTCAAGTCCTGGCGAGCAGCGGAGAAGTGGTTTGTAGTTTTAAATTTTACTCACGTTATGTGTTTCGCTTTAATTTGTGACTTGTTCAAATTTTTTTGTAACGTAATCCATTTTGAAATGCAGGCGGTGAAGATTGTTGCATACTATATGCATAATTATCTATTGTTTGAGCACTTATCCTGATATTATTATTTTTTGATGGTTTCCTGTCGCAACATGAATGACGATTTAGTTCTTATTCAGCTATTTGCTTTGCTAAAGATTTCATGGTTTAATTTTGTCATTAATGTTTGCTTGTCTTGGGTGAGAAAGCACAAACTGAACGAGAAATAAAGTAATTGTAAGGGAAGAAATTTTTTCTTGCACGTGATATCTCCAGGCGCGACTCTAATATGCTTGACATGAAGAAGTCCATGGGTCCTGCTGGTCCTTGTATACAGATTGACGATGCAGGTAATAGAAACGGACCTTAACGGATTACTAGACTGCCGAAGTTTCTGATCATATACTTTTTTATTTGACTCCATTACTGTTATTGTATGTGGTTTAAGGGAAAATATCAAAACCTAGAAGTTCTGGCATTTGAGATGGAGACAAGGATCGCCTCTTTGGAAGAAGAATTGAACGTTGTAAAAGTATATTTTAGATTCTGAGATGGAAGCTATGTCCTTAGGATTGAATTCAGCGAACATGGAAAAAGAGGCGATGCAAGATGACTTATGCAGTATGGTAAGATTTTTAGGTTCTTTCTCTGATTTTATAAACTATATTGTGTTCATTAGTTGTAGATGCAGAATCATCCTTTGGCCTAACTTCTTTCATATTCTAAGCTAGTTGTAGATGCAGAATCATCCTCCCAGCATAGTTGTATATGCTAAGCTAGAAGGTGCCTAACTTCTTTCATATTCTAATATGACTAAAGAAGTAAAACCTTTGGCCTTTCTATGCTGGGAGGTTTATAGTCTAATATTTGAAATTTTGCTGTTCAATCACATGAACTTTCTTTATATTGTTATATAATAGTTTTCCTTTTACCTCTTACATGTAGGATGCATTTTTTTTATTTTTTTTAAGGAATTGCTGATAGTTGTCTAGGACATCTTTGGTGGTTATAACAATGAGTACAACAATGGGCCTCTTGCCGAAGCACGTGGTTAGTTCTCGTGTTACACATTTATGCAGATCTTGCTTTTGAACCAGGCATTAATATATGGTACATGTTTGTAATTCGAAAGGAAAGGATTGAATTACAGTCTCCATTTTCTATCAAACACGAGTAAGAGGGGACAGAAAGAGAGAGCTTGTTTGTATTGTATTTGACTCGTTTTTGGTAAGCAATTTTGTTTGGTGTGTATCTGCAGTTCGTGGTCGTGGTAGAGGAAGGGTGGGTCGTGGGCGTGGGTGAGAATATAATATGGCAGATGGACAACAACAGGTTCAGCATGTAGTTGGTTGAGCCCTAGGTTGAAGGAAACTACACTTGCAATTCTTGTGCATCGCAAATATTATAGAAACTTGATTTCTTTTCTTCCAATTTATGCTTTTTAGACTAGTGCTAAGTGGGTGTTGGTCTGCTTTCAGGTTTGGTAGGAGAAGAAGCTGCCGACATGGCTTTTGCTGAACTCTAGCTATATATGGTAATTACTCTAATCATTTTCGATGAACAACTGAAGAATTAGGCATCAGTTAATTACTGCCACTTTGTACCTAAATGTTCTATTAGTCTTGTCCATTATCACTCTCCTCCATGAATATAACATGATCCAATTAAAACACGTTTATTATCATAATACAGGTTTCAGGCGTCCTGTAGAGCCAACATATCAGAATACAAGTTTCAGGCATCCTGCAAAGCCTAGAAAAAAGCTTGAGCATAAAGTGCAAGTGCCGAGATCTCAACCACCTACAAATCGCAATTCTCGAAGAGGGGATTCAATCATGGTAATGCAGAATCAGTAAAAACTGAATTACACTCTAAGATTCCATTTGTTATTTCGCGTGTTTAGTTTGGCTACTGTTATCTTTACTGATTGACTGAATCTGATGAGATGCAGGAACCAGCCGAGAGTTTCACATTGTCAGAGATATCACAAAGCTGGGATAAGTTCAATGTTCGACTTCGTCAAACTCACAGGTGGCACATTATTATACTTCTAGATTCCCTCTTTTCTAGTTTCTCCGACTTTTATTCAGAACTGCTTTACATTTTAGCCAAGAACTGATAATTGCCAACAATGAAATTTGTAATCAAAACAAATTCAGAGAGATAAATCTTTGTTGCATGCGACTGATGAACTCACTAGAAATGTTCTTTGATGTTGCAGGTTGTCATATAGACAGAGGAGTTGAACATAAGATTGATGTCATATAACCAGAGGAGTTGAACTGAATATGGACAAGTGAGAGTTTCTTTTATACTTTGTGTATATGTTATAAACTAGAATGTTTGACAATAACCTAAGTATCATTGACAAATATGATAAACATAGTTTTGAACAATGTTTGCTTCCTTTTCTTTTGTGTAATTACTTTAATGGTTAAAAGATAGAATATTTGTAGAATGAATTGAATTGAATTGAATTGAATTGAATTGAATTGAATTGAATGAAATAATTCCAGGGAAATAGATTTATCAAGGGGGTTGCAGGGAAATTACGGGGGAGTTTGAAATGGGATTTAAACAAATTTTGACGTGGTCAACAAAGGCCGACTTCATTTTTTTTTTTGCAAGAATTTAGCAATTCCTGCACGTTGTTATACTAAACTTGTTACTGAAAAATGAGAGTCGGATAGCATTGACCTAGTCAATTATTTTTTTTGTAACTCAGTAAAAATTAGTAACGGCGTACTTGTTGTTACCAATTTTTTACCAGAAAACGGCAGTCTGTCAACGCTGACTAAGTCAAGATATTAGCAACATGTGTAAAAATTTAGAAACGGCTGAGACGCAGTTACTAATTCAAAATTAGTAACAGTCCGATGACCGTTACTAATGCCGTTACAACCCAAGATTAGTAACGGCAACATGCTCATTACTAAAATTTGTTACACACCCTTTTGTAACGGCCGAAACCTGTTACAACCCCGATTTGAAACGCCCTGTTCCTGTTGCTAATCCCCAAATTTGGTGTAGTATAGGTGTACACGTTTAGATACTGTTACACAAACCTAAATGAACGTGCATTTCATTTGTGTATGACAAGCTAAGTTCGATCTAACGGTTGAAAAGTATTAGCTTGAATCTAATCAGGTTTTCATCTAACGGTGAATATTGAATGCTTTGTTACCAAGGTAACTTAGATTGCAAACCCTGATTTAGAGACTATATAAAGGAGAACTCTAACAACTGGGAAACCTAATCCCACACCTCCTGTGTGATACTAGTTGTATAAGCTAGAGTCGATTCTCCTTTAACCTTAGGTTTCTCTCGAGACCCTGTAGGTTAACGACTTAAAGACTTCATTGGGATTGTGAAGCCAGACCCAACTATTTTCTCTGTAGTTGCGTGATCTGATCTTGCTGTTTCTATCGTGATTGATTACAATCGTAAGATTGGCTTGAGATTTATATCTCCGATAGGAAAGATAGAAAAGTAGTCACAAACACCTTCGTCTCATCGTTTATGATTCCGCAATATCTTGTTTCGCCAGTTGATTAAGATTATTGTGAGGTGATTGATAATTCTAGGCTGTTCTTCGGGAATATAAGTCCGGGTTATCGATTGGTTCCTGTTTATCTTGATTTATCAAAAGACGGAACAAAACTCGTAGGTATTTCTGTGGGAGACAGATTTATCTATTCCTGTAGACTTTTCTGTGTAAGACAGATTTGTTTATTAAAGTCTTCGACTTTGGGTCGTAGCAACTCTTAGTTGTGGGTGAGATCAGCTAAGGAAATCAAGTGCGTAGTATCCTGCTGGGATCAGAGACGTAAGGAGCGCAACTGTACCTTGGATCAGTGTGAGATTGATTAGGGTTCAACTACAGTCCAGACCGAAGTTAGTTTGTAGTAGGCTAGTGTCTGTAGCGGCTTAATACAGTGTGTGTTCAATCTGGACTAGGTCCCGGGGTTTTTATGCATTTGATGTTTCCTCGTTAACAAAACTTCTGGTGTCTTTTCTATTTATTTTCCGCATTATATTTTGTTATATAATTGAAATATCACAGGTTGTGCGTTGAACCGATCAATTGGTAAATCCAACCTTTGGTTGTTTATTCAAATTGATTGATCCTTGAACATTGGTCTTTGGTACCGTTCAAGTTATTTCTCTTGTATTCAATCAGGCTCGCAGATTTCTATTTGTTTGAGTGAGGATTGAATCGAGAAATTGAGATATAACTCTTTGATATACTTTTTATTAAGATTGATTCTGACTGTCTAGTTGATTCTCTTAAAAGTATATTGGAGTTAGTCCATACAGATTGCTAAGAAAAATATTGGGTGAGGTTGTTGTACCCCCACTTTTTCACTTGGCATTTCCTTTGACGATGCCCTTGTCTTTCCGATGGCTTTTGTTTTATCCATGTTCGTCAGAGGTGGACAATCAACAAGAAAGAGATGTCCACTATGATTTTGTCAGTTCCATACGTTGCAATGATGCAAGAAAAAATGGTTTCAAACATTGGAAATCGTAATGCGATAAAAATGTTTCTGGGTCGTAAAATATTCAGATCTGAGAGTTTTTATGATGAAATTCCACGTTTTCTGATAAAATGTTTAAATCTGAGGTCTTTTCGTGGTGAAAATCCCTGTGTTTTGTGATAAAACATTTAGATCTGAGGGGTTTTTTTGGTGAAAATCCATGTGTTTTGTGATAAAACATTTAGATATGAAATCTTTTGTCATTCATCATTCGTGGCTTTCAAAAAGGTAATAAAGGATGAAAACAAGGGTTTACAGGAAAAGATAAATCTTTTACCGGGACAAGAGTCCCTGTTTCTAGCGCCAAATTGTGAACACATAAGTAACGATGAAGGCTTCATGTCCATAATCAATGTTCGCAATGACGATGAAATACGATATTTGAAATAAAAGGATAATAGGACAATAAAACAAAAAAGAGAACTCTGAGCATAAGTGCTCGTCATCGTTTTTCTTATACTACATAACATGAATGCAATGATACGATCATAAACAAGTTCACAGGGTAAAGATAGGTAAAATGACAAGTGCGTAATGTAAACGAGACAACGATTTTACGTGGTTCAGCATTAAGGCCTACATCCACGGGGTGTTGGGGTTTTCACTATGGATTGATTGAAATTACAGAGCTCAGTCAAGTGACTTTGAGTAGAGAACGAAGATAAAGTAAAGGGATCCAACTCATACCTAATGTTTTACACTTTCTCTCTAGTATTAGTATTCTCTCTCCAATTGGTCGACCCCCTCTCCTTTGGTTGAGCAGGGTATTTATAGATTTTTCGAGTGAGTCCCTCTCACTGTAACAATTATCATTTATCATCTTGGTTCGTGTGCCGATCATGAAGATGGCCTTCGTGATGATCCAATGATGTCCAATGGTAACATGTTATGACGATGGTCCACCTCTGTCTGTGCCATAAAAATTTCGACACTTATCCTATGTTCGTAGCATTTAATACAGGTGGTTGGGCAGTCTGCATGCTTCAGACAGCTGTAAATGCAGATGTCGTTTCAATGTCTGTTTCGCTTCATCTCCTTCGTCCATTTTGAGTTCATCTTTAGATTGGGTAAAGTGACTCTCATGAGATTCTACTGTGCTTCGCGGCTATATTCTTATCAAGTACTCCTTAATTAGCTCTGTGACCATCGGATTAGATTATTATTAGCTATGTGGCGGATGATGGTTTAGATTTTTAAGTGTTGGAATGTGGCATCGTTCTATGATGCGCCGGTATTATATGACAACCACGTGCTATCTCAGGGACACGTGATTAGCGTTGATTATGTACACACAATTTTCCCCTTTTCTTCTAAATTTATGAGGAGAAATTTGCAAGAACATTCCTCTCTCCTTTGCACATTTTCCACCTCTAGCAATAACTTTCCCTTGGTTTTCGCGGCAGTTTTCTTCTCCATTTATTGCGTCTATAAATGCGAATGAGACCCTTGTCACAATAACTTTATTCTTATTCTCATCCTCATCTGTTTTTCCCCTTCTCAGAGAAATATTAACTCCATCATTCTTCTTCTTTTTGTTTCTTAGTTCTTTACTTCTTCTGATCTTTGGTGCTTGGACTGTTACTGTCTCACTTTTTAATACTCTCGTACCTGGGACAACTTGGCTGCTGGTTATTTGTTTGTCATCATCAGTTTCTTGATTCTTCTTTTGTCCATTGAATTTTATTTTCATTGTTCATTTTTACTGCTGTTGTTCCAGGTTTCATGATGAAGAACATAATATAAAAAAGTATATATACTTGCCCCTGTTCTTTATCACGAAATTTGGGTTTTCGAGATGTCTTTCCCAAATTATTTTTGGTTTTTGGTAGTCTGATGATGTTCTTGATGCAAACTGATGTGACTTTGTAGATCTAGTTTTGATCTTCGTTTTTCTTCAAGGTCCCTCTTAGGTTATTATGGCAGGTGATGAGCGACGATCCAGTCCTTATAGATTTCCTCAGCAAAGTCCTTATATATCTCCACCACCTATAAGTCCTGATATTTCTCCCCCGAAGGTTCCATTGCAACGTCCTTCTCAGCGTGGTGCTCTTGGTTCTTCTCAGTCAAACCTTCGTCCTTAGGGGCCTCATTCGTCGTCTGATCCAAAAGATTCCTCCTCAAAGGGGGGGCCATTTGGAGGGGTTCTCGGTATGCAGTGGATCGTCCCATAGTTAAATAATCTTCATAGTGTTCCGAACCTATTTCATCAGTTCCACCACGGTCTAAATCTTCATCGAAGGATCTTTCTCCTAATAAAGCCCCTCCTCCTCCATCGAGGAACCCGTTGGTTAAGAGGAAATCTTCGGAGGTGAAACAAGTTCTTCCTAATCCTCCGCCGAAGACAGTATCCCCCAGCGTTGCCCCTTCGATGCGGACTACTTCGGTTCTCCAAAAACGAAAAGGAGCTCATGTTTCCTTCCGGAATACCGATCTTGCTGCATTTAAAGTAAAATGCGGCCTTGAGCATTTTGAGGTTCATTTTTATGACCAAGGGGATGATATCACTTATGAGATGATAAAGAACTATAAGTATGATTCTCAGCATCTCTTGACTACTATCGGTGCGTTTGAAGCAGGTATGATGCTTCACTTATATAAATGGAAGGATTCATTTTATTATGATGTGCTGGCTCACCGTGGCGATGGTTCTACTTCTCATACTCATTATCGTTCAGTGGCTCAACTAAGTGGGAATTTCTGGCGATGTCTTCGTTAGAGTTATCTTCGGAGTAAGAGCGATACTATGATGATGTGTTATACGCCTGATCCTGAGCAAAAGAGTTGGTATACCGCTAAGAACTTCAACGCCTCTTTCGGGGATTATGTAAATACCATGAACCGAAAAAGGTGGAGTGTTGGGCTTCGTCAAATAGCTGCTCCTCATGGTGAAATTCGCCTTTTGAGCGAAGTAAGTGATACCAAGTTGCGGTTCGTCCCTGGTACCGAATCTTATTAGAAACCGCTGCTTTTCCCCCTTAAGGAACGTCTTCGTCGTGATCACGACCATGAGTGGCATGCTACTCCTATTGAAATCATAGGTCACTGGGCCTATGGATGGATACCTGGTGAACAAGGGTGGAAGCCTACTGCTCTTAGCAAGCCGCGTTCCGATCCTCTAGCCCTCTACGGTGATTATTGTCCTTGGGCTTTGAATTTTGCTGGCATGAAGTTCGATTATTGGGTTGAGGTATATTTTGTTTCAGACTTAATTATTGTGTTTTTCTCCTTTTATGTTACGTGGTGATTTATTCATCTATTCTTGGTGTGCGTTAAGATGATGGTGATGAGGAGAGTTCCGAGGTTGCTCTTCCTTCCAATAGAAAAGCTACAGTCAAGGTATGATTTGATATGGTATGATATCTTGTGTGTTATCTATATGTTTCCCCTCAAATCAGAGTTTGACATGTTTTCCATGTAGGGTTCGAAGAGACAGAGAATCACTCCCGTTGAGTCTTCTACTGTTGAGGGTGAAGGTATGGAGATTCATGAGGTTACTAGTTCGGTGCTCGATGAAGATGAACTAGATTATGAAGAAGAGGAAGAAAAAGTTCTTGAAGAGCCGATCGAGACTACCCCTGAAAATCAAACTGACACCGAAGAGGAACTTGATCTTGGCGGGCAGGTTGGTAACCATACAGTTGATCCTCAGCGCACACCGTCCCCTCGTCGAGAGACTAAAAATCATGGTTTGCAATCTTCTAGTGGTTTCATCATTCCTGAGTCCATGGATATTCCGAAAGAAGCAGTTTCAAATCCTGAGTTTTCCTTTGGTAAAGTGTACTCTACTAGTGGCCAGCCTGATTTGGGAGCTCTCATGGGCATATCTTCGGGTTTAACGTTGTTATCTCCCAATGATAATTGGGAAGTGGAGGCTGAAGATGACGGAGAAAAGGTGGCCGAAGAGGAGGATAGTTCTGATGGTGAAGACGCTAAGCTTCGGGATGCTAAAGAGGCGAAGGACAAGGAAACCGTTGCTGGACAATGCTCAGAGGCTTTTGTTAGCGTCGTGATGTGCAGTGATGATACTTTTGATTGGCTGAAGAATAAAATATTTATGATTGTTTCCTGTCCTACTCCCATTATTCCAGGTGAAAGAAATTTTGATGCCTTCACACATCGTCATGTGGAACTATCTTCTCGTGAAAAGGTGAATGAAGTGTGGCAACGTGTTGCTGATGCTCCTCTCCTAACGAATTTCCTCGCTACACCTCCGTCGTCCATTGCTGAGATGATGGCCATTGCCGATGGTCATGAGTATGGCTTTCCTCAGCAGCGCGCGCATGCTTGAGGTGAGTAGCGTTATATTTGATATATGCTTTTTCTATGAGCATGGTTTTCTCAGCGACTTTTCTACCCCTGTTTGTTGCAGTTGATGAATAGCAACTTGGTACCCCTATTAGCAATCTTGGGCAAAAGTGATTGGAAATATATAAATGTTAATCCTAAGAGGAGAGGAAGTAAAGAGACGTAAATAAACTACTACAATCAGAAATTTAACTTACCCTCGACTATAAGACGTAAATAAACGATTTCGCACGAGAAGTGGACAAATGGAAAAAGAAAACATAATTTATACTTTTCTTTTTTCCAACTTACCCTCGACTGACATAACCTCGCAATCCAGGAAATAGTTTAGAGGTGCAACAAAAGAAAAAATGTCCAACTAACTGAGTGGAGAAGCTGGATTAGATGCTAAATCAAGTTAATTTGTTCGTTACATATCAAGCTTTTGCTAACTTTTATTGCTAAATCGGAGGCCGTTAGGAATAGCCAACATAGGTTAATTTTTCGAAACATTGGAATGGTTGATACAAACATTTTCTAAATCTCTGTTGTTTTTTTTCAAACAATGAACACAACAGGTCCATAAAAGCGCGGGTGTACCAGACTAACTAAAGAATAAGGGATAATAGTTGCCAATCTGAGACTGGTTCGGGAAAAAAAACGCAGAAGAATAGAACAAAAAGACGTACAAAAAGAGAGAGAAAAAACAAATTTATAATTATTGAGAATCTTGAGATTATTAGTCCCACATTGTCTGGGAAATCTAAGATTATGCAGTTTATAATCCTTAGGGCCACTCCCAATTGGTTTTGGGTTGGATGCCCATATTCTAACATGGTATCAGAGCAAGCTATTTGCGACGAGTTATTTGATTATTAGTCCCATGTTGTCTGGGAAATCTAAGATCCTTAGGGCCACTCTACTCATTGCCGAAAACAAAATTTTTGCTGGGTACTATATAACTCGTCAGTATATTGCACGGGAAATCTAAGATCCTTAGGGTCACTCTACTCATTGCCGAAAACGAAAATTTTGCTGGGTACTATATAACTCGTTAGTATGTTGCACGACTCCTCATTTCAAGCTCTGAGTTATGAGCTGCGTGTACTTCCTGCAATCAAACTCCACCGGATTTTGTTTCTGGGTTGTACTCTTAGTAGTGAACTCCAATCTCGTTCAAAGGTAGATTTTTGGTTTCTTAACACTTGTAACTCATCCTCTGTTGATGACTCCAGGCTCCAACCTATTTTGTAGTTTTGAAATTTGTGCCCGAACGAACCAATCTGTCGGGCTTATTGGTATTGTTATTCATTGCATATCTTTGGATTACCAATATGTGTGAGATGGTAGAACCGATCATAACTTGTTATGTATCTTGGTATAACTAATCACAATGCCTGACTAATGATTTGGTATGACTAGTTTTGTTTAATTAGTGTAACCGATCCTAAGTAATCACCTGAGATGGTATGATCGATTTTTATAATTAGTGTGACCGATCACAAAAGAGTTGTGTAATCGATCCTTGTAATTGGTGTAACCAGTCCTAGTGACTGGTGTGACCGATCACAAGCATTCCATATTAAGGTATAACCGATCCTAGTGATTGGTAGAACCGATTGAACCCATGAGTGTGATTTGATATTTGATCAATCACATAGTTGTCTTGGAATACAGATTAACCAATTCTAAACTTGTTTGGAAGTGTGGTATAATCGATTCCAAGATTGTAAATATGAAAGATGATTTACAAATAAAAGATGTCAACATACTTTGAACACGAACAGTAACTCTTATCTTTTATTGTTCAAAGATATTCCTTAATTACTCAAGGAGATCCCGGTCCGAAATAAATTAAGAATCTTTTAATTAAGGTTGTTAGTTTTATATGCTTTAATTATCAGTAATTAAATGCATATCTCTAGAGAATAAAAATTAGTAATGTGCATTTACTAATTGGAGATTTTCTATTGAGAGATTTCGGAAAATATTGGACAAAGCATTTCTTGGAATTAAGAAAACCGATTGGGCATTTATTGCATATCTTGAGAATACTTTCGGTTTTGGAAATTCCTTGGTGTCCAAACATCCTTGGTCTATAAATACCTAATTTTGCATTCTAGCAAACTATCCTAAGATCCAGGAAAACTTCATCTTTTTGTTGTTTCTGGTGGAGCCGTCTATTCGGAGAGGAAAGTACCCTAATTAGGTGAAATCTCTTACGACCGCTCATTTGAAGACTTCTGTGGGATCAAGAAGCTCTACGAGTACCGTTGTTGGGAAACTAGATAATTACAGTTTATTAGTTTTCGATTGATTTGATTGACTAACGGTTGTTGAACTTTGATTGCACCTAGCTTGTTTAGTCTTGAGAATCTTCTCTTCTTATATAAGATTCACTTAAACTAGATCGAAGTGTCGATGGGATCTTTAGAACTGTTTGTAGATCTAAAGACATCTTGTGATAATCCATTGTTAACACACTCCGTTCTGTGCGTGATTGATCACAAGAGATTCAAGTGGTGTTTTGCAGGTTTAATTGAAGATTAAAGAAGATTTAAAGATGAAGAAGATTTCTTATTGGTTTCTCATATCTTTGTGTAGCACAAACCTTGATCGGATGGGATCCAACTAGAATCGGATTTAATCGATTAATTAGTTGTATGAGATCGGTAACACCTAATAGTTCTCTTGAGATCTATTTTGATTGTTACAAATCCGAATTTTATTACTTAGGTAATAGAGATTGGATTTATCTAACCATGCAAAGGAGTTTATTAGTTTAAACGGAAGAGCCTTTGCATATGACTTGAGATATCTTTATCTGTAAAGGATCAAGAGAGTTGTTACCAAACAGATTTGTTGTTCCTTTACTGTTTGGAATACGATCCAAAGGAAATGTTCCAGTACGTGCACTTATTAAATGTCGGAAGTGCATGGATACTGAAGAAACTAAGTGAACTAGGGTTAGTTGCTTGGTCTCAACTATACGAAGTTGGTTTAGATTTTGTATAGCGGCTTAATTCTGAGAGTATTCAATTCTGGACTAGGTCCCGGGGTTTTTCTGCATTTGCGGTTTCCCCATTAACAAAATCTTGTTGTGTCTTTTACTTTTCTATTTCTAGAAGTAAAATACACAAACGTTAACTCCGCTTTACTTGATAGTGATCCTATAGAGTTTGGTTAAGACCGGACCTATTATCAAGTAATCACACTTTGATTGTTGTATTGTCTCGATCTCGTATCCATAGACGATCACACAAAGTGTGAATACCGATTTGTTTTATTATCTCGACTTTGTCCATAGACAATCACTTTCGGTAAGAGGACTTATAGGTGGATAATTTAAAGATTGTGGTGTATTTGGGTACCCTCGTATTTTCAATTGGTATCAGAGCAGGCAAACACGAAAAAGATCTAACAATCTGTGTTTGATGCGATTCAACCTATAAGAATTGAATCCCATGAGTGATTTGGTTAACGTTTCAAAGATTTTAAATACTCTTCAACATGATCTAGAAGATTCGGAAGAGTATTACTCGGTACTTGTCAAGATGTTAGAAGAAAATGTTGAACAAAACCGATCTTATACTGAAGATATCAGTAATATCTTGATTGATAGACGACTGGTCAAGGATATAGAAGTTCTCCACAAAAGGAAGTCTCATGAATGTTCAACTCTGACATCTAGACATTTGAAACCAAATAAGAAGAAACAATTCAAAGGTTTTCTTCAAAAAGGATGGAATGGTTTAAATCAGAAGATTTGTTGTGCAAAGAATCTGTTTAAACGTGTTAAGGGATTGTTTAAAGACTTAACAAGACATCCTAACTCAGAATTAAAAAACCAATATAAACGGTCTAGAGAATCTTTTGAGCAGTGTCTGGGAACTTTTGCACTCAAAACTACCTCTCCATTTCAATGGTTTCTTGATAGTGGTTGTAGCAGACATATGACAGGTGATCTCTCTTGGTTCACAAAGACATACGACTACAAGGGAGGCTCTGTGACTTTTGGAGATGGAAGTAGCTGTCTCATTAGCAAAAAGGGAACTATCAAACTTCCAGGTATTCCTGAAATTCATGATGTAGTTTATGTCAAAGGAATGAAAGCCAATCTTCTTTCAGTAAGGTCATAAAGTTATCTTCAATACGGGAGGTTGTGATATTGAAGATAAGTCTGGAAAAATAATTTTTCGAGGACGAAGAAGTATGAATAACTGTTATCTTCTTGATATACAGTCTAATTTATACTGTAACCTGACCAAGGTAGAATCAACTCATTTGTGGCATGAACGGTTTGGTCATATCAACTATCGAATGCTTGGTAAGCTCATTAATCGTGAACTTGTCAGAGGCGTTACCAAAATAAATACTAAAGTAAAAGGTGTATGTGGTGCTTGTAAAAAGGGTAAGCAAGGAAAAATTCCACAGAAACTTTCTCGAGACATTGCCACTCGTGCTCCTCTCGATCTTATTTATATGGATTTTTTTGGTCCAATCCAACAAGTAACTGTTGGAAGAAAGAAATATGCTTTAGTAATGGTAGATGAATACACACGATTCACATGGGTTGCTTTCCAAAAGCACAAAAATGACATGCTTGAGGAGTTCAAGATTATTTTGAGTAGAATCCAAAATGAACAAGGTCGCAAACTTAAGAAAATAAGAAGCGATCATGGTACGGAATTCAAGGATACAAAAGTTGAAAAACCGGGGGTATAACAACCACACCCAATAATTCGTTTAGCAATCTATATGGACATACTCCAATATACTTTCAAGAGAATCTACTAGACAGTCAGACTCAATCTTAAGGAAAGTATATCCAAGAGTTGTATCTCAATTTCTCAATTCAATCTGCAATCAAACAAATATGAATTTGCGAGCCCGATTGAATATTGAGAAATAACTTGAACGGTACCAAAGACCAATGTTCAAGTATCAATCAATTTATATCAACAACCAAAGGTTGGATTATCTAATTGATTGAACTTACGCACAACCTGTGATATTTCAATTATATAAACAAATATAATTCGGAAAAGAAATAACACAGACACCAGAAATTTTGTTAACGAGGAAACCACAAATGAAGAAAACCCCCGGGACCTAGTCCATATTTGAACACCACACTGTATTTATCCGCTACAGACACTAGCCTACTCCAAGTTAACTTCGGACTAGAATGTAGTTGAGCCCTAATCAATTTCACACTGATCAAGGTACAGTTGCGCTCCTTACGCCTCTGAATCTCAGTAGGACTCTGCGCACTTGATTCCCTTAGCTGATCTCATCCACAACTAAGAGTTGCTACGACACAAAGTCGAAGACTTTAATAAACAAATCTGTCTCACACAAGAAAAGTCTATTGAATAGATAAATCTGTCTCCCATAGAAATACCTATGAGTTTTGTTTTGTCTTTTGATAAATCAAGGTGAACAGGAACCAATTGATATACCGGACTTATATTCCCGAAGAATAGCCTAGAAATATCAATCACCTCACAATAATCTTAATCATATCGTAGCGAAACAAGATATTGTGGAATCACAAATGATGAGACGAAGATGTTTGTGACTAATTTTTATCTTGCCTATCGGATAATAAATCTGGAGAAAATCTTAGAGAAGAAAGTACTCAATCACGATAGAATAAAGCAAGATAAGAACACGCAACTACAGATAAAATAATTGGGTCTTGCTTCACAATCCCAATGAAGTCTTCAAGTCGTTAACCTACAGGGTTTTGTAAAAAACCTAAGGTTAAAGGAGAATTGACTCTAGTCGCAACTAGTATCACACAGGAGGTGTGAGGATTAGGTTTCCCAGTTGCTAGAGTTCTCCTTTATATAGTTTTCAAATCAGGGTTTGCAATCTAAGTTACCTTGGTAACAAAGCATTCAATATTCACCGTTAGATGAAAACCTGATTAGATTCAAGCTAATATCTTTCAACCGTTAGATCGAACTTAGCTTGTTATACACAAATGAAATGTGCTTTCATTTAAGTAAGGGTAACCGTACCTAAACATGTGCACACGGTTGGTTCAACAATAGTTAACCGAAGTTAGCCATATGAATACTTTCTCATCAACCTTGTTCATCTCAATCACAACTAGTTCAAATGACTCAAATGAAACTAGTTATGGAGTTGTTCAATTGTTTATATTCTCGTAGAAGTATACAAGACACAATTGAAGCAAAATCGATTTTGATTCACTTGAATCAATTTATGAACATTATAGACACGGTTTGCAAAAGATTGCATTCCTTAATATATAAATGTATTAGTTCATGAATAAACCGATTTTAGAACTTAACCTACTCAGGTACGCATACCTAAGTAGCCGGACTGAGTTTGGGTTCTCCAGTATGCATACCGGTACGCATACCACCAACCTCAGTTGAAATTCCGGAACTTGAAACTTACGACAGTACGCATACCGGTTTGCATACTTAAGTTCCCAGACTTTCACAAAACCAATCAGTGAGCATACAGGTATGCATACCATGGTTCCCGGACTTTCACCAAACCAAGCAGTATGCATACGGGTATGCATACCATGGTTTTCGAATATGGATAACATATATGCAAGTACGCAAACTATGCTATATCTAATCATGGTTAATCGTTCTAAACTCCATTTTCAATCATTGAAACATTCTCGGAAGATGGGAATAGCTGTATCACACAAACTATTAGCTTCAAAGCAATTTTCAAGTGATCGAATGATCAATACGAAACATTCTGAGTCTACATCAAATGACTGTCTCACACAAATCATGTAAGATGTTACAAGGCGATTTCCACATGATCATCTTTTGACTTGCGTCAAGAACATAAGATGAACTTGGTTAAATCAAAATCTTACCAACACATATTTCGAGAAATATGTAAGCGAGTTAAACTCAGCTCGAAATCTCAAAAGTGTATAAACTGAAAACTATATCGTTATACGACTTTTGTCTCAAGAAGGAGATAGAGTATAAATAGACTTATGAGTGATGGATGAGTTCAAGTCTTCATATACATTTTGTTGATGAAGTTCCACAAGCTCGCCTTAGTAGTTCTTCGTCTTCAATCGATGAACGTCGTGAAGTCTAAAGCTCAACTACACAATCTATCCTAATCCGAGACTTAACCGTAGATAGACTAGAAATCAAGACTTATAGTTTTGGAAACTAAACTTGAAAAAAAAGCTTGAGATAGCAACGTTTGCGAGTTCGACCGAGCAATGCTATAACAATCTCCCCCTTTGTCAATTTTAGTGACAAAACTATCAATACATATGGATTACAAAATAAATAAACTTTGTAGCTTCTCATCCAAATGCTTGATCTCCTTGGTTCTTCAACATTACTCGAAATCTCAATATATAAAAACAAGATGTTTTCGTATTGTTATACAGTGTCATAGTATTATTACACAGCATCAAAGTTCAATTATATCACAACTTTGACAATAACACTATGGTGATATGTATCACTCCCCCTTACATAATGATCTGTAAACCATATGTATTTGTAGTGTTAACTACACATTAATTCCCCCCCTTTTTGTCAATAAAAATTGGAAAAGGTACGAAAACTAGTGGGATCCTAATGAAATTTCCATAGAGATACTTCATGACCAAAAGAGAACATATCAACTTGTTTAGATGTAATCATATAGCCGAAACTAAATGCTTTCATCAAGGAGTTTATAAAG
Organism: Papaver atlanticum; assembly: GCA_023531105.1. Taxonomy (NCBI): domain Eukaryota; kingdom Viridiplantae; phylum Streptophyta; class Magnoliopsida; order Ranunculales; family Papaveraceae; genus Papaver; species Papaver atlanticum. The sequence continues at coordinate 1,964,764 of JAJJMB010006856.1, read as the reverse complement.
ATACAAGATAACCCATATTATATTCCGTAGCCGCACTCCCCACAAAGATTTGGCAATTAAGCACAAGTTCAATTAAGAACTCCCCCCC
>JAJJMB010006856.1:1908051-1964576 GCA_023531105.1 Papaver atlanticum | reverse complement strand
CCCCCCCCCCCCCCCCCCCCCCCCATAAAATGTCATTCCCGAAAAAAATAACAAGAACGACCTTACTTTTACGATAAAAGAAGGATTTCTTTGGACACTAACAAATAACATGAAAACATGAATTTGTAATCCAAAATACTCAATTAAATTAACCACAAGAGAACCCATGATTAATTTAATCGGAAATGCTCAACATAAGAGAACTTACGGAGCCATACAGTATATCACAAAAAGTGGATCAGGGAAGGACCAATACTATGGAATATACAAAGATTCATTCTATTTTTCATCAATATTTGCATAAAGACATATAATAGACTTAATCTTTGCAACCAAAAGTTCATCCTATCTTCATCAATATTTGCATAATGACATAATAGGCTTAACTTTTGTTGTCAAAAGTTCATTCTATCTTTTATCAATAAAGACATATGATAGACTTAACTTTTGAGCAAAATATGGGACAATCACAGTTCACTGACGCAAACACGCATATCCCATAACAAGTTGCAATATAGAAAACCATAAAGATTAATATTGCAAAATCATCTTCCAAATAAACTTTTAGAATTTAAATAAATAAATCTAAAAACATTGCAAGATGAAAATCGTTGGTAATAGCTATGTGTACTCACAATAATTGTTATTCCAAACCCTAGTTATCCTTCTTAAAAACACAAGAATAAAATTCTCATAAGAAGTTTCCTAGACATTAAGACCTTTGAAAAATTCTTTATCGTCCCCGAACTCCTTGTCGTCAACAACCATTAGAACATAAGATTCATGAAGAAAGGAGTCAATTCCAACAAACCTTCTTGACTGATCCCAAACCAGGGACTTCTGAATTTCAAGAGTCCTAAAAACAATAGCCTTTATTTGATGTATCTCCTTTTTTGTTTCCTTCAACTCTTCAAGAACACCAGAAAACTTCTGAAGATTTGAAGGTATAGCCCTCGGTTTTCTCACATTCCTCCTTTTTCTTTTCAAAGAAGAGGGCACCGGAGATAAATCTTTTCCCTTCATGATTGATGGCTTAACAATCATATTAACCTTTTTTCCATCAGAAGTCATGATGCTTGGAGTCTCTATGAGATTGTGAGAGAAATTCACAAATCAAGCTTAACAAGCACCCTTGTGATCAAAAGAGTTTTTTATAGAAGGAAAAAGGAATGTAGGGTTACGAAACCTTTATACATCTAAAAGGATTCACGTACGCACAACTCACAACCCTAAAAACGACAGAATTGTCGAATTTAACCCTCTTTTATTGATCAAATAGGGAAACTCCTTTCAATAACAATTAGATATGAAAAGATGGAAAATTTCAAGCAGGCGAAAAAGAACGAAACCAAAAAAAATAATATTCTTTTTCTAAAGCTTGAAGTGTGCAACTTTCTTGTCTCTTTTGAATCAAGCACTTGAGACAAGATACACTATCAACACAATTAAGTTGTGTTGGGATGGACAATAATTTGTCCACCATAACCTTCTTGAATGGAATTCTTAGAACCCTGTTTCACATACAGTTTAGACCGTATTTTTTTCTCTAGTGGTCTAATCTTTTCTTTGGAAATTAACTTCTTTGGAGAAGAGATGAGATTACATACCTCATATGACTTCTGAACAAGTTTGAGCTTGTTTGCTAATCGATTAGCTCTCCATTGAAGTTTATTGACATATCTTATTTTATTTTTGTACTTGAAGAACTTAGAGAGTTCATGGCCCGAAAAAGTACAATAAGAACATGTCAATGTGGAAGACGGTTCAGACACCATAGCGGAGCAAGCTGCTAGACAAAATGTGGTACCTGAAATATTAGAATTATATTTTCCAGAAGATAGAGAAAAATCCATTTTATCCTCCAAAGTGGTTCAAGTTTCTCCCGGAAGAATATTGAGGTTGATATACGTATTGCTACAATAATCAAAACCAATATTTTCATAGAGGAGTGCAACACTTGATTTTCGTCTTCATTAGAATCACAGTGATCAGACATTTCATCAAGAGTTGCAGCAAGACCTTTGTTTCCAGTGTATTTTCTACGATTTGGACACTCATTTGCAAAATGACCAAAACCTTTACACTTGAAGCACTGTGGCATATCCTCGTCATCAGTATCGTCAGTATCCCTATTTTTAGGAGGAACACGATTATGAGGTTTAACTGATGACTTAGGTTTATCTCTGGTGAACCGTTTACTTCTCTTCAAAATAAGATCTCTAAACTGTCTTTTGATCAAAGAGACTGACTTGTCAAGATCTTCATCTGATGAATCAGTCTCAGAAGGATCATCTTCAGGGATGCCAACACTTTTACTTTTATCAAGTAATTTAGTGTTCTTTTGTGCTTTGAAAGCAATATCCTTTACGGATTTGGATACATGCTCATGATCAAAGATCTTTAACATCCAAACCAGAGTATTTCTGGATAAAGTATTAAGGTTATTTCCTTCAACGATGGCATGTTTCTTAGAGTCGTATTTGGCTGGTAACGATCTGAGAATTTTCATCACAATGTTCTTTTCAGGAATAGTCTTACCCAACGCAAAAGATGCATTAACAATTTCAGACACTTTGTGATTAAACTCATCAAATGAATCCTCATCAGCCATACGAAGGTTTTCCCATTCAGAACATAGGTTTTGAAGCCTAGCTTCTTTCTCAGAAGAATTTCTTTCGAATACAGTTTCTAAGATATCCCAAGCATCTTTAAACTTAGTGCACGTAGTCACATGGTGCTGAAGATCTGGGGTAATGGCATGAATGATAGCATTTAAACCATCAGAATTTTGTTTTGCAGCAAGAATCTCATTAGGTTCATATATACTAATATCCTTCGCAATAGAGACACTGTCTATTATAACCATTGGAGGATCATAGCCATTAACAACATAAACCCATGTTTGGAAATCACGCGCTTGAAGAAAGGCACGCATAACAATTTTCCACCATGAGTAATTTGATCCATCGAAGACTGGTGGTACGTTTATAGAGATAACACCTCTGTCCATAGAGTCATATCGCTACAAACACAGACTTGTAAGGTCTTGAACATGTTTGCCAGCTTTGATACCAATTGAAAAACCGTGGTTAAAACAACCACACCCAATAATTCGTTTAACCATCTGTATGGACAAACTCCAATATACTTTCAAGTGAATAACCTAGATAGTCAGACTCAATCTTAAGAAAAGTATATCCAAGAGTTGTATCTCAATTTCTCAATCCAATCTGCAATCAAACATATGAATTTGCGAGCCCGATTGAATATTGAGAAATAAATTGAACGGTACCAAAGACCAATGTTCAAGTGTCAATCAATTTATATCAATAACCAAAGGTTGGATTATCTAATTGATTGAACTTACACACAACCTGTGATATTTCAATTATATAAACAAATACAATGCGGAAAAGATATAACACAGACACCAGAAATTTTGTTAACGAGGAAACCACAAATGCATAAAAACCCTGGGAATTAGTCCAGATTTGAACACCACACTGTATTAAGCCGCTACAGACACTAGTCTACTCCAAGTTGACTTCGGACTGGAATGTAGTTGAGCCATAATCAATCTCACACTGATCAAGGTACATTTGTGCTCCATACGCCTCTGAATCTCAGCAGGACTCTACGCACTTGATTCCCTTAGCTGATCTCACCCACAACTAAGAGTTGCTACGACCTAAAGTTGAAGACTTTAATAAACAAATTTGTCTCACACAGAAAAGTCTATTTAATAGATAAATCTGTCTCCCATAGAAATACCTATGAGTTTTGTTCCGTCTTTTGATAAATCAAGGTGAACAGGAACCAATTGATATACCGGACTTATATTCCCGAAGAACAGCCTAGAAATATCAATCACCTCATAATAATCTTAATCGTATGGTAGCGAAACAAGATATTGTGGAAGCACAAATGATGAGACAAAGATGTTTGTGACTACTTTTTATCTTTCCTATCGGATAATAAATCTCGAGAAAATCTTAGAGAAGATAGTACTCAATCACGATAGAATAAAGCAAGATCTGAATACGCAACTACAGATAAAATAGTTGGGTCTGGCTTCACAATCCCAGTGAAGTCTTCAAGTTGTTAACCTACAGGGTTTTGGAAAAAACCTAAGGTTAAAGGAGAATCGACTCTAGTCACAACTAGTATCACACATAAGGTGTGGGTATTAGGTTTCCCAGTTGCTAGAGTTCTCCTTTATATAGTTTTCAAATCAGGGTTTGCAATCTAAGTTACCTTGGTAACAAAGCATTCAATATTCACCATTATATGAAAACCTGATTAGATTCAAGCTAATATCTTTCAACCGTTAGATCGAACTTAGCTTGTTATACACAAATGAAATGTGCTTTCATTTAGATAAGGGTAACCGTACCTAAACATGTGCACACTGTTGGTTCAACAATAGTTAGCCGAAGTTAGCCATATGAATACTTTCTTATCAACCCTGTTCATCTCAATCACAACTAGTTCAAATGACAGACTCAAATGAAACTAGTTATGGAGTTGTTCAATTGTTTATATTCTCGTAGAAGTATACAAGACACAATTGAATAAAAATCGATTTTGATTCACCTGAATCATTTCAAGAACATTATAGCCACGGTTTGCAAAAGATTGCATTCCTTAATATATAAATGTATTAGTTCATGAATAAACCGATTTTAGAACTTAACCTATTCAGGTACGCATACCTAAGTAGCCGGACTGAGTTTGGGTTTTCCAGTATGCATACCGGTACGCATACCACCAACCTCAATTGAAATTCCGGAACTTGAAACTTACAAAAGTACGCATACTGGTATGCATACTTAAGTTCCCGGACTTTCACAAAACCAATTAGTGTGCATATGGGTATGCATACCATGGTTCCCGGACTTTCACCAAACCAAACCGTACGCATACGGGTATGCATATCATGGTTTTCGAATATGGATAACATATATGCAAGTTCGCACACCATGATATATCCAATCATGGTTTTCTTATCTCATGGGTATTTTTTCTTTGGACTTGGGCCTAGTCCCCAAGTCCCCACATCCCATACTAGGCTTACCTTTCCTCTTAGGGGCATCCCGAACCCGTTAAGGGGTATTATTTTTCATGTATCAACATTAGTCCCCTGACTATTGGGTTATTTGTAAAATAACCCGATAGTCATAGGATTTTTCGAGCGCCCCCCCTTTTTTTGTAGGAAGTTAGGAATGAAAATCTCCTCCCTCTTTATCGACTCCACGACCCTAGGCGACGTTTGGCCTTCTTTTATCGTGCAAACTTTTCCTCTTCTTTTCAGTTTATGCCGGATACTATTCCCTCTGCATAACCGCCACGTTCAGTCCTTGAGACTCCCTATATATAGACCTGTTGGTTTGTTTTCCCCCTTATCTTTCTTCTCCTAATTATTCTCTTCCCTTCCTTTTGTATACACATATACACGAGCCATGTCTAGTAGTTCCACCAGTAGTTCATCTGAAGAATCTGACGATTCTGAAGGAGCCATGAGCAGGGGTTCCGAGGAGATCGAATACTCAAAATAGTACGAAATTCTTCTACCTCCTCCGGCAGATGGCAATTCATATACGATTGCGGAGTTTACTAGCGGACCCAATCTAAAACGCGCGCTAAAGCTGAGGGAGCTTCACGGAGGTAAGCGCGTTATTCCTCTTGATGATATCCTTGTCCCTCGCCTTCTAAATCCTCCTGTGTTACCTTATCCGTTTGCCCCCGGGTGGCTTATGCAACCCGAATCGGAGACCATGGATGCTTTCGCGTTTAAAACGGTGCCGCGAATGGCTATTCACCGTGGTGACTACGATCTTCCTGTAATTGATATTCGCTCCAAATCAAAAACCCATCCGATATGGCCGCACTGGACATCCTATATACGTTCCAATCCCGGTCACGCGGCCATTCTTCGTGAAGCTGGTATTGACGAAGCTATAAATTCATCTCTCAAACGGGAAGTGAAGGGGTGTAGGCGCGACATAACACGGCTCCTTTGTCGCTGGGCTCCTCTTGTTCATACCCTTTTTACAGCATGGGGGGAAGCAACCATAGTCCTGGAGGATATGGTCGCCCTTACATGGTTACCTATCCATGGTAGTCATTCGTATGACGAAGCGGCTGTTTACGGAGCGCTGACCGATGAGGACAAAGTGTTGTGGACTTATATGTTGGATTGTAAGGATGCTTCTCGGAATGAGTTAGTGAGGAAGGACCAGACGCCGTCAAAGCAGGGCGAGGACAAGAAGATTGCTGGTGCGGGCAAGAAAGAGGTGCCGTCGTCCGCCGCAAAGGGGAAGGCCAAATGGGTTGAGAAGAAAAAGACTCCTTCGGTGCGTCCAACGGGTGAACGATTACTTGCTAGCTTTATCCGCGCACACAAAACGATTCATGGCTCGTCAACTCCTTCAGCAGAGGCCGGTCCTGAGTGGGTTACTAAGACCAACCGTCGTGCTTCCTTCCCTCTTTGGATCAAGTATTGGGTTGCGCGGTTAGTAGATGGAAAAGTTCTTCCCCCAAAACGAAAAGGGAAGAACCCTCTTACGGAGTTGGCCGCTTACATCCTGTTTTTGCTTGTCATGATGTGTTTGAGTACAGTCCCCAAGATACTATTAATAGTGAACTTGTGCCAATGGCGGTGTTGCTATCTCGCGGCGTTTCTTTCCCGCTTGCGCCGATGTTCTTAGACGGCTTGTATCGCCATCTAGATTTGTTCTGTCACGACCTTCAGACGGTGGGTTCATCCCATAAGATCGAGACTTACATCCCGTCCTTTTTCATGCAATCATGGTCTTGGGAGCATGTTTCCCCCTACGCGCCTGATCCTAATGAACTAGCGATTCACCGCAAAGAAGATGTTGAACAAGATGATGGCTCAGTTAAGAAGGTTCCAGTTGTTTACGGCTACCCGCGGATGGCTCTTTGGCATCTCAAGGGGAAAGTTCCCATGGGCGATATTGCCAAATATCTGGACGTGGATAAAGATTTTATATCATTTCCTTATCAAGACAGTCGATCGGGTCCAGCGCATTATGACTTTACTGCGCCTTTTGACACAGAGTTGGACTCGACAAAGCTATTGGCGGGGGCAGATTTTGATTCGGTAATGGTCGTGTTGCTTGGTTATCTTCCTGGTTTCCATGCTGGAAAGTTTATTTCCATGTCTTACAATCCCGATTATGCAGCTCGGCAAGTCGGGTTTAACCAAGGAATTCCCCGTAGGTTTCCTCCTTGGGGACGCTCTGATATCGGGGATATCGTCGCCAGTTTTGATCGTTTTGTCTTCAAGGGACCGGTACGTCTGTCTGATTGGGGGATCAACTTTTTGTTCGAGCAGCTTGTCCCCGAGCGCCCTTTGGCAGTTACTGAGGGAGCCCACGAGTACCATGATTTCATACGTCGTCGGGCTTTGAATTTCCTTTTGCGTGAATCGTCCCCCTCCCCCCCCTTGTGACCTATCCTATGAAGACCTTCGAGCGCTTCATGCGTCTGGCCGGATTAAACTTGATGATACCATAGCTGCTACGCATCGTCTCATTCCATCTACTAAAGGTCGCCCTTTGGAGCCCTTGGTAACTTCTTGGGCTCCTCCTGAAGATCATGAGCCTATAAGGCCAAAGAAGGGGTTGAAGTCATTTTCCGATCGTAAGCCCCCGTGGATAGAGGTGGTTAGACCATCTGTTAATCCTCTGGCAACACAGGTACTTATTGTTTCTTTTGCTTTTCATTCGTCTATCATTTATCGTCACCTCCTTTTCTTTTGATAAAATGAGTGGCGGGGATTACGTTCTCAAGAAGCTCCTCTTTCCAATCCCATGGGGTGGAAGGACCCCTCTTACGTAATGGAAGAGTATCTGAACATGCCTAAGAGTGATTGGATTAGAAGAGTCTTGCAAAGAAAGCTAGGCGAGAAGCAGCTAAGTTGTCTGCTCCAGGCCCTTGTTCTTCCGCTAACATCTCATCCTTACAACCTCAGCAGGCTCGTCAGAAAAGTGTGTCACAACCTCCTGGGAGTGCAAGTAGCAGTACAACTCCCTCGTTGTAGACCAGTTGGGAGATCTTGGGGTCAATCTTCCCAAGGGGACCGGTTGGGTATCCCCGCATCTTCACATATCATCGGTTCATCCTCTTTGGGATGAGACTATTCGTGCTAGAGGCGTACCTCCGGTGTCTCCTAGTGCCGTTCTGCAATCAATGAGCCCGTTTGAGTCCAGCCGGTCAGTTTTTGGTGGGGCCTCATCCCACGTGGCACTACCCGTTGGTGATCCTATAGGTAACCTCCTATTTAAAAAGTGTCTTTGTTTTTATCATTCTTCTTTCCTCTCTCTTTCCTTTTTTTTTTATATATATCTAAGTTATTCTTCGCAATAGTGTTCATCTCTCATTTTTCAGGCTCTACTAGTGATTCTGAGTCGTCTTCTAGTTCTTCCACGTCTCATCCTAAACCTGTTGATATCCCGTTTGATTCTTCGATTCCTGAGGTTAGTCTCTTGTTTGTTTGTTTTTTGCGTTTTGCTTTCGTTCATTTGTTTGCTAAAATTTCATCGTTGGCGCTAGGATATGGGTAAAAAGCGTAAAGAGACTACTAAACCCGATACGGATGGTATACGGCGTGTAGTCCCCAGTGGCGACGGGTCTATTAAACGCGCTCGGATGGATGGTAGTGGTTCTTCCACTCCTTTGGAGAAGCGGACTGGTGTTCCTGACGTACCATCCGTCCCCATTGTGCCAGCAAATTCCGAGGATGCGCAGCTTCGTTTTCCATTAGTGGTGAGTGCTGCCGAGGCTGGAGTAGATCCTGACACTCATACACTCGTTCACGGCTTTTGGGTGCCAACTATTTTTGCCGCTACTTATAGGGATATTGTGGAGCATGGTGGTGGTCACATGGCGAAGGAAGGTCTTATGGATGTTCGCACTTTGTGCTACATGACCAAAAACCTCTTGGAAATCGCCGACCAGCTTACGCGGGTAAGGGATGATCCTGTTGACGTGGCGAAAATGCGTGGCTGGGAGACTGCCATGCGGTCAGCAGTCAACATAAAGTTTCCAATACTTCGGTTAGAAGAATTGTTGGCGAAGGTGAAGAGTCGTAGTGACCCTCGTGGTCGGCTTACGAGTTAGATTTCTAAGCTGGAGAAGCGCTCCGAGGCAACTGTTAGCAAGATATAGGTGTTGAATCAATTGGTTGCTGATGTTGGGGTGGCTAAAAATGAGGTGATACGGGCTGAGACCGCAGAAGCAGCGGTTCGCGCGGAGCTTGAGGAGAAACGATAGGAGTTGTCTATGCTTCAGTCTGCTTAACGTGCTTCCTCTTTATGTTGTCTTTTCCTTCGTCTTTCTTTGGTTATGTTGGACCCTTGTCTCTCGGATGATTTGTTTTTTTCTTTTATTATTATTTGTGGGATATTAATATGGTGTTTGGTTAAATATTAGTTCGTTATTGGTGTTTCTTGTTATTCTTGGTTTCATAAAGCATCAACTATTCGTGGTTATCTCTTCTTTTTGTTTTGAAAGGATGTATGGGGTTGGTTGAGCATTTTTATAACGCGCCTACTACCCCCTTTTATTTTTATCAGAAGGATGCGATGGGATGGGCGAGCGTTGATAGAACGCACCTACTCCCCCTATTCTTTTTTTATCAGAAGGAAGCGGTGGGTTGTGTAAGCGTTGATAGAACGCGCCTACTCCCCCTTTTCTCTTTTTATTAGGAGGGTGCGGTGGGATGGACGGGCGTTGATAGAACGCACCTAATCTCCCTTTTCTTTTTTATCAGAAGGAAGCGGTGGGTAGGCGAGCGTTGATAGAACGCGCCTACTCCCCCTTGCTTTTTATCAAAAGGGTGCGATGGGATGGGCGAGCGTTGATAGAACGCGCCTACTCCCCCTTGATTTTTATCAAAAGGGTGCGGTGGGATAGGCGAGCATTGGTAGAACGCGCCTACTCCACCTTTTCTTTTTATCAGAAGGAAACGGTGGGTTGGGTAAGCATTGATAGAACGCGCCTACTCCCCCTTTGGCGTTCCCATAGCCTGTTATGGATTTGTCAGCCGATTGGGCGTCTTTGGCATTCCCATGGCCTTTTGTATATTTGTTAGCCGACCAGGCGCCTTTGGCATTCATGTAGCTTTTTTGTAGATTTGTCAGACGATTGGGTGCCTTTGGCATTCCCATGGCCTTTTGTATATTTGTTAGCCGACCAGGCGCCTTTGGAATTCCTGTAACTTTTTTGTAGATTTGTCAGCCGATTGGGCACCTTTGGCATTCCCATGGCATTTTGTATATTTGTTAGCCGGTCAGGCGCCTTTGGAATTCCTGTAGCTTTTTGTAGATTTGTCAGCCGATTGGGTGCCTTTGGCATTCCCATGGCCTTTTGTAGATTTGTCAGCCGACCAGGCGAGATTTGTCAGCCGATTGGGCGCCTTTGGCATTCCTATGGCCTTTTGTAGATTTGTCAGCCGACCGGGCGCCTTTGGCATTCCCATAGCCTTTTGTAGATTTGTCAGCCAACCGGGTGCCTTTGGCATTCCCGTAGCCTTTTGTAGATTTGTCAGCCGACCGGGTGCCTTTGGAATTCCCGTATCCTTTTGTAGATTTGTCATCCAACCAGGCGCCTTTGGCATTCCTGTGACCTTTTCACATCATATTGCCCACGAATTCCAAAAAGAGAAATTATTCTTACCATAAAAGAGGGTTGTTTATAATTTGTAGTCTCATCTTTCGTTATCTTCCCCTCCCCCCCTCTTTTTTTTAGTTTAGTGGCGAGGAAAAGGATCGTACTCCATCGCTTTCTTAGTTGCTTCAAGCTCCCCATAGGCGCGCTTGTGTTCGAATATACTCCTTATGGCAAAACATTCTTCCGTCAGGTGTCCCAACCTTCGATTGTAGTGGCAGTACTTGGCCGCATTCTTATCCATTTTGTTGACGTCTACCACTGTCGGGGGCAGCTGGATTTCCTTTCCGATGACCCACTGGTTTAGTAATTTGACTGCGCGCTCCCTGCTGCAGGGCAGAGGGGGTGGTGGGTTTGAGTTGCGCCTAGTCCATCCATTTCTTCCTTGGCTCCCACCGACAGTTTGGAACTGGTCCCTTTACGTTGCGTGGTGCCTCAGATACGGTGCTAACTGTGTGGCGCCAAGCAGGGTCTATGGGTATTTCTTCTATGCAGTCAGCGATCCTCTTGGATGCTTCTTCTAGGTCGACGAAAGTCTGGAACCTGAAATTGATCAAACTCCCCTTGAAAGCTGGGATCATTCCTCGCACACAAATTTAGACAAGCGTTCCATCACTAATGTCTTCATGAAAATCTAGTACCAAGCACCGGAACCGCAAGATGTACTTTCCTATTTCTTCTCATATCCGTTGTTCGCTCTTCCTCAAGTCTATTGCCGTGATTTTCCTCTTGGCTGAATAGAATTTCCCGAGAAAGAGTGTGGACATAGTTGGCCAAGAATCCACACTTTCCGCTTTTAAGTTGTCATACCAGGTGAATGCCGTGCCTGTGAGTGATTTGGGGAATTCTCTTAGACACAATTTTCCATCGGAGGCTCCGTCGTTCATTGCTGATAGGAATCGGCTGAGATGTTCTCGCGCGTTCCCTTATCTATCGTATGTTTTGAATTTCAGAGAAGTGTAGTCCTCGGTGTATTGATATTCTCGGATGTTCGCTGGGTATGGACTACTTACGAGGCAGTGATTGTCTTGTTTTATCACATGATAATTTTTCTCCAAGTATTTTGCCATTTCTTCCTGACATCACTGTTGTTTTTTCTTTTTTGTGCCCTTCGACTTTCGTCATTTCTTCAGGAGAGTTTTGTCCCGCTATTACCGCTTGTGCTATCTAGTTTTCAAGCTCATGCCTTCTTCGTAAGCGCTCTTCTAGTTCTTTTTGCATGTCTTGCAGAGCTGGCGACGTGGGTTTCGGTAGCTGGATCACTCGCGTGTTCTTTCCTTGTGTTGTTACTATCTCACTGTTTTGGGATCCATGTCCCGCCGATTGTTTGATAGCATCCTGGGCCAGCGTTTCTTTTTCGCTGTCACCGTCCTCCATTGTTACCTCATCGATGTTGATAGGCTAATTGGTCGCTTGGTTTCCTATCGCGCCTGAGCTAGAGCCTTCTGGGTGGTCGCCAAATGTTTAGGGGTGATTTTAGTTTTTGTTCTACCCGTCCTAGTCCCACCAAATGACCTCACTTTACTAGGAATGGTAAGAGAGAGAGTTTCCTTTCCTTTGTACCTTGTCGTTCCTTATATAGACTTTCCTAAAAGTATTTCATTTTATGACATCATGACACATGTCCTAAATCGCCTTAATTACTTCTAATGCCATTCCTTGATATAATCCTTTTCTTATCCCTTAATTCCTCCTTTGTCCTTCTTATCTCATGGATATTTTTACATTGGAGTTGGGCCTAGCCCCTAAGTCCCCACATCCCATACTAGGCTTAACTTCCCTCTTAGGGGCATCCTGAACACGTTAAGGGGTATTATTTTTAATGTATCACCAACTGTCTCACACAAATCATGTAAGATGTTACAAGGCGATTTCCACATGATTATCTTTTGACTTGCGTCAAGAACATAAGATGCACTTGGTTAAAGCAAAAGCTTACCAACACATATTTTGAGAAATATGTAAGCGAGTTAAACTCAGCTCGAAATACCAAAAGTGTATAAACTGAAAACTATATCGTTATACGACTTTTGTCTCAAGAAGGAGATAGTGTAGAAATAGACTTTCTGAGTGATAGATGTGTTAGAGCATAGCTCGGTTGAACCTACCAAGCGTTGGTATGTCAAGTTGGGTTGTCATATTTTAGTGAATCAAAACTCATTTAAAGAGTCGCTTAATTATATACTAGAGTCAACTTCGTAAAGGTTAGATTGAAAGTATTAGGATATGAGACTTACAAGTATTACATGAAGACTTTAAGAATGTGAAGAAGTATGTAGCTACAACGACAACATCATCCTTCCTCTTGAGGTTAGTAATATTTGACTTGAATTGTTTCATTCCCTAATATATCTTTCAAGTCGTGCATATTGAAAACATAACTGGGAAGTTGTGTATGATACTCTAGTTAGACATAGTATCAAGGAATACAATACGAGGTTTATTGCTTAACCATTAAACTTTGTATATATGACATCGATATAATCATATGAATGCTATTGTGATTATGTATGGGTATGAGTGAAGATTTCATCCTAGGAAATAATGCTTTACATTCGTTTAAAGGAAGTAAGTTCATAAACTCGTTTTGTGAATCGAAAGGGAAATCGTTAGGCTTATTGGTATTGTTATTCATTGCAAATCTATTTTTAATTACCAATATGTGTGTTTAGTATAACCGCTCATAAACTTGTTTATGTATCTTGGTAAAACTATTCACAAGGCCTTACTTATGTATTGGTATGACTTTTATTAGTGAAACCGATCTTAAGTAATCACTCAAGATGGTATGATCGATGCCTTGTAAATAACAACTTTTATCTAGCAATTGGGGAACCGATCCTAGTAAGAGGTGCAACAAATTTACAAGAGGGGAATCGATCCTTGTAAAAGGTGCAACATGTTTTTAGTAGATGGGGGAACCGATCCTATGAACATGTGCAACAAGTTTGTAATTTTGGGGGAACCGATCCTATGGACATGTGCAACCGAATACAGGTAGTTACCATAAGTTATGGGGAACCGATCCTAGCACCTAGTCAACCGAATTTTGGTAACTAGTGTGACTATGCACAGTACTCACATGGAGGAAGAACCGAACTTGTTTTGGTAGAACCGTGAAACCCATGATTGGTGATTTGATAGGATAATCAATCACATAGTTCTTGGAATTCAGACGAACCAATTCTAAACTTGTTTGTAGTGTGGCAAATCGTTTCAAAGATTGTAAGTATGAAAAAGGACTTGCAAAGTAAAGATGTCGACATACTTTGAACATGTGTAGTAACTCTTATCATTAATTGTTCAAAGATATTCCTTAATAGCTAAAGGAGAATCCCAGGATCGAAATAAATTGAGAATCTTTTAATTAAGGTTTCTTAGTTTTTATATGTTATTTAATCTCCAGCATTTACTGATTATAGATTTTTCTATTGGGATTTCGGTCAATATTTGGACAGTGCATTTCCAGGAGTTATGAAAACCAATTTTGTGTTTATTGCATATCTTTGAGAATATTCGGTTTTGGAAATTCCTTGGTGTCCAAACTTCCTTATCTATAAATACTTAAGTTTGAATTCCTAGCAAACAAATCCTCAGAGCTAGCAAAACTACCTCAGTTGTGTTGTTACTGGTGGAGCCGCCTATTCGGAGAGGAAAGTAACCTAATTAGGCGAAATCTCTTACGGCCGCTCAGTTTAAAGACTTCTTTGGGATTGAGAAGCTCTATTAGTACCGTTGGTGGGAAACTAGATAATTGTAGTTTATTTTACTTTTCGATTGATTTGATTGACTAACGGTGGTTGAACTTTAATTGCACCTAGTTTGTTTATGCTTGAGAATCTTCTCTTCTGATATAAGATTCACTCAAACTAGATCGAAGTTTTGACGGGGATCTTTAGACTGTTTGTAGATCTAACGACGTCTTGTGATAATCCAACGTTAACAGACTCCGTTCTGTGTGTGATTGATCACAAGAGATTCAAGTTGATTGTGTGCAGGTGCTGATCGAAGATTAAAGAAGATTTGAAGACAAGAAGACTTTTTGGGTTCATAATCTTTGGTGTGCACAATATTTGTTTCGGCTGGAAAGGGATCCAACTATAATCGGTTTATCCTTGTGATAGATTGGATTGATTAGTTGAGTAGATCGGTATCAATACACTTCTTTGTGATTAATAGTATTGATTGCATAGTCTAACAATTACTTCGGTAGTTGTTAAGAGATTGATCCAAAGACCCGACAAATGAGTTTATTGGTTAAACGGAAGAGCCTTTGTAAAACTCATATCACTTTGTTTGAAAAGAGTTGTTACCGAACAGATTTGTTGTTCCTTTACTGTTTGGAATACGAACCAAAGGAATTGTTCCAAGTGCGTGACTTACTGCAAGTTGGAGGCGCAGGGATACTGAGGAAACTAGGTGAACTATAGGTTTAGTTGCTTGGTCTCAACTATACGAAGTTGGTTTGATTTTGTATAGCGACTTAATTATGAGAGTATTCAATTCTTGACTAGGTCCCGGGGGTTTTCTGCATTTGTGGTTTCCTCGTTAGCAAAATCTTGTTGTGTCTTTTACTTTTTTATTTCCGCAATTATAATTGTTTTATTATAATTAGAAGTAAAATACACAAATGTTAATATTATCAAGTGGATTAAGTCCGAACCTATTATCAAGTAAACATACTTCGTTGTTGTATTGTCTCGATCTCGTATCCATAGACGATCACACGAAGTGTGAACTGATTAGTTGTATTGTCTCGACTTAGTCCATAGACAATCACTTTCGGAAAAGGACTTATAGGTGGAATTTTTTTAGATTGAGGTATATTTGGGTTCCCTCGTCTTTTTAATTGGTATCAGAGCAGGCAAACACGAAAAGATCTAACAATCTGTGCTTGGTGCGATCCAACCTATAAGAATTGAATCCATGACTGATTCAGTTAACATTAAGCAAGAGTATGAATACTCAAAAGTTGAAGATGTTCCTATTTTGTTGACTCATGATCCAGGAGTTACAACATTAAAGAGAACATCTGAATCTATCTCTGATGAAAAAGAAGATGCTGATAAAGAGTTGGTAAAACTCCTAAAGCCAATTAAATCTCTGTCTACAAGAATGCTAATATTAAAGACATAGTCAAATCTTCTTAAACATGAGATCAGAGATAAAGATATTCAACTAAATCTTTTAGCTAAAGAAAATATGGATCTCACTGTCAAACTATAAGCTTTGGGTAAATCTCTTACTCATGATAAAGAGAATCATCCTATGATCCTGACTAATGATGCTGTTTTAATTTCTTATGATAATGAGGAAACAAAAAGTCCTAGCTCAACTTTTGAAGATTGTGATAATATTGTCACAACGGAAACAGATCATGATGATGGTAGTCTACCGAACTACATCAAGTCAGAAGAGGATAAGAAACCAGCTTCTAGATCTACTGATGATCAAACGAAATCTTGTCCAAAGGAAACTTTGAACCGATTCCATAAAGGTGATTCTAAGGAATACAATTTTCAGTCACTTGACAGGAAACTCATACTTCTTCAAAAGATGGTGGTAAAAGTATTGAAAGAAGTTTCTTGTCTTAAAAAACTGAAAGATCACTCTTCAGTAGAAAAACAGAATTTATTCCACCCCGGTAAGATTGACTCAAAGGAATCAAGTTCGAGAGTTGATAATCATTTCTGGAAAAAAGTTCCTCCTCACCCATATCAAAACAGTTGTTTTGATGAAGAACGATTCCATAAAAAGGGGAAAGAGAAATTCTCTGCCAAAGGAAACAATCAGGATTTTCCGATAATTGTTTCAAATGATTGTGTTGATGAGCATAATAAAGAAATCCTTAGAATGATAAAATCTTATGAAAATCTCATTGATAGAATTAAGAGAGATTTATCTATCTCTGAAAATTCTACAACTTCTCCATTTGATCATGACTTTAGATCAAGGAAGGGAAAAATCACGAACTATGGAGATTGTGCAAAGAGAAAATATATTGGGAAGAAAGTTCCAAAGAGAAACATGAACTATGTTTCTGATATACGATGTAAGCCAGAATAGGCTTACTCCAATACAACGTAGTTGTATGGAGATTGTGCAAACCCATCCTTTTTCCGTGCTCATGATGGGAAAAATCATATAAAATGAGAGCACAATGTCGATTTATGTCGTATCAGAAAAAATCGGTTGTATCTTATGGAAAGCTGTGATTCCATGGATGCCAAAAAATTTGTTCATGATTATCATGATCTTACAAAAATAGGTCTTATTTGGAATATTCGAATGTTAATAAACCTTCCAGTATGGGAAGATTCGGACAATGGAAACAAAATATATTTTGTGTATATTTTTGGTATTCCACAAGTTGGTCAGGTCCAAAACTGTGTTTCTTACTGGAAACAATCTCTTTTTTGTATTTCTGAAATACTGAGTAAATCCCTTTTAAATAACCGAGCATGCCTCCGATAACGCGCAGTATTACAAAGTTCAATAAGGAGGAAGCTCAAAAGGTTAAGGATTGTCAAGGAATCAATACAGAGAGGAGGAAGAAAAACTTATCAAAAATCATGTCTGATTCTGATTCTGATAGTTCAAGCGGATCTCAAGATGAGTCTTGTATGTTGGCTTACAACCTTCAAAATCCAACTGAAACCAAGTGGATTCGTTCTGATAGTATGATTCACTATGTCAAAGATTTTGAAGAACTGAGAACCAATCTCATTATGACGATTCAACATCAAGATTGGCTCAAAAATAGAATTGATGAAACAAGAGGTGTTCTTGCTGAACTTAATGCTCTTGTTCTAGATCTTGAGAAACAGGAAGTGGTTGCAGACAAGTCTCTTGAGACAAGCTTCAAAAGTTTGAGTATTGATGAAATGTCAGTAAACAATAAGAGCACCACTAAAGATTAGGTCGTATACTGAAGACTTAATCCAGAATAATAGACTTCAGTTTTTGATTTCTTTCAATAATTGTAAAGTCTATTATGAATAAAACTATCTTATTATGAATAAAATTATTATTTTATAATTTTTCTTGTGATAGTTTTCGATTACATAGCCTGTGCTTGAATGCTTTATTTTATTGCTATGTATGTTTATGGTATGTTTGATTTCGGTTTTCTAACCTTGATATTCGATCTCATATTGTGTGAACCCTTATGGTTTGGGTGACTTTTTGATTTAGCGGGATTAAGTTCTAACCCATGTTGGTAGGCTTTATAAAAGGATCATGAGGGGTTCCTGTAGAAACAATATGTGAAAAAGTCACAATATGTTGAATCTTTTGGTTTAGCATAAAAGCATATCTGTTTCGAGGTTTCAACTTTTGCATCGCATAGTTAAAACCGGTTTTCAACCTTTCTCTGGTAAAGGTTGCTCTTTGTTGTTGTTCTTTTGTTTTGGCGGGAGGATGACAACTTCAATGGGGGAGAGTTCTAAGTGAACTTGCGCTTAATGACATGTCTTAAAGGGAGAAGAGGATGCGGAATTTGAGGTAACAATCTTGTTAGTTAATTTTTTTCCTGTTTAAGAAAAGCCTGATTTTATTGCATAATATTTTTATTGCTTTTGCTTAACAAAATTTTGGTACAATTGATGTTTATTCCATTATTTGTGTATGGATGTTTGATTGTGATTCAATTGTTTCAGGTTAAGAAAAACTATTGTTATCTTTCATTATTGTTTGGTATCAATTGTTTAGGCTTACAAAATTTCGGTGCAATTGCGGTGATATAATGTATATGTTTGTTTCGATTGCTTCCGGTTAAGATAAATGATTATGCAAGTTGATTTATTTGGTTTGTGTGGATTGTTTATGGCTTAACAAAAGTGTTTCGGGATCATTTGTTTAGTCCAAGTGATTTCCAGATAAGAGAAACTAAGTTTTTCGGATCTTAGTTAGACTTATCAAATGTGGAGGTTTCGGTTATTCAAGTCTAACCAAATGCCTTAACAAGAATTACTAGTTAACTAACCTAGTATTTGTCTTGTTTAAAAGTGAAAGATCTAAGTTATTATTGAGAATAATTAGAGCTTGATGAGAAAAATAAAGTTAATTCTGATCTTTATTTTGGTCTTATCGAACAAGCGATTGTACTTGTGCAATCGGTTTAGCAAAAGAACTAAGGTGATTAGTCGATTTTTGAGTTGTTAAACTATGAGGGAAAATTGCTTCGGGAAATTGTTTCCTAGATAACATGTTAAAACCAAATTACTTGTAGTTTCGGTTTTGATATTGGTTATCTAAAATGGTATGCAAAACCCTCGTGCTCAACTCTTATAGGTTTGCAAATTCTCTTTGTGAGATTTGTAAGATCCTTTCGGATTGTCCTTTATTTTTTCGTTTCTTTGTCATTTTGTGACAAAAAGGGGGAGAAATATATGGAGTAAACAAGTGATATTGACTTGTTGTGAGTTGGTATCACTAAGGGAAAGGATATTTGTGCTAAAACGTTTATTCTAACGAAAAGAATGAAAGCATAGACTAAGGGGGAGTCACATATCATATGATACGTAGTTATGAGGAACTACATGAAAATAACAAAGACGTGCGGATTTAAAATCTTCCTATCTTACCTTTAGGGGGAGTATTAGCTTTGTAATTATAATGTCAGCAGCGGCATTCAAGGATTGAATTTAATGCAGGTTTTGTGTTGTTAAACTTGGAATCAAGCGTATGTGTATAATGAATTTTTGTAATTTGTTTATCCATATGATGTAAGAGTTTTGTCACTAAAATTGACAAAGGGGGAGATTGTTAGAGCATAGCTCGGTTGAACCCACCAAGCGTTGGTATGTCAAGTTTGGTTGTCATATTTTAGTGAATCAAAACTCATTTAAAGAGTCGCTTGATTATATACTAGAGTCAACTTCGTATAGGTTAGCTTGAAAGTATTAGGATATGAGACTTACAAGTATTACATGAAGACTTGAAGAATGTGAAGAAGTATGGAGCTACAACGACAACATCATCCTTCCTCTTGAGGTTAGTAATATTTGACTTGAACTGTTTCATTCCCTAACGTATCTTTCAAGTCGTGCATATTGAAAACATAACTGCGAAGCTGTGTATGATACTCTAGTTAGACATAGTATTAAGGAATACAATACGAGGTTTATTGCTTAACCATTAAACTTTGTATATATGACATCGATATAATCGTATGAATGCTATTGTGATTATGTATGGGTATGAGTGAAGATTTCATCCTAGGAAACAATGTTTTACATTCGTTTAAAGGAAGTAAGTTCATAAACTCGTTTTGTGAATCGAAAGGGAAATCACTAAGCTTATTGGTATTGTTATTCATTGCAAATCTATTTTGAATTACCAATATGTGTGTTTAGTATAACCGCTCATAAACTTGTTTATGTATCTTGGTAAAACTATTCACAAGGCCTTACTTATGTATTGGTATGACTTTTATTAGTGAAACCGATCTTAAGTAATCACTCAAGATGGTATGATCGATGCCTTGTAAATAGCAAATTTTATCTAGCAATTGGGGAACCGATCCTAGTAAGAGGTGCAACAAATTTACAAGAGGGGAATCGATCCTTGTAAGAGGTGCAACACGTTTTTAGTAGATGGGGGAACCGATCCTATGAACATGTGCAACAAGTTTGTAATTTTGGGGGAACCTATCCTATGGACATGTGCAACCGAATACAGGTAGTTACCATAAGTTGTGGGGAACCGATCCTAGCACCTAGTCAACCGAATTTTGGTAACTAGTGTGACTATGCACAGTACTCACATGGACGCATAACCGAACTTGTTTTTGGTAGAACCGTGAAACCTATGATTGGTGATTTGATAGGATAATCAATCACATAGTTCTTGGAATTCAGACGAACCAATTCTAAACTTGTTTGTAAGTGTGGCAAATCGTTTCAAAGATTGTAAGTATGAAAAAGGACTTGCAAAGTAAAGATGTCGACATACTTTGAACATGTGCAGTAACTCTTATCATTAATTGTTCAAAGATATTCCTTAATAGCTAAAGGAGAATCCCAGGATCGAAATAAATTGAGAATCTTTTATTTAAGGTTTCTTAGTTTTTATATGCTATTTAATTTCCAGCAATTAAATGCATATCTTTAGAAAATAATAATTAGTAATGTGCATTTACTGATTATAGATTTTTCTATTGGGATTTCGGTCAATATTTGGACAGTGCATTTCCAGGAGTTATGAAAACCGATTTTATGTTTATTGCATATCTTTGAGAATATTCGGTTTTGGAAATTCCTTGGTGTCCAAACTTCCTTGTCTATAAATACTTAAGTTTGCATTCCTAGCAAACTAATCCTCAAAGCCAGCAAAACTACCTCAGTTGTGTTGTTACTGGTGGAGCCGCCTATTCGGAGAGGAAAGTAACCTAATTAGGAGAAATCTCTTACGACCGCTCAGTTTAAAGACTTCTTTGGGATTGAGAAGCTCTATTAGTACCATTGGTGAGAAACTAGATAATTTCAGTTTATTTTAGTTTTCGATTGATTTGATTGACTAACGGTGGTTGAACTTTGATTGCTCCTAGTTTGTTTATGCTTGAGAATCTTCTCTTCTGATATAAGATTCACTCAAACTAGATCGAAGTTTCGACGGGGATCTTTAGACTGTTTGTAGATCTAACGACGTCTTGTGATAATCCAACGTTAACAGACTCTGTTCTGTGTGTGATTGATCACAAGAGATTCAAGTTGATTGTGTGTAGGTGCTGATTGAAGATTCAAGAAGATTTGAAGACAAGAAGACTTTTTGGGTTCATAATATTTGGTGTGCACAATACTTGTTTCGGCTGGAAAGGGATCCAACAATAATTGGTTTATCTTTGTGATAGATTGGATTGATTAGTTGAGTAGATCGGCATCAATACACTTCTTTGTGATTAATAGTATTGATTGCATAGTCTAACAATTACTTCGGTAGTTGTTAAGAGATTGATCTAAGGACCTGACAAAGGAGTTTATTGGTTAAACGGAAGAGCCTTTGTCAAACTCATATCACTTTGTTTGAAAAGAGTTGTTACCGAACAGATTTGTTGTTCCTTTACTATTTTGAATACGAACCAAAGGAATTGTTCCAAGTGCGTGACTTACTGCAAGTTGGAGGCGCAGGGATACTAAGGAAACTAGGTGAACTATAGGTTTAGTTGCTTGGTCTCAACTATACGAAGTTGGTTTGATTTTATATAACGGCTTAATTCTGAGAGTATTCAATTTTGGACTAGGTCCCGGGGGTTTTCTGCATTTGTGGTTTCCTCGCTAACAAAATCTTGCTGTGTCTTTTACTTTTGTATTTCCGCAATTATAATTAGAAGTAAAATACACAAATGTTAATTCCTATTTTACTTGATAGACAATCCCTAGAGTTTGGTTAAGTCCGAACCTATTATCAAGTAAACATACTTTGTTGTTGTATTGTCTAGATCTCGTATCCATAGACGATCACACAAAGTGTGAACCGATTAGTTGTATTGTCTCGACTTAGTCCATAGACAATCACTTTCGGAAAAGGACTTATAGGTGGAAAAGTTTTAGATCGAGGTATATTTGGGTACCCTCGTCTTTTCAAGATGAGTTCAAGTCTTCACATACCTTTTGTTGATAAATTTCCACAATCTTGCCTTAGTAGTTCTTCGTCTTCAATTGATGAACGTCGTGAAGTCTAAAGCTAAACTACACAATTTATCCTAATCCGAGACTTAACCGTAGATAGACTAGAAATCAAGACTTATAGTTTTGGCAACTAAACTTGACAAACAAGCTTGAGATAGCAACGTTTGCGAGTTCGACCGAGCAACGCTCTAACAAAAGTATATGAATACTGTAATCAACTTGGGATTTCTCATCAATTCTTTGCTCCCATTACACCTCAGACGAATGGTGTAGCTGAAAGAAATAATTGAAATATTCAAGAAATGGCAAGAGTAATGCTTCACAATAAAAATTTACCATTAACTTTCTGGGGTGAAGCTCTTTTCACAGCCTGTTATCTTATAAATAGAGTTTATTTAAGGTCAAAAACTCTAAATACCCCTTATGAATTATGGTATGGAAGAAAACCCAATCTAAGCTATTTAAGAGTTTTCGGAAGCAAATGTTATATACTCAAGGATAGAGAACATAGAGGAAAATTTGATTCCAAAAGTGATGAAGGAATTTTTCTTGGCTACGCTTCTGAAAGTCGTGCCTTCCGAGTATATAATCTCTGAACCAAAGTCATGATGGAATCAGTTAATGTAGTTATTGATGACATTAGTGATTTTCATCAAGATAATCATATTGCTGCAGAACTTCCTCCTTCAGAAACTATTAATAAAGAAAAACATATTGAAGAAGAACCAACAATTGTTCCTCTCATTAGTGACATAGATGATAAAGATGATAATGATAGTATTATTGAAAAACCCAATGATACTGAAAATATTGTTCACAAACCTGCTAAGTGGGTTCATCAAAGACATTCCACTGAGGATATCATAGGAGATGCCAATGCAAGAGTTATGACTCGAAGGGAACTCCAGAATGTCTGTCACTATACATGCTTTCTCTCCTCAATATAACCAAATTTTTTTGTGGAAGCCCTCAGTGATCCTGCTTGGGTAAGCTCTATGCATGAGGAACTTAATCAATTCGAAAGACAAGGAGTATGGGAGCGAGTTCCTAAACCAAAAGGTGTAAATATTGTTGGAACAAAGTGGATTTTCAAGAACAAATCGGACGAATTCGGAACTATTGTCCGAAACAAAGCCAGACTGGTTGCGCAAGGATATTCGCAAATTGAAGGTATTGACTTTGATGAAACTTTTGCTCTTGTTGCTCATTTAGAATCAATTAGACTTTTACTTGCTTATGCCTGTAATCTTAAGATAAAGCTTTTTCAAATGGATATCAAATCTGAATTTCTCAATGGGGATTTAAAGGAAGAAGTTTTTGTTGCTCAACCCAAAGGATTTGAAGATCCATTATTTCCAGATCATGTCCTTAAACTCAAAAAGGCTTTATATGGCCTAAAACAAGCTCCGAGAGCTTGTTATGATAAGTTAACGTCCTTTTTACTTCAAAAGGGGTTTTCTAGAGGTGGTGCTGATAAGACACTTTTCACCAAATGGAATGGAAAGAATGCACTTATAGCACAAATCTATGTTGATGATATTATCTATGGATCCACCTCAAAAAGTCTCACAGAATGCACTTATGAGCAATGTTGGAGAATTATCATATTTTCTAGGTCTGCAAATACAACAACAAAAGGACAATATTTTTCTTTCCCAAGAAAAATATGCTAGGAATTTGGTTGAAAAATTTGAGCTAAAAGATGCAACACCAATGCCAACCACTGGAAAACTTCAGTCTAGTCCAGGTGACAAATCGGTTGATCAAAAATTATGCCGATATATGATAGGAAGCTTGTTATATTTCACTGCAACAAGACCAGACATTGCTTTCGGTGTAGGATGTTGTGCTAGGTTTCAAGCAAATCCTAAAGAATCACATTTAAAAGATGTAAAACGAATCATAAGATACGTTACTGGTACCCTAGATTATGGCCTATCATATTATATGGATACGAATAATAGTCTTGTTGCCTATTCAGATGTTGATTGGGCAGGATATGTAGAAGATCGGAAAAGCACCTCTGGTGGTTGTTTCTATGTTGGTCAAAACCTCGTAGCCTGTCATAGCAAGAAACAAAACTCACAGTCTTTATCAACCTGTGAAGCAGAATATATTGCTACTGATACCTGTTGTACCCAACGTCTGTGGATGAAGCAAATGCTCATTGATTATGGCATAAATATTCCAACTATGAGCATTCTTTGTGATAACTCAGGTGTTATTCGTCTAACAAAAAATCATGTTAAACATTCTCGTACTAAACACACAGATATTAGATATCATTTTATTAGAGAATTGTATGAGAATAGAGTTATCAAACTAGAATATGTTCCCTATGAACGTCAACTAGATGATATTCTCACTAAGCCATTGGACAGGGCAATCCTTTGAAAATCTAAGGAAGTCTATTGGTATTGTTAAGGTACATTAGTACCTTATATTTCGGGTTTTCAACTTTTGCTATTGGCACGCATCAGTTAAAACCGATTCAATCTTTCTCTGATAAAGGTTACTCTTTGTTGTTGTCCTTTTGTTCTTGCGAGAGTATGACAACATACTGGGGGAGAGTTCTAATTTGAACTTGCACTTAATGATATATCTTTCTGGGGAGAAGAGGATGCGGAATCTGAGGTAACGAATTTGTTAGTTAATCGTTTTCCTGTTTAAGAAAAGCCTGCTTATATTGCATATATTTTGATTTTGATTAAACAAAATTTAAGTACAATTGATATATTCCATTATGATGTGTATGGATGTGTGTATGTGATTCAATTGTTTCCGGTTAAGAAAAACTGTGTCAATTTATTTGGCTTATTGTTGGTATCTTCTTTATTGTTTGGTATCAAGTGTTTTTGTTTAACAAAATTTCGGTACAATTACGGTGATATAATGTCTATGTTTGTTTCAATTGCTTCCGGTTAAGAAAATAATTGTGAAAGTCAATTTATTTTTGTTTGTATGTATTGTTTATGGCTTAACAAAATACGGGATCATTTGTTTAGTCCAATTCGATTCCGGATAAGAGAAACTAAGTTAATTCTGATCTTAGTTAGACTTGTCAAATTGAAGGATTCGGTTATTCAAGTCTAATTGAATGCCTTGACAAGAAATACTAGTTAACTAACCTAGCACTTGTCTTGTCTAAAGAAAAAGGTCTAAGTTATTGTCTGAATAATTAGAGCATGATGAGAGAAATAAAGTCAATTCTGATCTTTATTTTGGTCTTATCGAAATAAGCGATTGTATGTATACAATCGGTTTAACAAGGGAATTAAGTTTCTTAGTCAATTTGTTAAACTATTAGGGAAAATTGCTTCGGGAAATAGTTTTCCTTGATAACATATTAAAACTAAATTACTTGTAGTTTCGGTTTTAATATTGGTTACTAAAGTGGTATGTGAAACCTTCGTGCTTAACTCTCATAGGTTGTATACAAGTCTTTTAGATTTGTAAGATCCTTTCGGTTTGACCTTTATTTGCTTGAACGTTTGTCCTTTTATGACAAAAAGGGGGAGAAATATATGGAGTAAACAAGTGATTTGCAATCACTAAGGAAAGGAAAATTGTGCCTAAACGTTATATCTAACGAAAGAGTAAAGCATTGACTAAGGGGGAGAAACATATCTTATTGCTGTGTAGTTATCTTGACTACAATAATGGAATAACAAAGATGTTCATATTGAATATCTACCTATCTTATCTTTAGGGGGAATATAAGCTTTGTTATTCAGATGTCAACATCGGCATTTATTAATTGAATATATGCAGGTTATGGTGTTGTTGAAACTTAGAATCAAGCATATGTATAATGAATTGTTGTAATTTGTTTATCCATATGTATTAAGAGTTTTGTCACTAAAATTGACAAAGAGAGAGATTGTTAGAGCATAGCTCGGTTGAACCCACCAAGCGTTGGTATGTCAAGTTTGGTTGTCATATTTTAGTGAATCAAAACTCATCTAAAAGTCGCTTGATTATGTACTAGAGACAACTTCGTATAGGTTAGACTAGAAATTCTAGGAATATGAGACATACAAGTATTACTCGAAAACCTGAAGAACGTGAAGAAGTAACGAGCTACAACGACGACATCATCCTTCCTCTTGAGGTTAGTATTATTGACTTGAACTGTTTCATACCTAACGTATCTTTCAAGTCGTGCTATATTGAAAACATAACTGCGAAGCTGTGAATGAATATTTTAGTCTAGTAGTGAGACATGATCATATGATCATAGTATTAAGGAATTAGACTACGAAGTATAACGCTTATCTTTTGAACTTCGTAGATATGACATCGACATAATCGTATGAATGCTATTGTGATTATGTGTATGGGTAAAGGTGAAGATTTTATCCTAGGAAACAATGTTTTACATTTGTTTAAAGGAAGTACATTCATGAACTTTTTTTATGAATCTAAAGGGAAATCGTTAGGCTTATTGGTATTGTTATTCATTGCATATCTTTGGATTACAAATATGTGTGAGATGGTAGAACCAATCATAACTTGTTATGTATCTTGGTATAACTAATCACAATGCCTGACTTATGATTTGGTATGACTAGTTTTGTTTAATTAGTGTAACTGATCCTAATTAATCACCTGAGATGGTATGATCGATTTTTGTAATTGGTGTGACCGATCCTAGTAATTGGTGTGACCGATCACAAAGAGTTGTGTAATCGATCCTTGTAATTGGTGTAACCGGTCCTAGTAATTGGTGTAACTGATCCTGGTAATTGGTGTAACCGATCCTAGTGACTGGTGTGACCGATCACAAGCAATGCCACGAGTATATGGTAACCGGTCCTGGTAATTGATGTAACCGATCCTGGTAACTGATGTAACCAGTCCTGGTAACTTGTGTGACTGATCACAAGTATTCCATATTAAGGTATAACGGAATCCTAGTGATTGGTAGAAATGATTGAACCCAAGAGTGTGATTTGATATTTGATCAATCACATAGTTGTCTTGGAATACAGATGAACCAATTCTAAACTTGTTTGGAAGTGTGGTATAATCGATTCCAAGATTGTAAATATGAAAGATGATTTACAAAGAAAAGATGTCAACATACTTTGTACACAAATAATAACTCATCTTTTATTGTTCAAAGATATTCCTTAATTACTCAAGGAGATCCCGGTCCGAAATAAATTAAGAATCTTTTAATTAATGATATGCTTTAATTACCAGCAATTAAATGCATATCTCTAGAGAATAAAAATTAGTAATGTGCATTTACTAATTGGACATTTTCTATTGAGAGATTTCGGAAAATATTGGACAAAGCATTTCCTAGAATTAAGAAAACCGATTGGGCATTTATTGCATATCTTGAGAATACTTTCGGTTCTGGAAATTCCTTGGTGTCCAAACATCCTTGGTTTATAAATACCCAAGTTTGTATTTCTAGCATACTATCCTAATAGCCATGCAAACTTCATCTTTTTGTTGTTTCTGGTGGAGCTGTCTATTCGGAGAGGAAAGTACCCTAATTAGGCGAAATCTCTTACGACCGCTCGTTTAAAGACTTTCGTGGGATCAAGAAGCTCTACGAGTACCGTTGATGGGAAACTAGATAATTGCAGTTTATTAGTTTTCGATTTATTTGATTGACTAACGGTTGTTGAACTTTGACTGCACCTAGTTTGTTTATTCTTGAGAATCTTCTCTTCTGATATAAGATTCACTCAAACTATATCGAAGTGTCGGCGGGATATTTATAACTGTTTGTAGATCTAAAGACATCTTGTGACAATCCATTGTTAACAGACTCCGTTCTGTGCATGATTGATCACAAGAGATTCAAGTGGTGTTGTGCAGGTTTAATTGAAGATTAAAGAAGATTTGAAGACGAATAAGATTTCTTATTGGTTTCTCATATCTTTGTGTAGCACAAACCTTGATCGGCTGGGATCCAACTAGAATCGGATTTATTCGATTGATTAGTTGCGTAGATCGGTAACACCTAATAGTTCTCTTGAGATCTATTTTGATTGTTACAAATCCGAATCTTATTACTTAGGTAATAGAGATTGGATTGATCTAACCAGGCAAAGGAGTTTATTAGTTAAAACGGAAGAGCCTTTGCATATGACTTGAGATATCTTTATCTGGAAAGAATCAAGAGAGTTGTTACCAAACAGATTTGTTGTTCCTTTACTGTTTGGAATACAATCCAAAGGAATTGTTCCAGTGCGTGCACTTATTGAATGTCGGAAGCGCAGGGATACTGAAGAAACTAAGTGAACTAGGGTTAGTTGCTTGGTCTCAACTATACGAAGTTGGTTTATATTTTGTATAGCGGCTTAATTCTGAGAGTATTCAATTCTGGACTAGGTCCCGGGGTTTTTCTGCATTTGCGGTTTCCTCGTTAACAAAATCTTGTTGTGTCTTTTAGTTTTCTATTTCCGCAATTATAATTGTTTATTATAATTAGAAGTAAAATACACAAACGTTAACTCCGCTTTACTTGATAGTGATCCTATAGAGTTTGGTTAAGACCGAACACTGATAGACGCATTTATGTGTCTATTTTCTTCTCTTTTATGTATAGTGTTAGTACCCATTTCTGTACTAATTTTGGTATTTTACCCCCTTGTAGGTGTTTTTGGAAAAATGGGCTCTTGCGGGAAAATTGGCTCGAAAAGTTGTTAAAGGCTCCTGGGAGGACATTTGCTATTCGGACTCTCACTTTGGATAAGGGGTAACCCATTTTCAGGCAGCTGCTAAGCACAGACCGAGACTGGATAGGGGGAGGACAAATTTCTTCACGTTTTCAAATATTCAAAAATGGCGGGAATTCGTTTTTTCTCACAGACGATTTTTGGGATGAATTTTTGATCGATTTTTAGGGAGATTAAAGGGCTGAATTTGATTGGGTTTGTTCCTATGGACCTAACAGGCGAGGTAAGGGTGTTGGAATGGATCCAAAGTGGCTAGAACTCGAATTGGAAGCGAAAAATGGTTAAAATATCACGTTCTATTTTTGGGAAGTTTCTTGGTTTATTTTTTAGAAATTTACGTGAAGAAGAGGAAGGAAACTCTTATTAAGGACTTGTTTCTATCAAGGGATGAGTTTGTACAATCGAATGCACGTGAAACAGAAAAGAAAAAAAAAGGAAATTTTGTAACGTGCTGTGGAGGAAAAAACCAAGTTTATTCTCGAATTTTCTTTGCTCTACTATGTATAAAAGGGTTGGTTAGGGTCCTAGGAAGTAAAGGAAGAAGTTAGGGGAAGTTTAGAGCCTTAGAGAAGCTAGAAAAACCATTGGAAGAAATCACGTTCTGCTGGTGCAAAACTGAACCGGAGAAGACGAAGAACACAGAACAGCGGAAAAAGAAAGTTGCAGAGGCAGAATTATTTTCAGTGACAACGAATTACGGTCGCATCATCCAGCAGTCACCAAAGCTCTTCAGCAACGATTCCGTCCGCTGTATTAGACTTTCAGCGACTACAGTATTCCCTTTTCTCCCTTGTAATCAGTTTTTGAGCCATAAACATGTATTTTGAGAACACGATTAATATGAGGAGCTAAACCCCTTAGCCGAGGCGACGGAGGAAGCCATTGTTCCATGAAAAGTGGTATAATTCTATTTTTATTATTTATTGCAATTATTTTACATGATTTTTTTGCATAGAACTTAAAAGAAAAATTGATTTTTATTGAGTGGTTGTGAATTGTTTTGATGGAACATGCTAGGTTTTGACACTTTTGATGTTTCATGCTTTGTGATTACAACTACTACTTCAAAAATCTATCAGAGGCAAATATTAGAATCACTTAAACGAAGAATATTGCATGAATATTGATTAGAGTTTATCGATTAATTGGTCAATGGTGGAATCCAGAGTCTTGGTACTTTCTTATTATTATTGAAACAATTTTATTTAATTCTAAAAAAATCCTTCACAAGCCCGAGTTGAACGAACTTTACTCACCACTTTCACTACAACTTTAAAACCACATCAAACACTACAGGAAAAATATACATCTACAACTGGGGTTTTACAACTCTTTGCTAAACATCGTAGAAAGTCTTATGTTTTACAACAGGTTTCAAAGGAAGAGTTGTCGTATATCATCACTACCAACCCTTAGGACCAAGGGGTTGTGCTAAGAAAACAAACGACAACTCCTTAAGACAAAGATTTGTGACGACATTTAGCTATAACAACTCTGTTCCATAAAGGTAGTGACTAAGCCTATTATAATTTTCACAAGAGTTGTTGAAGAACACCAAAATATGATGATGAAAAATAGTGTTAGAGGGGAGATTCGAACATGAACCTACTGCATGGAAGTCTAGCTCATCAACCGTCCTTACAGTTCAAAAGTTTTGTATTTTGTGTTTTTTTTAATAAAAAAGAATAACAACACTTCTAAGAGTTGTTGAAGTAAAAATATAGAATGTTGGAAAATGAGGTTGGGGGGATTTGATCCTCAACCTCCTGCATGGAAGTCTACACCACTAACCATACCTACACTATCACAAGTTCTGTCAAGTTTGTGGTTCTTTAATATACTAACTTTGTGACAACCCTTTATAAGAGTTGTAAAACAAAATATAATGTTCAAAAATAATGCTCAGGTGACTGAGCCGCAAACAGCGCGAAGCCTTCTCTGTAAACAATCAGATACATTCTTCTCTGTAAACAACCACATACATTCTACAATGACAATGCAAATCATTTCATATCTATTAGTTGATGAAAGCATGGGCTGAAATTGGCACCGCATAAGCCAGGTACTTCTCAAACTGCTCTCTTATTGCTTGGCAAAATCTGGCATATTCTGCAATCACAACAAATTTACCAAAGAGGGTTAAGTTCAAATATGTAACTGCCCTTTCAAAACCATAACTCAAATTTCAAAACAATAAGTTCCAAAGTCAACACATATCCTCAGTAGATTACAGATCTGGGTTACAGATCGATTTGGGTAACATACCTTTGAGAAATTGGTGGAGGTGGTAAGTCTTCAACTTTGTGTAAGGTTACTTGTTGGTGATGATGAAGTTGGTGAAGAAATCTCCTGAGATGATGAAGCCGAGATCGATGTAGGGAGAGATGGAGACGCTATTCTGTTGAAGACGATGAAGTTAAGGGAAAAAAAGGATAAGGAAGGAATGGATATGGAAGGAATGATGTTAAGGGAAAAAAAAATATGAATGGACAGTTGTAGATGAAATAGGATTATTAGAAAGTATTAAGGAAGAATTGAATGGATGGTTATGATGTTATGATGGTTATATTAAAAATAGGATTACTAGAAAGAAATTAAGGAAAATAAATAAATTAAATGGACGGCTGTAGATGGAAATGGATGGTTATGATGAAATTTTTCTACAACCCCCTTCCACAACTCTTAAGAAAGATTGTCGTAGGGATACGACAAAATTTTCTCACTTCTGCAAAAGATTTCTCAATTCTGCTAAAAAAAAGTCACTTTTGGAGTTTAGTTCTGTAAAATTTTACCCTACGTTTTATTTTCCCTCTCTTTGTTGGATTACTCAAATCAGAACAAAGATTACGTATTATTCCTAAAATACCCCTAAGCCTCTCTGATACGCTAACTCTTTCCCAGCTGTCACTTCTTCCCGTACGATTGGACACCAATTTAGAACCTTTCAGAAGCAGATCATTGTATGTTGTACATTAGCACGCGCATCCGTTTTCTTGGTCTAATCCAACTCTGCACATGTAACACGTGGCATCACATGTTTGAAATTTCAAAATGGTTTTGGGAATATTCCAAAGGAATCTTTCCTGTATATGGTTGGATTCATCGTTCTTACGAAGTTTCCGACTTATAGTAGTCCACTTACCGCCAGGTTTCGATCTCAGAGCCAGGTTCATGCCTCGAAGTTGACGAAAAGGGGTCTGTTTAAGGTTTGGGGGAATTACCTGAGAAGGTCCGAAACTCTTGTTTGCGTACCTAGTATGCGAACACAGTGGTTAAGTTCTAGAATCGGTATTGTATGATTCTCATACTCATGAACTAAAACATTTATTATCTAAGGAATGCAAAGTTTGCAAACAGTGTCTTAATGCAAAGTTTGAAACACAATTAGATTCATTTGATTATCTTTCATGATTGACTGATCATCATATTTGATCTAGAAGTGTTAGATAAATATGGTTAAGTTAAAAGTGTTCATGTAGCTAACTTCGGTTAACTATATGGTTGGATTCATCGTTCTTACGAAGCTTCTGACTTATAGTAGACCACTTACCTCCAGGTTTCGATCTCGGATCCAGGTTCATGCCTCGAAGTTGACGAAAAGTGGTCTGTTTAAGGTTTGGGGGAATTACCTGAGAAGGTCCGAAACTCTTGTTTGCATACCTAGTATGCGAACACAGTGGTTAAATTCTAGAATCGGTATTGTATGATTCTCATACTCATGAACTAAAACATTTATGATCTAAGGAATGCAAAGTTTGCAAACAGTGGCTTAATGCAAAGTTTGAAACACAATTAGATTCATTTGATTATCTTTCATGATTGACTGATCATCATATTTGATCTAGAAGTGTTAGATAAATATGGTTAAGTTAAAAGTGTTCATGTGGCTAACTTCGGTTAAATATTATTGAGCCAACCCAACATACACGTTTAGGTACGGTTACCCATATCTAAATGAAAGTATATTTCATTTGTGTGTAACAAGCTAAGAGCATCTAACGGTGGAGATTGATATTCCTATGAAAGTATATTTCGATCTCGGAGCCAGTTTCTTTCTCGACTTATAGTAGTCTGCTCCTGGTAAATGGTTGGATTCATCTTTTTTGTGAACTTTCAGATTTATAGTAGTCCGCTCCTAGCCAGGTTTCGATCTCGGAGCTAGTTTCTTTCTCGAAGTTGACGAATTTGTGTGTGTTTAAGGTTTCTGAGAATATTCCCATGGAATCTTACCCGTAAATGGTTGGATTCATCGTTTTTGCGAACTCTCGGACTTATAGTAGTTCGCTCATGGCCAAGTTTCGACCTCGGAGCCACTTTCTTTCTCAAAGTCGCCAGAAAAGGGTTTGTTTAAGGTTTCGGAGAATATTATGATGTATCCTGCTAAGGTTGAAGTCAGAACCCTCCCGGAGCTTCTTGGTTCATGGTTTGTATGACGGTATACCACATTTGAAGTTCAAATCAACACTGAGCTTCATATTTATCGATTTCGATGATGTATCATGCTAAGTTTGAATTCAAAACCCTCCCGGAGCTTCTTGGTTCATAGTTTGTATGACGGTATACCACATTTGAGGTTCGAATTGACACTGAGCTTCATATTTATCGATTTCGATGATGTATCATGCTAAGTTTGAATTCAAAACCCTCCCGGAGCTTCTTGGTTCATAGTTTGTATGACGGTATACCACATTTGAAGTTCAAATCGACACTGAGCTTCATATTTATTGATTTAGATGATGTATCATGTTAAGTTTGAAGTTTGAACCCTCATGGAGCTTCTCGGTTCATAGTTTGTATGTTGTTATACAACATTTGAAGTTCGAATCGACATTGAGCTTCATATTTATCGATTTTGATGATGTATCATGCTAAGTTTGAAGTATGAACCCTCCCGGAGCTTCTTGGTTAATAGTTTGTGTGTTGTTATACCACATTTGAAGTTCGAATCGACACTGAGCTTCATACTTATCAATATCGGTGATGTATCATGCTAAGTTTGAAGTCAAAACCCATCCGGAGATTCTTGGTTAATAGTTTGTGTGTTGTTATACCACATTTGAAGTTCGAATCGATACTGAGCTTCATATTTATCAATTTCGATGATGTATCATGCTAAGTTTGAAGTCAGAACCCTCCCGGAGCTTCGTGGTTCATAGTTTGTATGCCGTTATACTACATTTGAAGTTCAAATTGACACTGAGCTTCATACTTATCGATTTCGATGATGTATCATGCTAAGTTTGAAGTCGAAACCTATCCGGAGCTTCTTGGTTCATAGTTTGTATGCCGTTATACCACATTTGAAGTTCGAATCGACACTGAGCTTCATATTTATCGATTTCAATGATGTGTCATGCTAAGTTTGAAGTCTGAACCCTCCCGGAGCTTATCGGTTCATAGAAAAGCACAAAGAGAAAGCATAAATAAATACACCAATTATCGAATTCATTTCTTATTTTTCGGCTTCATTCTTATACATTTTTTGGATTTTTTATATCAGAATGTCGATAACAATGTCCTAAATTTATTAATATTTTTTTTGGATTTTTTTTCGTGTCGAAGGTTGATAATAAAACCGAATACATGAGTTCGTATTAGCACAAAGAGAAACACACATGCTTCTCAATCCGTATGAGCATCCCAAATACAATCTCAACCGTCAAGATCTTTTCTTAATCCGTATGAGTGGATCAAATGAAATGTGGTCCGTCCATTCTTTTAGTTTTATCACCAAACCCTCCCTCAACCACTCTAATTCTTATCTATTTTTCTCTTTCTTCCTCTCCGTCTCTCTTTTCTTCCCCAGCCTGCGCCTCCGACTCTCCCTCTCTTCTTTTTTCTTCTGCAGATCTAATGCGTGTTGTTGATTTTTACTTCTTCTGTATGGATCTACAGAGTTCTAATGATTATTCATAAAGAGATACGGAGAGATTAAGAAATCAGGGTTTCAGTAGATTGATGAAAAATTAGGGTTTCAAAAATTAGAATTTCTTCGTCTCTGACAAAAATCAGGTGAAGGTTATGCTTCATCATATCAGAATCAAGGGTTAATTAGGTTCTGTAAGAGGTGTTCTTGCAGGTTGAAAGCTTCAATTTTTCGAATCTGTTGAAAAAAATTGTTGGAGATGAACAAAAGAGAATGGTTCAGATTTAGGGTTTTCTATTGAATCCGAGAAAAGATTGAGCTTAGCAGAGGCATGGTGATAATCATGGGTTTGAGATGAGAGCGGTGATAAGCACGAAAGCACAAGGTTATGGATCAGGACGAAGATGCAAGAGATGTAAATAAGATGGAGATAAGAAAATGGAGGATTTAAAAGATGGGTTTGTTGTTGATGGAGATGTTCATGATTTCAACACTTTCCAATCTCAACTGAGTTCGAATCTTCTCTCACTATCAACAACAACATTAATACTTAGAGGTTCTGTTAGATCAAGATACAATGGAGATGATTGAAGTGATGCCCTGTTGAGCCGAAATTCAGGTGAAAACGAGTTAGTCAGTGGCTGGTTGGAATGGATTTTGTGTCAGTGGTTAATTGGGAGCTTCAAGGAAGTAATGGAGACTGGTTTGTGAAGTCGGCCATGAAATCTAAGCTAGGGTTTTTAAAAATGGAAAGGGTTAGTATGGTTGTCTGTGTTGATGGTGTTTGGTCTGGTAAAGCTTGAGACGCTGGTTTGCTCTGGACAAGGTTTGCCCTGGTTAACCTTCCATCTAGAACTTCAAAATCAACTTCTTCTGTGGTATGTAGAATTTTGTCATGGTTTTTCTTTATGTATTTCCATGAGTTATCCTTGCCCTTTTTTTTATTAATGTTGAAGCAATGTGGTGAAGTTTTTATTTGGTTTTATTGTTGTTTTTCATAGAGTTAACGAAGATGGACTTTGATAACAGGGGTAAGTAATGGCTCCACCACAGCTGAAGAGTGGCTCTTTGTCGGGTTAAACAAAGGACACATTGTTACAACAAAGGAGTTGGCACCACGCCCATATGCTAGAAAAGGAGTAAGCATTCAAACCTATCTAACATTGCTATAATCAGAATGCTGATATAATTTTTTTGGTTGTTGGCTGTTGCAGTTGTGCAATATAGAAGTGGTCTTGCTG
This sequence comes from Papaver atlanticum, assembly GCA_023531105.1. NCBI lineage: Eukaryota > Viridiplantae > Streptophyta > Magnoliopsida > Ranunculales > Papaveraceae > Papaver > Papaver atlanticum. The sequence goes on along the minus strand of JAJJMB010006856.1, from coordinate 1,928,449 downwards.
TGTTACTTAATGGATGAATTATGGTGGTTGCAGGCATAGAGATGGGTGGACCTGAACTGGTAACTGTGATGTAGGTTGTTGCTGCATTAGTTTTTCATGACTCATGAGTTTGGTCATGCACTCCAACATATGCTCACTACGGAAGATGAGGGGCTGGTTTTTGGTATTGGGGGGATAGAATGGGATGCTGTTGAATTGCCTTCTCAGTTCATGGAGAATTGGTGTCTCCAAAGGTGATGATAATTTTCAAATTATTATACCTGTTCTGTTATTTCCGAGACTGCAATTAATGATTATTAATATTCTGTTTAAGCGAAGAAATATATATTATTGAAAAGAAAGATAGTCATATCGATTTAAAATAGAAATGAACTGTTATGAAATTTTATATAGCAAATGTACAGGCCTTGTTAACATATGAAACTTTTCATTTATGCTATATAGGGATTCGTTGATGAGCCTTGTGAAACACTATGAAACTGGAGAGATGCTCTCAGAAGAAGTTTACTTGAAACTTCTTGCAGCAAGGACTTTCCATGCAGGGACACAGAGCCTTTGCTAGGTTAGGTGGTACAAATACATGTCCATTTAAAATTTATAGCCATTTCGGAGTCCTTAAAATCGAGCCTCCGATTCATTACGCATTTCAGAAAATTGAGTCTTTTCTTCTATTTTATTTTTTTGCAGATACCATTTGCAAGTACAGACTTGGAGCTTCATGGTAGTTACATTCCTGGTGGGTCAGAATCTATCTTTGATATTGATCGAAGAGTGGGCGAGAAAACTGAGTTATTGCACCAGTGCCAAAGGATAGGTTTCTTTGTGGTTTTAGTCACATCTTTGCAGGTTCGGAATTTATATTACTTGCTTAAACTTACTTGTCTTAATTAAAATTTCCACGTATTGGGTTCGACAGTAAATGAAGCTATGAAGTCTAGGATTCTTAGTTTGTTAAGTTAATCTCTTGTCTTTGTATGTTTCTCGTGTAAGATAACTTGTTGGAGTCTCAATATGAAGTGCATAAACCTCTCTTGCATATTCAGTTCTTATTACATTGACAGGTTACTAAACTATAGAGAAACTAGTTCCTACAAATGATTTATTTACTTTAAATTTTTGTCTCCTTGTCAGAACCTTGCACCTGAATTGTGCAGTTAGCATCAAGAAGAATACAAGGAGGAGGCGGCGATACATGTACATGAATGGTGATTGCTTTGTCAGCAAAACATTTCTAAGAGACGGGTTCGATGAGAATGGTAAGAAACAATCCACCACTTATGGAATCTATGTGAATGTATTACCTACATGCTGACATAAACTTGTAAGAGCTGAAGGAAGTGGTCACTGACCTGTGTTCTAGTTCTATGTGAATGCATTATGAGCATATATTTGGTGATTAGCAACACTGAAAATAATCTAGTGTATTTGGTGAATGATTACATTGTAAATTGTTGAATTTTTGTTGTTTATTAAGCTAGTTCAAACTGGTGGAATTTCTTTGTTTCTTTGGTTCAAACCTTTAATGGGTGTGGCTTGTCTTGTTCTAATTTTTAGCTGGAGCGATTGATCATGAAGTTCGTGGATCTCTTGCGTTGCCTATAATCAATCATGAAGACCAATCTTGTCGCGTTGTCCTTGAGCTTGTCATTGTGAAGGAGAAGCCTAATTTGATCCTGAGTTTGATAATGTTTGTCACGCTCTTCAGGTCTGTTATGCTTTCCTTACATTTATATATCTAGTTTTTCTTCTTTGTAGTGATGTTTATCTTTATTTTGTCTGGGTCATTGATTTAAAGTCTAATCCAATAACAGATTCTAGATTTATTAGGGTTAATCTACTAGTTGACTTGGAAAGATCAGAACTATAATTGTATTGGTCTGTCCTCGAGATAGTGAAAATATGGTGTCATTTGATTTGGCGTTTCACTAAGATCATTCTCCTATGTTCCTTTTGCAGAAAACTTGATAAACTTTCCCCGGAGGACCAGCGCTTTCCCCGGAGAACAAATGCTGCTACATCTGGGCAGCTAAGAAAGCCCTGCCGAGGCTGTTGTAGCAAAGAAAGCCCTGCACCTGCAGCCAAAAAGATGGAAGAGTCCAGTGATGATAGCTCTGATGAGAGTGATTCCAAGGATCTTAATGTTTTAATGCAAAAATTTGATTAGGTATTTTGATTCAATTAAACATGAAGTGAGAGGGATAGTCTTGAAACTTCTGTTGGACATGTATTTGAAGAGAGGTTTCTGAGGTTTGAAACCAAACATCTATGTAACTGCCATTTTTTGAATGTGTGTTCAACACTGGCAGGTTAAGTTGAATGAATGTAAATGTGTTACATTGACAGGTTAATGTGAAATACTTTCGGCAATTTGGTTTCAGCTATATATTTTTATTTTCAAAATAGTTTTATGCACACAACTTCTAACAAAGGTTGTAGTTATACATTCATCTACTGTAAACAGAAGTTGTTATTTCAAATATTACAACCTTCAAGGATGTTGTGTTAGAGATTATGACTACACTGGACAAAGGTTGTGCAAGATTTTTCAACCACCCAAACAAGAGTGGTGACAATACTATTCAAAGTCATAGTAAGAGTTGTGAAAGAAACTCTACAAAATTATGTTAGAGTTTGACAACCTAACAAGGGGGTTGTGATAAAATTGTCTACCATAGATAGTGATTGTTGTGAAAGGATGTCCTACAACTCCTGTAGGTATAGTGAAAGCAGGATTCACAACTCTTGTAGAGGTTGTGTTAGGCTTTCAAAAAAAATCGAAAGAGAATCACAACCGAAGCAAAAGGTAGTCCAAACTTGAACCACAACTACGTTTACAACTCTTAGTCAAACATTGTAGAAAAGCTTGGACTTTCTACAACCCCCCTCCACAATGTATGAAATAGAGTTATCGTTGGGGTACTACAACTCTAATCTGTAGTCGTCAATGGTGATTTTTCCCGTAGTGGAACCTATTATCAAGTAATCACACTGTGATTATTGTATTGTCTTGATCTCGTATCCATGGACGATCACACAAAGTGTGAATACCGATTTGTTGTATTGTCTCGAATTTGTCCATAGACAATCACTTTCGGTAAGAGGACTTATAGGTGAATAATTTAAAGATTGTGGTGTATTTGGGTACCCTCGTCTTTTCACTGTACAATATAGCAACTTTGAAAACTGAACGAAAAAGAAAATGTGATATATAGCAGTAACATATGATAAATTTACTAGCTAGTTGATCAAATTGAACAACATCCGAAACTTTTTATTTAAGAAATATGGTATCACTTTGTAATGGATAACGATACCATTACAATTTATTTAGAAACACGCACTCAGGGATCTAGTGACCCATAATAAAGAAAAACTAAAACATATGTCAATAAAAAAAACAATAGAGATGAAAAGACTTGCCTTTAACAAACAAGTCTTCTCTTATTCATTCATTCATATATAGTAGAACAGATCACCCTAGATTTATATTCAGGGGCAGAATGTAATATCGTAATTACCACCAGCGGCACAAGTAAATGTGCTACTTCTATCATCAAATGCATAACTATAAGCTTGAGGACAAGCATCTTTAAAGATCTTTGAATAATTCGTTGGAGGACAAGTCTCAGCAGTATTGAAGGAACCGGTACAACAATATTGAGGTTGTTGTAATGCTAAGCAAGCACTCTTACAAGCAACTACACTGCCACCAGCATCCTTAACGCTTAATTCTGGTGGGCAAACAGAGTTTATATTACTTCGGCATTCAGTCGAACTACAACCACCTTGTGGAGTGATAGAGGCTGGCAAGTTGAAACCATCAACATTGCTAACATCGTAAAAATCTTTACCACCGTCATCGTTTAGAGTGAATTCAAGTAGGGTTGCTGGTGGAATAGCTCCAGCACCATTGCATTCAACTGCACCCGAAGCACAATCTGCAGTGGCACAGGTGAGCCTTCCAGAGGAATCAGTGGAGCAACCAGTTCTGGCCCAAAATCGGCCTGACCATCCAGCTGGAGCATCTACGGTTGATGATGCCCCGGATGCAAGTTCAAACCCGGTTTTAGACAATTGGGATCCACCACCCCCAGTCAATGTGCCTGGCCATACTGTGTATGGACAATTGTTTTTAACGGTAAATGTAGCCGAAAATGCACCTACAGTACAAGTACCAATAATTTTCCCCGTCAGTTTAATGTAACATCTATAAATCAGCCTGAGCTACTGATATTGTTAACCATTACAGTTGTTAATTCATGGAATGGAACGCTGAAAAGCAAAAAGGTAAGGAAAAAACAAACAAGAGATAAGACAAGCATTAAAACTAAACCTGTTATGGACACAAGAGCCAAGAAAATGGCGAAACATCCTTTCGCTTCCATCGAAAAATATTTGTTTCCTCGGCCAACTTTTTCTTCTTATTCACAGAAGTACTTGAAAGTAGGAGTGAACATTACATTTGGTTCGGTGACCATTTATAGATTTTTTTTTTATCTTTTATGGTAAGTTGGTAACAGTAATTAGTCACTCGTTTACGGTTGACCTCCGATTTTTCCTTGGTGCAGAGTTCTTACGCGCATTCGGCATTAAAAGATGAAATATCTCCGAGGTTTGAATATATAAACACATGTTTATGAGGTGGTGGGGATCACCTTGAGCATCGTTTTCCCCTATGTCACCAGACTCCATCAAGTAGGCAACACATTCACGGGGCTCCTCGGTGAAAAATATATACGGCTCGCTACTAAAGTTGTCACCACCATTTACTATTCTACTATCGGTTCCCTGTCAAGAAGATATCGAATCCTCCTTACATTCTTCTATCGTTAGAGAACTTTGGGATAAGAGAGACTGTATATCAACCACGGCTGCTACTTCTTCCGATCTCATGGGGAGACCACTGATTATTCAAAAGAAAAACTGACATAACGTGGTTATGAACTTGAAGTTCACCCCTGCATCGATGCAACTCATTCACATTTGGGGATACATTGGACATGTTGAACTGTGCATTGTGCAAGCTTGTATAACCTTTATACCTGTGAGTATTCTCTGGACAATTTCACGGCTCCAAAAATTAATCAAGAAACTTTCGGTATATAATTGTGGAAGAAAATCACTAATTCACATTTGGGCGTTATCAACAAAGGATAGGCATTTTTCCAGTAGAGCATTTTTCATTTTCTTTTCTTATATCATTTGCTACTAAATTTAACACTAGTAGAAGTCATTTTGTTTTTGATTGTTAAAAGTAACAAAGTGCAGGTTTTGCAATTAGGTGGGTAATTAGATTGGAATGATAGATGAGTTTCTTTAAAAATCCCATCTAATGACCACATTTGGGGACTGCGCCCAGGGAAGTGAAGGCAGGATTTTAGTTTAGCAAGGGCACACAGCACTTATGAAACCCTTTCTATACGACCCTGATATGGTCCTTGACTTGAGGATACCTCAGTTCGAACAATGAAAATTCACATTAATTTTGATCATGAATTTCTCTACAAATCACGTCTAACGTACGTTCACAGTTGGACCCATGGAAGTGAAGACAAAATTTATATTTGAAAACTTGAGATGGGCACATTTGAACCCTTTCTGTGCGACCCAGCAGATTTACCCATCGCGTGTGACTTGAGGATACTTAGTTTCCACGTATTCCTAGTCTAAGATATTGTCGAAATTGTTGATAGAGTGTTCAGAAAAGTAATTCTAAGATGAGAAGGGACGTAAATAAATCCTGCCGACATGGCATGACAAAACTGTAGTACTGCAATCAGAAATTTAACGATCCCTCGCACGAAGAAAAGAGACGTGGATTCGTACAAAACTGTTATGTTTGCGCAAGTTGTGTTGACTTATCTTGGCTACTAGTTAGCTTGTTTTGGTAACTCTCCGACTTACCACTGCTTTGTGATAGTTCCGTTTTTCTTATCAATCTATTTGCCCTTTCTGAGTAAAAGGAAAAAACACAAAAAAAAATTCAAATATTAAACACAACAGCTCCATAAATGGGCAGCTCCAACATTTTCTGACTAGTTTGAGACTGGCACCATGTTTGTTTACGCCTGACTCATCTGAATCGTCTGGATCTGACTCGATATGTTTGTTTTGAGTCAGATCTGACTCATCTGACTCAAAAAACATGAGTCAGTGGTTTGGTCCCATGAGTCAGGGGTATTTTGTTACCTGACTCAAATGGGTCCGAGTCAGGGATTATGTCTGAGTCAGAAGTCGAGTCAGATCTAACTCAAAATACAAAACAAACGGTTTGACTGCTGACTCGGTCCGAGTCAGGGGTTGACTCAGATCCAGACGCCGAGTCAGCTGCAAACAAACAAGGTCCGCTCAAAAGACAAAACACAGAAGCATGGAGAAACAAGAAGACGTATATATAAAAAGAGAAAAGAGCAAATTTATTACAATTCGGGAAACAACAAGTCTGCAAGGAAGGAAAATTTTTATTAAAAGAGAGCAAATTTTTATTACAAATCGCCGGATACAGCAAGTATGAACGGGAGATAAAAAAATAAAAATAAATAAGTAGTATGATAAATTTACTACAGATAAACTTTCAACAGACAAGTATATAAAATGGAACAAGAAAACTTGTATAATTCTTCCTACAACATCTGAAACTTGCTGAAGAAACACAGTGTTTTCTGTTTCAACACATATTTTCTCATCTTCTATATTGTGACCTAGTATTTTTTTCAAATGATGTCAAGTTTAAGCATATATAATTTTACCAGCAGGGAAATTTTGTTGGGGCCTGGATCCGATATAATTCGTCAGAATATTGCACTGAATCCTAGTACTTTAAGAGCTGCGTGGAGCTCCTGCAATCCACTGCCAAACTCCACCAGAATTTTGTTTCTGCATTGTCCCCTCAGTGGTGAACTCCACATCTCGCTCAAAGGCAGATTTCTGGTTCCGTAACACTTGTAATTCATCCTCTATAGAGTGCAGTGACTCCAGCCTATTTTGTAGTTCTGAAATTTGTGCCTGAATGAACCAATATGTCAGGAAATCAGCTTCTCAGCCATCCTAATAACTAAAATCAAATACAAACTAAAGAAGGAAATAACAAATGCAAAGACAAAAATAAACAACCTCCAGATTGACACATCTTGATGTTTCAGCTTCTAGTTGACCTTTAACGGAGAGGAGTTCCTTCAATAAGAAAATTTAGACGATGAGAGGCTAGAACATTGGACAGTGTTTAACCATCATATTGTGAAATAACAAATAATACCTTGGATAAATCTTCATAATTATTGTTAATCTCAGCAAGATCATCCTTGAACTTATAGTTCTGTGTTCTTATTTCTGTTAGTGAAGACTCTAACGTCTTTTTTTCTGCTGTAATTAGGTTAAACTCAACTGTGAAATCTTGCGGCGACGTTTCAATTTCCATTTCTTGGAAATTTGCATCTTCTTTTTTTCTGATATCGATCTTCCTTTCGCCACTACTAGTCAAAGCATATGCAGCAGTAACAGAAGCTGCTGCTGCAGCTGCTGCAGGTGATTGAAAAATCTTAGGCCTTGATAAATCTTTGGGTTTGGTTCTCAAGACGTACACCTGCAGTGTGTTGGCAGCAGAGAAACTAGGATCAATAACGAGAGCGCTAGCTTCAATTACAAGCATTGCGGAGTTCATTGGGTACTCAAGCAGAGGAATGATGCTAGACACCATGGAGAACACACATATAATATATAGGACCTTAATAGCCACACAACTTCAACCAAACATTCTTTTAGGTAAGACCTCTACTATATTGTGTACCTCATTGTTATATTTCCCGTAGTATCCTCCAAAGGCAACCAGAACTTTCTCTCCATTTACTATTTCAGAGCAAACAGTCAGTCCCTACAGAACACCAACATCAAGAAATTACAATGTTGAATAGCCCTATTGAGAACCTAAAAAAGCAACACAGCATATAAGAAACCTCGCTCGCAAGTGGATCCCGTTCCTCTACACTTGTAACCACTGACCATACAAGCTTCGACATGTTTAGCATGAGGGTATCCGAAACACCTGCGAACAAGAATTAAATTAATCCACAAAGAGGTAGAAACAAATGTATAGCCATGCCTGAACCTAACTTTTTATCTTACCACTTCTATTATCTCCACCACCGACTAGGTACCAATCCTCATTTATGGTGATACCAGCATGACCTGCCCTAGGAGTCACGAGATCACCCTCAATGTGTGGTTGGGACCATTCCAACTGCAACATGCGAATATCTCATTAGTTTGAGCGATCAAGCAACAAGGAATTCAGAATTGAACTAGATCACTGAAACACGATGATCCAAGACTAACTCTAATTTATGTGTCTTGTTTTGCTATGACTATGTTGGAACATGTTCAAAACTAATGTGAATTTGTTTACAAATCTGGAAGGTTTTAGAATGTTGATTTTCGTATTAAATATAATTTGGTTCACTTACAGTATGTAAATCCAATATGTGTAGATCACTGAAACACGCCGAATGAGAACAGCCACCAAAAATTAGAAGGTATCGATTTGCATGTATGGCTGCTGTGTGGTCGAATCTCGGAGACGGAGGTGTCTGACTGTAAAACCAAAAGAAAGATTAAACTCCTCCAAATCAATGACTGGAGTTGGTAGATGATAAAACAGATATACAGTGACATACGATGTCTCCGCTACATCCCAAGTCATAGTTTCCAGGTCAAGAATATGGATATCATTTAGTAAACGCCTGCTACTGTCTTCTCCACCAAACATTATCAATCTAGAACCAACTAGTGTTACAGATTGCCCTCCACGAGCTATCTGAGAAAGAATACATATTGATAAGAACCAACATTTTCGATTAAGAGAAATGTGAATTAACACCAGACATGGACTAAGTAAATTGGGTGAATTACCGGTTCTTTTCCTGAAGTCTTCATGATGCAACAATTGAAGGTCTCTAGGTCAATTGACCGAACTACAAATATTCCAGGTATAAGCATAAACCCAATAAGAAGGTAAATATTATGAGACAAATAGATGGAAGAATAAACGTGGCTCAAGTACAAACCAGTTACGACTTCGGATAACTCTTTTGAATGTCCACCTAGAAAAAGAAGCCTGCTTCCCCACTTGACCTGTCGAAGGCATTACATAATGGGGAGACAATGGATGGAGAAAATTATTAGACACAAAAATAAGAGAACCAGGGATCTCAGGGGCATAACACATCTTTCGTAGAAGTGTTGAAATGCTTACCAGGCTGTGACCTGATGTGGCAGGAAGGGCTTCCTGAACGCTGTTGTCAACCAGTTGATCAGATACTTGATCCATGTGTAGTTTCGGTTTCGACCACGTCAAAGATCTAAGAGCAAGTACCTGCAACACTAACCTATTATTACATGAAGCAAAAAAAATAAAAAAAAATAAAAATGGGAAAGTCATGTCTGATACCTGAATATCAGAAAGATATCGTCCATTGCGACTTCCTCCAGTAATATAAAGTTGCCCATCAGCAACTTCAGCTGCATGCTAAATGCAAAATAAAAACTGTAAAGTAATAATCTAAGTTTAAAACATAAATTCAGGCTAAGCTCTACATTGGAAAAGAAGAAGAAGCAGTACCTTGTAACGAGCCGATGGGCGTGACCCAGAAACTGGAAGTGCTACCCATTGATCATAAGCCAATGAAGATAACCAATTGCTAATCTCGAAATTCGCTGTCATTTCAGCTCCCATTACGGCTGTAGGGGGGAATTGATAGTTGTTGCTAATATTGTTGCATATGATTCAAGGTAAATATTTTAGAGATTCTTATATACATATTCATCCACATTTCTAAATTTCAATGTGAAAACCCTAACTACATTCACTGATAACAATAATTCAAGTAGCAAATCAAACCAAATCACAAATATCCAGATGACATTCAGATCAAGAAATTTACCAGATGAAATGAACGGGTTCTAGTAGGATCCGACAGTATCGCTAAAGCAAAAGTGACGAGATCCGGAAGTTCTGAAACTCTTTTCCTCCTCGGTTTCGTCAGCAGATGACTGAAGAGTTTTCTCTCTCAAGAATAATTTACCCGGATTCGAATTCAGTGATTTTGGTCGGGGTGTAGGGTGTCACCGGTACTTACCGAAACGAATATGGGTATTACCGTATCCGTTGCCCAAGTACTTGCCTGTACTAACGCTAATTCCAGTATCATTTACGCCATCATGTTAAAAATAGAACCATCTGGGGTTAGCCCAGTTGGCCAAGAGTCTGATTCTCAAGTAGGAGGTCAGCGGTTCGAGTCTCCGCTCAAACAATGGAGATCTCGTGTAATTATTACTAACTTACTGTGGAGAAGGGGGCCGAGTTTGCTCAGGGGAGTAAGTTGGTGGCTACGCTGCCAGAGGGCAGGACGGGCCTATGCCTAGTTTTAAAAAAAAAAAAAAAAAAAAAGTTGAAAATAGAATCCCACTTTTGGGGCTGCAACCCGGATTTGGGGACTTCATAGGATTCGGGTATCCAAAAAGTGGATAGGGGATACCTAAAGAGGCTGAAAAGTCAGATTTGCCTTTACCTAATAAAATTAATTCGATTTTACCTAATAAAATTAATTCGAATTAAAATCTAATTCCGCCATAATCACCTAAAATCAAAACATTTCTCTCAGATCAAGCTAAACTCTTTCTCTCTTCTGCTCCTCAGGAAAACAAAACAAATCTGAAGCCTATCTTCCTTCCTTCTCCATTGATTCTCTAAACTCCGAACAACTCAAGTTGATTCTCAAGATGACAACAATATCAAGAGTGACAAGATCAGGCTGACTGAACCCTTATTTTGAAACATGCCAAGTTATTGATATCTTTAATGGAGATTTGGTGAATCAATCTGTTCAAACACCAACGAATCCTCCATGAATGGCTCCTACTAGGTAAGAATTGAAAACCCACCAATTATTTTAGTGTTAGATTGGAAAAATAGGTTAGATTGATGAATATAGGGTTATGAAAAATGGTTTTCTGAGGCGATCATGGTTAGGATTTCATATCGTCCTAACCGTAAGCTACTACTCACGGATGGGACATGAAGAACTCCAAACCGTAATGTACTCCTACGGTATGAAAAATTCGAGATCCTAACGGTGAGTTCCTCTATACAGATTAGACTTTCCTATCCGTAAGAAATCATGTTTCTGTAGAAATTATGTGAATGATGGATGTTTCTGCTGAGAATTTCCCCACCGTAACTGTTTTTCCCAACTGTATTTTTCATTTCCTAGCCGAAAATACTTATATGGTTAGATCGTCACGTACTTCCCAGCCGATTTGTTGTCCTACGAATGGGTCATCTGTTTTTTCTTAACTATAAATCTATCAGTATAAGTGAATTGCTTTTATCTTCTTATATATTTATTTTACCATTCTTAGGAACCGAGAAAGTGAACTGAAGAAAGGACCACAAGAACCTTAAATGTCTGACATTGCTACGATGATGGTACGTATACTAACTATATCATTCTTAATTTTGTATAAGTTTTTTCGAATTATGTACAACTATTGATTATAGGATGTATATATTTAAAATGAAAATAGGTCGGGCGAGCTAAGTGGGTGGTGAGGGATATGGCATGTAACATTGATGAGGGTTTATATTTGGACTGCAACTAACAAAGTACAATGCTTCTCGGGATTCACGAGTTACATAATACTATGTTGGATTATCTCTATACTTACGACGAGGATGAGTGATGAGTGAATTATGTACTTGCTAAGTATTTTCAGCTTTTATAATACAACACTTTTTTTTAGTATTTTTTGTTTGGTTTTGGATTTGGGTTAGATTTCCTTTGTTTTTGGTAATGGGATATTAATTTTTCCTTGAATGAATGAATTTTAGTGTTTTAATTTATCTGATTTTTGTTTAAGTATAATGAAAGGAAAATTAGAGGATGGTAATCCCGGGTAAATTACAACTAGGTTAACCCTTTCTATAACCTAGCCGTAAAGCAGAATCGGCTGGGAATGACCGCCGTAAATATGGCTTACGGGTGGATTTAGTGGTCGTAAATCTTCCAAAATATGTACTCAGAATTATGGTTTGTATACCCAGTCGTAAACTTGGAAAAGAAAAAATTACGGCTAGGTCACCAGACAATCCCAGTCGTGAATCTGCCGAAATCTCATTTTCTGGGACAATACCAGATTATTACAGATAGGTTACTAGACACTCCCACACTTACTTAATTACAGATGGGTCGTGCCAGCGTAAAACCTAGCTGTAAGTACCGGTAAATAACCTGAAAAAGAGGGGGTCTGACAACCACACCCAATATTTCGCTTAGCAATCTGTATGGACAAACTCCATTATACTTTCAAGAGAACCAGCTAGACAGTCAGACTCGATCTTAAGAAAAGTATATCAAAGTGTTATATCTCAATTTCTCAATTCAATCCGCAATCAAAGAAATAGGAATTTGCGAGCCCAATTGAATAAGAGAAATAACTTGAACGCTACCAAAGACCAATGTTCAAGTGTCAATCAATTCGATCAACAAACCAAAGGCCGGATTCAAGAACTGATTGAACTTAACGCACAACCTGTGATATTTCTATTATATAAAAAAATATAATGCGGAAAAGAAATAACACAGACACCAGAAATTTTGTTAACGAGGAAACCGTAAATGCAGGAAAACCCCGGGACCTAGTCCAGATTTGAACACCACACGGTATTAACCCACTACAGACACTAGCCTACTCCAAGTTAACTTAGGACTAGAATGTAGTTGAGACCTAACCTATCTCACACTGATCAAGGTACAGTCGCGTTCCTTACGCCTCTGAATTCAGCAGGACTCTTCGCACTTGATTCCCTTAACTGATCTCACCCACAACTAAGAGTTGCTACGACCCAAAGTCGAATACTTGATAAACCAATCTGTCTCACACAGAAAAGTCTATTGAATAAATAAATCTGTCTCCCACAGATAAACCTATGATTTTTTGTTCCGTCTTTTGATAAATCAAGGTGAACAAGAACCAATTGATATATCGAACTTATATTCCCTAAGAACAGCCTAGAAATATCAATCACCTCACAATAATCTTAATCGTATGGTAGAGAAACAAGATATTGTGGAATCACAAACGATGAGACGAAGATGTTTGTGACTACTTTTTATCTTGCCTATCGGAGATTAAATCTCGAGAAAAACTTAGAGAAGATAGTACTTAATCACGATAGAAAACAGCAAGATAAAAACACGCAACTATAGAGAAAATAGTTGGGTCTGGCTTCACAATCCCAATGAAGTCTTCAAGTCGTTAACCTACAGGGCTTATTGAAAAACCTAAGGTTAAAGGAGAATCGACTCTAGTCGCAACTAGTATCACACAGGAGGTGTGGGTATTAGGTTTCCCAGTTGCTAGAGTTCTCCTTTATTAGTTTTCAAATCAGGGTTTGCAATCTAAGTTACCTTGGTAACAAAGCATTCAATATTCACGGTTAGATGAAAACCTGATTAGACTCAAGCTAACATCTTTCAACTGTTAGATCGAACTTAGCTTGTTATACACAAATGAAATGTACCTTCATTTAGATATGAGTAACCATACCTAAACGTGTACACCTTGTTGGCTCAACAATAGTTAACCGAAGTTAGCCATATGAACACTTTCATATCAACCATATTCATCTTATCAACAACTAGTTCAAATGACTCAAATGAAACTAGTTATAGAGTTATTCAATTGTTTATATTCTCATAGAAGTATACAAGACACAATTGAAGCAAAATCGATTTTGATTCACTCGAATCAAGTCATGAACATTATAGCCATGGTTTGCAAAAGATTGCATTCCTTATTATATAAATGTATTAGTTCATGAACAAACCGATTCTAGAACTTAACCCACTCAAGTATGCAAATGGGTACGCATACTTAAGTAGCCGGACTTAGACTGTGTCCGACAGTATGTGAACGGGTATGCATACTATCACACATCCAAAACAACAGTTGAATTAGTACGTGTACGGGTACGCATACACAAGTTCCCAGATTTTAACTAAGTTCGCCAGTACGCGTACGGGTACGCATACCAAGGCTCCCGAACTTTACCTGACCTTTCCAGTACGCATACGGGTATGCATACTATACCGGTCTTGGATCAACATATATGCAAGTATGCATACTATGTCTATAATCCAATTATGGTTAAGTGTTCTAAACTCTATTTCAATCATTGAAACTTTCTTAGAGGATGACAATAGTTGTTTTCACTAACTATTAGCATCAAAGCGATTTTCAAGTTATTGAAATAATCAATACGAAATATTCCGAGTCTATATCAAATGACTGTATCACACAAATCATGTAAGATGTTATCTGGCGATTTTCACATGATCATATTTTTACTTTCATCAAGAATATAAGATGAACTTGGTTAAAGCGAAAGCTTACCAACACATATTTCGAGAAATATGTAAGCGAGTTAAACTCAACTCGAAATATCAAATGTATATAATCGAATACTATATAGTAATACGACTTTTGTCTCAAGAAGGAGATAGAGTAGAAACAGACTTTCTGAGTGATAGATGAGTTTCAGTATCCACATACCTTTTTTCGATGAAGTTCCACAAGCTCTCCTTAGTAGTTCTTCGTCTTCAATTGATGAACGTCGTGAAGTCTAAAGCTCAACTACACAATCTATCCTAATCTGAGACATTACTATAAGTAGACTAGAAATCAAGACTTATAGTTTTGATCACTAAACTTGACAAACAAGCTTGAGATAGCAACGCTTGCTAGTTCGACCGATCAGTGCTCTAATAATCTCCCCCTTTGTCAATTTTAGTGACAAAACTATCAATACATATGGATTACAAAATAAATAGACTTTGTAGCTTCTCATCCAAATGCTTGATTTCCTTGGTTCTTCAACATTACTCGAAATCTTCGTCACTTCCAAGTACTCCATGATTCTAAAGGTGTTCAACTCAGCATCATAGTTGTTGAAGATCCGTAGCTATAACAATGAGAAAACAGTTGCTCTCAATCATTGTTATACAGTGTCATAGTATTATTACACAACATCAAAGTTCAATTGTATCACAACTTTGACAACAATACTATGGTGATATGTATTACTCCCCCTTAGTCAATACTTCATCTCACATGAAAACCACTCCCCCTTACATAATGATCCGTAAACCATATGTATTTGTAGTGTGAACTACACATTAATTCTCCCCCTTTTTGTCAATATAGATTGGCAAAGGTACGAAAACTAGTGGGATCCTAATGAAATTTTCATAGAGATACTTCATGACCAAAAGATAACATATCAACTTTGTTTTTATGATTTCACATAGTCGAAACTAGCGTATTCATCAAGGAGTTTATAAAGATACAAGAAAACTCCTACAATATTCCACAGCCGCACTCCCCACAAAGATTTGGCAATTAGGCATAAGTTCAAAAAGAACTCCCCCCCATAAAATGTCATTCCCGAAAGAACAACAAGAGCGACCTTACTTTCACAAGAAAAGAAGGATTTCTTTGGACATTAACAAATTACATGAAAACATGAATTTGTAATCCAAAATACTCAATTAAATTAACCATAAGAGAACCCATGATTAATTTAATCGGAGATGCTCAACATAAGAGAACTTACGGAGCCACACAGTATAGTCATAAGAATGTGGATCAGGGAAAGATCAATACTGCAGAATATTCACAGATTCCTTCTATTTTTCATCAATATTTGCATAGAGACATATAATAGACTTAATCTTTGTAGACAAAAGTTCATCCTATCTTCCATTAATATTTGCATAATGACATAATAGGCTTAACTTTTGTTGTCAAAAGTTCATTCTATCTGTATCAATAAAGACGTATGATAGACTTAACTTTTGAGAAAGTATGGGACAATCATAGTTCACGGACGCAAACACGCATATCCCATAACAAGTTGCAATATATAAAATCATAAAGATTAATACTGCAAAAATATCTTCCAAATAAACTTTAGAATTTAAATAAATAAATCTAAAAACATTGCAAGATGAAAATCGTTGGAAATAGCTATGTGTACTCACAATAATTGCTATTCCAAACCCTAGTTATCCTTCTTAAAACACAAGAATAAATTCTCATAAGAAGTTTCCTAGACATTAAGGCATCTAAAAAATTCTTTATCGTCCCCGAACTCCTTGTTTTCAACAGCCATTGGAACATAAGGTTCATGAAGAAAGGAGTCAATTCCAACAAACCTTCTAGACTGATGCCGGACCAGGGCCTTCTGAATTTCGAGAGTCCTCAAAACAATAGCCTTTATTTGCTGAATCTCCTTTCTTGTTTCCTTCAACTCTTCAAGAACCCCAGAAAACTTTTGTAGATTAGAAGGAACAACTCTTGGTTTCCTCACATTCCTCCTTTTTCTTTTCAAAGTTGAAGGTACAGGAGATTTATCTTTTTCCTTCATGATTGATGGCTTAACAATCATATTAATATCTTTTCCATCAGAAGACATAATGCTTGGATTCTCCATACCAGTATGAGATTGTGAGAGGAATTCACAAATCAGACTCAACAAGCAATCTTGTGATAAAAGAGTTTTCAGAGAAGGAAAAAGGAATGTAGGGTTACGGAACCTTTATACACTAAAGGATTCACGTACGCACAACTCACAAACCTAAAGAAGGCAGAATTCTCGATTTTAACCCTTTTTTATTGCTCAAACAGAGTAAAGTCCTTTCAATATCAATTAGATATGAAAAGATGGAAGAATTCCAAAAAGGTGAAAACAAGACCAAAAAAAGAATTAAAAAAAAAAAATACTTTTTCTCTTTTCCTAAAGCCTGAAATGTGCAAACTTTTGTCTCTTTCTGAACCAGGCACATGAGACAAGATACACAACCAACACATTTAAGTTGTGCTAGGGTGAACAATAATCTGTCCACCATAACCTTCTTGAATGGAATTCTTAGAACCCTGTTTCATAGACTGTTTAGACCGAATTCTTTTCTCTAGTGGTCTAATCAACTTCTTCGGGGAAGAGATGAGATTACATACCTCAGACGATTTCTGAACAAGTTTGAGCTTGTTTGCTAATCGATTTGCTCTTCGTTGAAGTTTGTTGACATATCTTATCTTATGTTTGTACTTGAAACAGTTGGAGAGTTCATGACCCTTGAGAGTACAATAAGAACATGTCAATGTGGAGGATGGTTTAGACGTCATGGCTGTGCAGGCTGCTAGACAAATGGTAGAACCTGAAAGATTAGAAACAGAATTACCAGTAGACAAAGCGAAGTCCATTTTATCCTCCAAGGTGGTTGAACTTTCTCCTGGAAGAATTCGAGATTGATTATGTATTGCTACAATTATCAAAATCAATATTTTCACTGAGGAGTGCAACACTTGATTTTTCGTCTTCATTAGAATCATAGTGATCAGACATTTCATCAAGAGTTGCAGCAAGACCTTTGTTTCCAGTGTATTTTCTAGGATTTGGACACTCATTTGAAAAATGACCAAAGTCTTTACACTTGAAGCACTGTGGCATATCCTCGTCATCAGTATCATCAGTATCCCTGTTTTTAGTAGGAACGCGATTATGAGGTTTAACTGATGACTTAGGTTTATATCTAGAGAACCGTTTACTTCTCTTCAAAAGAAGATCTCTAAACTGTCTAGAGATCAAAGAGACTGACTTGTCAAGATCTTCATCTGATGAATCAGACTCAGAAAGATCATCTTCAGAGATGCCAACACTTTTACTTTTATCAAGTAATTTAGTGTTCTTTTGTGCTTTGAAAGCAATATCCTTTCCAAACTTGGATACATGCTCATGATCAAAGATCTTTAACTTCCCAACGAGAGTATTTCTGGAAAGCACATTAAGGTTATTTCCTTCAACGATGGCATGTTTCTTAGAATCATATCTAGATGGCAATGATCTGAGAATTTTCATCACAATGTCCTTTTCAGGAATAGTCTTACCCAATGCAAAAGATGCATTAACAATTTCAGACACTTTGTGATTAAACTCATCAAATGAATCTTTATCTGCCATACGAAGGCTTCCCAATCAGAATTTAGGTTTTGAAGCCTAGCTTCTTTTTCACAGGTATTCCCTTCAAATACGGTTTCTAAGATATCCCAAGCATCTTTAGACCGAGTGCACGTAGTCACATGGTGCTGAAGATATGGGGTAATGGCATGGATGATTGCATTCAATCCGTAAGAATTTTTCTTTGCAGCAAGAATCTCGATAGCATATAAATCACCAATATCCTTTGGAACAGTTACAGTGCCTATTGTAACAACCGGAGGATTATAGCCATTAACAACGTAAACCCATGATTGAAAATCACGCGCTTGAAGAAAAGCAATTTTCCACCATAAGTAATTCGAGCCATCGAAGACCAGTGGTATGTTTATAGATATATCACCTCTATCCATAGAGTCAGATCGCTATAAACACAGACTTGTAAGGTCTTGAACATGTTTTCCTGCTCTGATACCAATTGAAAAAGAGGGGGTCTAACAACCACACCCAATATTTCACTTAGCAATCTGTATGGACAAACTCCAATATTCTTTTAAGAGAATCAACTAGACAGTCAAACTCGATCTTAAGAAAAGTATATCAAAGAGTTATATCTAAATTTCTCAATTTAATCCGCAATCAAACAAATAGGAATTTGCGAGCCCAATTGAATAAGTGAAATAACTTGAACGGTACCAAAGATCAATGTTCAAGTGTCAATCAATTCGATCAATAACCCAAAGGCCGTATTCAAGAACTGATTGAACTTAACGCACAACCTGTGATATTTCTATTATATAAACAAATATAATGCGGAAAAGAAATAACACAAACACCACAAATTTTGTTAACGAGGAAACCGCAAATGCAGAAAACCCTCGGGACCTAGTCCATATTTGAACACCACACTGTATTAAGCCGCTACAAACACTATCCTACTCCAAGTTAACTTCGTACTTGAATGTAGTTGGGCCCTAACCAATCTCACAAAGATCAAAGTACAGTCGCGTTCCTTACGCCTCTGAATCCTAGCAGGACTCTGTGCACTTGATTCCCTTAGATGATCTAACCCACAACTGAGAGTTGATACGACCCAAATTCGAATACTTGATTAACCAATCTGTCTCACACAGAAAAGTCTATTGAATAAATAAATTTGTCTCCCACAGATAAACCTATGAGTTTTTGTTCCGTCTTTTGATAAATCAAGGTGAACATGAACCAATTGATATACCAAACTTATATTCCCGAAGAACATCCTAGAAATATCAATCACCTCACAATAATCTTAATCGTATGGTAGAGAAACAAGATATTGTGGAATCACAAACGATGAGACGAAGATGTTTGTGACTACTTTTTATCTTGCCTATCGGAGATTAAATCTCGAGCAAATCTTAGAGAAGATAGTACTCAATCACGATAGAAAACAGCAAGATCAGAACACGTAACTACAGAGAAAATAGTTGGGTCTGGCTTCACAATCCTAATAAAGTCTTCAAGTCGTTAACCTACAGGGTTTCGTGAAAAACCTAAGGTTAAAGGAGAATCGACTCTAGTCGTAACTAGTATCACA
Organism: Papaver atlanticum; assembly: GCA_023531105.1. NCBI lineage: Eukaryota > Viridiplantae > Streptophyta > Magnoliopsida > Ranunculales > Papaveraceae > Papaver > Papaver atlanticum. Next base: position 1,908,827 of record JAJJMB010006856.1, on the reverse strand, counting down.
CAGGAGGTGTGGGGATTAGGTTTCCCAGTTGCTAGAGTTCTCCTTTATATAGTTTTCAAGTCAGGGTTTGCAATCTAAGTTACCTTGGTAACAAAGCATTCAATATTCACGGTTAGATGAAAACCTGATTAGACTCAAGCTAACATCTTTCAACTGTTAGATCGAACTTAGCTTGTTATACACAAATGAAATGTACCTTCATTTAGATATGAGTAACCGTACCTAAACGTGTACACCTTGTTGGCTCAACAATAATTAACCGAAGTTAGCCATATGAACAGTTTCATATCAACCATATTCATCTTATCAACAACTAGTTCAAATGACTCAAATGAAACTAGTTATAGAGTTATTCAATTGTTTATATTCTCATAGAAGTATACAAGACACAATTGAAGCAAAATCGATTTTGATTCACTCGAATCAAGTCATGAACATTATAGCCATGGTTTGCAAAAGATTTCATTCCTTATTATATAAATGTATTAGTTCATGAACAAACCGATTCTAGAACTTAACACACTCAAGTATGCAAACGGGTACGCATACTTAAGTAGCCGGACTTGGGCTGTGTCCGACAGTATGTGAACGGGTACACATACTATCACACATCCAAAACAACAGTTGAATTAGTACGTGTACGGGTACGCATACACAAGTTCCCAGACTTCAACTGAGTTCTCCAGTACGCGTACGGGTACGCATACCAAGGCTCTCGGACTTTACCTTACCTTTCCAGTACGCATACGGGTATGCATACTATACCGGTCTTGGAT
>JAJJMB010006856.1:1812313-1908041 GCA_023531105.1 Papaver atlanticum | reverse complement strand
ATTAGCATCAAAGCGATTTTCAAGTTATTGAAATAATCAATACGAAACATTCCGAGTCTACATCAAATGACTGTATCACACAAATCATGTAAGATGTTACCTGGTGATTTTCACATGATCATCTTTTTACTTTCATCAAGAATATAAGATGAACTTGGTTAAAGCAAAAGCTTACCAACATATATTTCGAGAAATATGTAAGCGAGTTAAACTCAACTCGAAATATCAAATGTATATAATCGAATACTATATAGTAATACGACTTTTGTCTCAAGAAGGAGATAGAGTATAAATAGACTTTTTGAGTGATAGATGATTTTCAGTATCCACATACCTTTTGTCGATGAATAACATAAGCTCTCCTTAGTAGTTCTTCGTCTTCAATTGATGAACGCCGTGAAGTCTAAAGCTCAACTACACAATCTATCCTAATCCGAGACATTACTATAAGTAGACAAGAAATCAAGACTTATAGTTTTGATCACTAAACTTGACAACAAGCTTGAGATAGCAACGCTTGCGAGTTCGACCGAGCAGTGCTCTAACATAACCAATATCTTTGGTTTTCTAATATATATATATATATATATATAATAAGACCAAAATAGATTGTTTATTAATAATGAGTGATTCAAAAAATATATAGGTTCACTTATAATCACCATCTTTCAAAATACAATCTTACATTTTGATCACCACACTTCAAAATACATTCTTATAATAAAATCACCACCCTTCACACCACATTTACTTATCCTCAACGGAAGTCATTAGTATACATGGGGTATCCCTCGACAATTGTAATGCAGTCCACAATTCAAAACTTTTCTCGAACCGATTACACCAACCGTTGGGGATTGCGCCATCACAATCTCATCCCATACTTAATGGAGGTATTGGGCATCATTTTTTTCAATTGGAGGCCAATAAAATGGTTCGTTTGCACAAGTCCCGTGACAAATTTCCTTGGTGATTCTTCGATAAAAATACGTCTTGTTGTTGCTAATGTAGCACCATGTCCATATGAGATGCAATGAATAACACAATGGAATGAGATTGCGAGTAGATAACCACATATTAAACGTGTCATCCAATATTCACTTGACAGTCTAGTGTTCCCATTAAACGCCGTTCAAATACTTGGAACTTCTCATTTAACACCGTCTATGTTTCTTCTCTTTCAAATATCATCATTGGCCAGTAGAAATCGGAGAAACCACGTAGTTCAAGCAAACACTTTTGCCTTACATAAGTAATTTGGTCTACACCCCAATATTTTTCAGTGTCAAAAGGTCCAAGTTGATCTATGAATACATGGTGACTGCAATTTCCGTCGCCCTCAACATCGTCGGTGGCCTTAACATACTCATGAATAAAATGTGGTAAATATTATGTATGTAGGTAGGATATAATTACCTTCCCCATCTATAGGGGGTGATTTCATTGGACCTACTTCCATATGAGTCGTCTCTTTCTCGCCATTAATAACTCTTTGTGGGGATTTGTGACGGTTCGACCATGGGTACTTTTCCTTGAACATCATTACCTACGCTTCTTGATAATTTCTTAAAACTAATTGTTAGAGCAATGCTCGGTTGAACCCAAAGTTTTGCTATCTCAAGATTGTTGTCAATATTAGATAAACAAAACTATATCTTGATTTGTAGTCTACTAAAGTCAGGTCTCGGACTAGGATTAAAAGTGTGTATTTGAGTATCAAACATCACTGAATAACCCTCGATGACTGAAGATTGAAGATCAAACGAAGACATCACAGAGGAATTCATCAAAAAAGGTATGTGATGACTGATTTCATTTGGACTCTTGTTCAATTCTACCTTTCTAATCCATCGAAACAAGTGCTCACTTTAAGGAACAATTTCTATGATGGTAAACATGCATTTATGTATGGACTCGAGGATATTTGAGCCATGACTTTAGTGAGGATGACCTTTATCCTTGGAAAGGTTATTATATTGTAGCGAATGAGCATACGAATTCAACGAGCCAAGAATCACTCAATTCTGAGTTATAACGAAGAAGTTATGAGTGATTTATTGAAGCAACACTTATAAGTGTTGTTGTTGTTGTTGTTGTTGTTGCAGTTCGTGAATAGGAAACACTCCACAAACTGTTTGTAATTCTTCACGGACTTGAGCGTGAAAACATGAATAGATGCCTTTTTTAGTCAAGTTATTGATGTTTCCTTATCTAGGCAAGATGGTTATTCTACCATACACAATTGATTACCATATTAAAGTGTGTGTGATGTTTTTACACTCCTACCTAAGTTAAATTGTAATTTATTTTACAAAAAATACAATTTATGCTAAAATAATTATTTATTAGTTATTTATTTATGTAAGGTTATAACTTAGGAAAGACTCTCAAAATAAGGAGAGTCTTGAAAAAGGAAAATAGCTCACGAACTTGCTTAGGTTTCAAGCAAGGTTTCAAGCAACCGCTCACTATAAATAAAGAGTTCATGGAAGCTACACAATTCATCCCTTGGAAAATTGGTGTAAGTTCATAAGGTTGTTTTCCACTACTTCTTTTCTTCGTGAACAAGAGCGAGACAATAAGACTTTGTTTTGGGTATCACAAAGCATGAGTTGGTAGTAATATTCTTGATAGTTGTGAATATCAATATTCTGCGGAGCACGTGGTACGGTTTTAGTGGTCGCATACAAGATAACTGTGTAGCTGATGTGTTTTGTAGTTGTAGTAAAAATGAATCGAACTCTAAGACTTGTGAAGGATTTTTTTTAGACTTAAATTAAATTAAATAACTCAAATAAAATTGTATCAAATTATAAAAAGACACCGAGACTTTGGATTCCACCATTGACCAATTATGTGATACAATCTAATCAATATTCATGCAATTCTTGCTTTTAAAGTGATTCTAATTTATTGCCTCTAATAGATTTTTGAAGTAACAATTGTAAACATCAAGCATGAAACATCAAAAGTTTTAAAACCTAGCATGTTCCATCAAAACAATTCACAACTACTCAATAAAAATCAATTTTCCAATATTAGTTCTATGCAAATAATCATGTAAAAGATTGCAAAAATAATTAAAATAAAAATATACCACTTTTCATGGAACAATGGCTTCCTCCGTTGCCTCGGCTAAGGGGTTTAGCTCCTCATATTAGAAATATGATCAAAAGTTGATTTCATTGATCAAATAAGGTGTTTTTATTAGAAAGGACGAGCTATAGTTACAGAAAGCTTGTTGTAAGGAAGGTAATGGTCGCTGAAAGTATTAAGCAAAGATAGTCAAAAACGATAACAGCTTTCTGTAGTTGAATATAAGACTGCTTATGCGACGGTTCGTTGTGGGTCGAAGTTCTTCGTGTTCTTTGCGACTGTTCCGTGTGAGTCTTATGTTCTTCGTGTTCTTCAGCTCCGCACCAGCAGAAAACAGCAGCAGGTAGCTTTCTGTTCGTCTTGATTTCTCACTCCTCAGCCCTTCTAAGCCCCCCAAACTCTCGACACCCCTTCTATATGACCCAACCAATCTATTTATATCAAAAAGAGCGATTAAATCTCTCCAAAATCTTCTGAAATCTCTTTCTTTCTCTTCACGGCAAAGTTGCGGCAATTTCTTGTTTTAGAATTTCCACGCATATCTGGGCTTTCCTTTTGATTCTAAACTCTTCCTTAGATATATATTAAGCTTTGGGAAGAAAATCTTGCCTTTAATCTCTCTAAAATTTCCTAAAATCGGTCACACACGTGACTTTCCATATTTTGCTGTTGAGATCAAAACCCGTCTATTGAGCCCAGTTTAATCGATTTCAACACACATGTTAGATTCCTAGACCCATAAGGAGTCTACCCTATGAAAATCAGAGGTTTAATCGACCTTAAACTCCTCCAAATCACTACCACCAAAACTGCCAGAAAACAACCTTCACGTTTTTGGTTTCCCGCCCAAATTCAGAATTTGAACGTGAAGGGGATAGGTTACCCCTTATCCAATGGTCGCCCCTTATCCGTTGCTGGAGTCCGCATAACACTCGTCCCTTGGGTTGCATTTATCAACTTTTCGAGCCAATTTCTCCGCAAAAGCTTATTTCTCCTAAAAACACCTACAAAGAGATAAAATACCAAAATAAGTACAAAAATGGGTACTAACATTATACACAATAGAGATTTAAATGAACACATAAATGCGTCTATCAGTAGACCCCATAATACATAGGAGTCTGAGGAGCAGCAGATCCCTTCTTGATCTTCTTTACCCCATCTCGAGGAAGCATACCTCGACGACTAAGATGGGAAAGTAAAAGCTAGCCTAGAGGGTCGCAACTGGCGAAGGGACAGAGGTAGCTGACATATCCAATCAGTATTTTATGCGGCAGTCCCTTATTTACATGCTTGACCAAGGCACGTGGAGAGAGATGAGATGGCATAGTCTGACTGGCGAAGGCTTGCGGTGAACGAAGGTACAATCTGTACTAAGGCTGGTAGTTCTCGAAGGAACTTGGGTCAGCTGAGGTGGTAGAGTCCGACTGGAGAAATCACGCGGCGAACAAAGGTACCATCTGTACGGAAGATATATCAGGACACGATGGACCCAAAGACAGCAAAGATATATCTGGAGCATAAGGGGATATAAATACCAAGCTTCGCCAACAAAGAAAGGCATTCAATACCCAGGAGAAGAAGATCTAGTCTTAAGCTTATACCTCTTTTATGTTTAGAACTTAAGTATTTACTTGAACTTGAGTTCTCTCTATTACTTTGGGAAGCATTTAAGATCTTTGTAACCACCACAACTTAATACAAACAATCACTCATTACCCCATGGAAGTATTTACTTGAGTTCTCTCTTAATACGAAAGTCGAACCACGTAATCTCTTGTGTCTCATGATAACTTAGAAGCATTTACTTTATATTTGTGTTCTTTGTTATTATTGTTATCTTGAGCACCTTTTATTACTTAACATTATCAGTTCAACTGAGATATCAATACTACTTAGTATCAGATTTTCTGAGCTGTATACATTACGTAGACTATGGGAAAAATTAGTAGTCATAGTTTGGCGCTAGAAGGATTTGCTTACCATCTTGAGTTTGTATGTTCCTTTATTTTATATTTACTTACACATCTTCCTTAACGAAGAGATCTGAGAATAGCAAGAGTGGATCTCACTTTCTAGTGATTCGCTCATCTATTATTTACATAAGTTCTTTGAGTTCATAGCCTCTAAAGACTTGCAATTTCACAGATCTACAAAGTTTTTTTCAAAAACGTGTTCAAAAAACGTTAAAACTTTTGTTTTGTACTAAACAACCTTTTCCGACAGAGTGTCCTTTGGATCTGAGTATCTCTGAGCCCTAGGGAATCTCAGTGAGAATTTAAGGAGAATAAATCTTACAAAACATTTAATAGCCTCTTATCTTGGGGGATCTGACACCTTTTTCAATTGCTTTCAACATTGAATGTTATTTTTTCCAAGGGTGTCATAAGAAATTAAATACCTATCTTTTAAAAACGTCACTTTTAGTACTTTTTCTGAAAAAGATGCTTAGCCGTCTTCTGTGTCAGAGCATTAATTGCTACTTTAATGAAGGCACCCAAGTAGCAAAATTTGTCATTTTTTTCTGTGATCTCAGGATAACAAAAACCGAAGGTATGCAGAAACCAAGCGAAGTACCAACAAATTCACGACCCGCTGTTACAAGAGGAAGATCTCAAAACCCATCTCGAACAAATCAAATGAATGAAGCAGAGGACGGAAAAAGCGAGATAGCAAGAAGAACGACTGCTAACAAACCACCTATTCCTGCTGAAGGGATGGGGAAAACATCTGGAGCACAACCACTTTACGACATGCCATTACCGGAACTTGCTCACGTTACGAAGCCACCTGCGGTTAACGAAGGGTTACCCAAAACCTTAGCTCCTACGGGACGAGGGTTGGGAAACCTAACTCCAATACAATTGGATCCTGATGCTCCGGTAATAGAAAAAGGAGTGGATGACTCTGAGGATTCGGCTGATAGCACTCCTCAGGGTGGTGGAATCCACAATGAAGAACAAATGGCAGCACAGGTAGCGGCTTTGCTACTACATAACAAGGATCATGAGGATGCAATGCACGTGATGGCTCAGGAAAACCAAAACTTGAAAGATATGTTGGATGTGCAGATCGAAGGTTCCCAAACTCACCCTCCTATGTAGAGGCGTAATCAGGGAGCTATCTCAGGAAGACGAAGGGGGGATCTTAACCCACCAAAGGCTAACCCACCGGGGGGATCCAGGAAAATAAGGCACGATCCAAATGAGGTGGATCCAACTTACAAACCCTCTAAGTCTTATTATGATGAGACATTTTCCAGAGATGCTCATAATGTGGAAATGGTCATGGAGCAAATGGAAAAGATGCGGAAATAAATACAAGGATTGAAAACTGGCCACGCAGGCGCAAGGCTAGAGGAGGTACTCCAGGAAGCAACAACATCTCCGTTGTCCTTTCGCACTTTGAGGGAGCCTATCCCTGCGAAATGCCCGGTACCTACGTTCCAGGCATACAATGGTACCTTAGATCTAACAGCCCACCTACGGTACTACACTCGTGTCCTTGCCCACTGGGAAAGAGATGAGGTGGTACTATGTAGGTATTTTCCTGTAAGCTTGACAAGATCAACATTGGCGTGGTATGACAACTTACCAGCAAATTCAATTGACTCTTTTGAGCAATTGTCTACCGTGTTCTTGGAGACATTTATGTACAACAAATCTACGAAGGCAAGGTTAGATAGGCTATTTTATTTAGCTATCGGACCCCGGGAAACATTGATGCAATACACAGATAGGTGGCATAAAACATGTCAAGCAATCGGGAAAGTCAATCCATAAATTAACATTAATTGCTATAACTACGGGCTTGATAGAACCTCAGCTATCTTCATGGAGCTTCACAACCGATCCCTCGATTCCGAAGGGGAGCTTCGGGTTATCCAGGATCACTACATCAGACTTGAAGAAATCCAGAAGGACAATCCCAGAGTGCAAACTAAGGCAATAACAGCTCCGCAGCGAACCAACTCTCTGGAACCAATTCCGGAGATACCTAAGAGGCGAAACCAATCTGGGGGTTGAACCAGCTCTCGGGACAAAAGATAAAAATATGATAGCAAAAGAAGGGGAAAAGGAAGGGAGGACTTTGCAGATAAAGTCTATACAAAGCTGAACACAACCTTTTCTCATATTCTAAGCAAGGAGGGACCGAAGCCGGGCTTCCCTTACCCTAACACTAGGGGAAAGCAGTCGGATAAAACAAAGGATGCTAAGGAGTACTGTGAATACCACCAGTACTACGGGCATACAACTGACACATGCTACCACCTGAGGAACACAATTCAGAGATTCATAGACGATGGAAAATTCATGGAGTATGTGCAGATACAACCTGCTGACGCTGAGGTATCCCCCAAGAAAAGGGTGGAGCTACCACAAGATGGCAAATACATTAACATGATTACGTTCTCGAGCGGAGGCCGGGAGGAGCTACTCGAACTAGCTCGAAACAGAAGAAAGCTACAAGCCCACGAGGTATTCAAGCTAAGTGGACCACCAACTAGCACTTGGGAAGAGTGGATGGCTACCCCATTGACATTCTCAACAAGAGACGTCAACCAGGAAGTCGAGATGCACAATGATCCACTTGTGATCACCCTTCCAATCCATGGATGGAATGTTATGAAGGTCCTCATTGATGGGGGCAGCTTGTTAAATGTGTTGTTCTACGAACCTTACTTACATATGGGTTTAACAGTTGAACAAATGGATTCATCCACTTGCACAATCTACGGTTTCAATGGAGCAGACTCTAGAACAAAAGGAGAAATTATTTTGCAGGTGCGCGCAGGACCCTTGGTAACCAATACAAGGTTCTGTGTTGTGGAGGCACCTTCGCCCTACAATGTCATTATGGGATGACTTTGGGTCCATCGCTTAAGAGGGGCGGCTTCAACCTATCATCGGTACCTTCGATTCCCAACACCCATGGGTAAAATGGAAATCAAAGGAGATCAACAAGATGCAAGGCTATGCAATCTAGCGGAGGTCAGGCTTAACGAAGAAAGAGCAGCTGCACAACAACATGAAAGGAAAAGACGAAGGAAGAATGCCAACAAAGTAAAAAACAGAGACTTCAAAGTTCCCGAAGCCCCCTCGACTCATGAAGCAAGCACCTCCGCCACTCCGGTAGCGGACACTTCTGCTAAATGAAAATTACAGAAATGCACTCCTCTACAACCTCAGAAGCCAGCCCTCTCCCCGGTGGAACCAACAAAGAAAATCAACATTGGAACGGAGAAGGAACCAAAGATGATTACCATCGGAACTTTACTAGAAGAGGATGAGGAGGTGCAATTACAAAAGATACTAAGAGAATACGCATATATCTTCGCATGGTCAATGGAAGAAATTCCATGAATTGACCCGAGCTTGGTCTCCCACCACCTTCGGATCAAATCGGAAGTTGCACCGTTCAAACAACGTATTCGCAAAGTAGCTGATATCTACCAGGAGGCAGTAGAAAAGGAGTTCCAAAAGCTTCTAGCAGCAGGATTCATACGAGAAGTCAAATATCCCACGTGGATATCCAACATGGTGATCATACCTAAGAAGAATTGAGGCGTGCGTATCTGCATCGACTTTAGAAGCCTTAACAAAGCATGCCCAAAGGATAGCTACCAGCTACCCAATATTGACCAGCTGGTCAATGCAACCGAAGGTCACCAGAGACTATCCTTCATGGATGGATACTCCGGTTACAACCAAATCACACTTGCAGAGGAAGATCAGGAGCATACTGCGTTCTTCACCCCACGAGGCTTGCATTGTTATACGAGGATGCCTTTTGTACTGAAGAACGCGGGGCGACATACCAGCGATTGGTAGACAAAATCTGTAAACAATGGATAGGCAAGATATTAGAAGTCTAAGTGGACGACATGCTTATCAAAAGCAGGGAAGCAAAAAATCACTTGTCACACCTAAAGGAGATATTCAAAGCCATGGGAATCTTTCACATGAAAGAAAATCCGGAGAAATGCACGTTCGGAGTAACCTCAGGAAAATTCCTAGGGTACTTGGTAACTAAAAGAGGAATAGAAGTAGACCCCGAAAGAGTCAGAGCAATAATGGAGATGCCATCTCCAAAGACGCTGAAAGGAGTACAAAAACTAAATAGAATCTTAGCCTCCATGGGAAGATTCATAGCAAGATCATTGGATAAATGCAAAGCATTCTTCGATACGTTAAGAAAAGGAAGCAGGTTCATATGGACCATGAAATGCGAACAATCTTTCCAAAAAATCAAGGAGTACTTAGCCTATGTACCTATCTTACAGAAACCGGAGCTAGGTGAGGTAGTCACTCTCTACTTAGCAGCAACAAACTACGCTTTAAGCACAGTATTGGTACGAGTCCAAGGGAAAGGAGAAAAACCCATCTATTACATCAGTAAGACACTCAGTTCAGCGGAGCGTAACTATACCAAGGTGGAACAACTCATATATTCCTTAGTAGTGGCATTACCGAAACTAAGGATATATTTTGATGCACATACAATCCGAGTCTTCACAAGGGCTCAGATAGGTCAAATTCTCGACAGTACGGAGAAGATAGGAAGGGTGGAAAAATGAAATGCCATGATCAAACAATTCCAAATAATCTTCGAAACAAGGAAGGCTGAGAAATCACAGATTTGGCAGACTTACCTCTCAGCGACGAAGCATAGATAGATGATATCCCAGGAATGGAAGAAGATAAGGAAGATCCGGAGGACTTGCTCATGGAGGTGGGAAATATTCGTAGATGGCTCCTCCAACGGAGAAGGCGCAGGCATAGGGATTGTAATAACAACCCCTACTGGAGACCGACTCATCTATGCATTCAGGTTAGAATTCGAACAATATACCAACAATATCACAGAATACGAGGCAGTCATACATGGTTTACGCTTGGTACGGGAGCTGGGCTTATCCGATGTTCGGTTGACTAGTAACTCTCAGTTGGTCATTAGACAGATCGATCTCAAGTACTAAACTTTGGATCCGGTGCTATCTTCGTACCTGAAGCTAGCTCAGGAACATGCATCCAAAATCAGCAAAATAACATTCGGACATGTCTGCCGAAAGGACAAAAGACACGCAGATGCCTTAGCATTTATATCCACTATGCTAAGGGACGAAACACCACCGCCATACAAATTGGAAGGATATACGAGCCTTCAATAGAAGGACCAGTCTCAGGCCCTGAGGAGGCCGTCCAAACTCGGGCCATGAGAGAAGCAGACAAGGAAAAAACAAGCGAAGAAATGAAGGAATCAGACAAAGAAGCGAAAGAATCTGACGAAGATCAATTCATGCCAGATGAAGGCGACGGAAACGAGGAAGAAGATGATTGGAGAATTCCAATCCACCGGTACCTTGACAAAGGTACATTACCAGCCGACGTTAAAGAAGCTCGGAAACTCATGTCAAAAGCAGCAATGTACAGCCTTCGTGATGGAATATTGTATAGAAGGTCATCGGACCCCTAATGCGGTGCCTCTCATGAACCGAAGGAAAGAGAATACTCCATGATATACACAACGGAGATGCTGGGAACCATATCGGGAGAAGGTTATTGGCAGTTAAATCCAAAATGCAAGGGTACTACTGGCAAAGCATGAACGAAGATTCAAAAAACATGGCTAAGCGGTGCGAAAGGTGCCAACGTTTGGCCAAGAAAATCAAAGCACCAGAAAAGGAGCTTAACTCGGTTATCAGCCCTTGGCCATTCGCCAAATGGGGGGTTGATATAGTCGGACCCTTGATAGAGGGAATGTTGAAAAGAAGGTATCTTATCGTAACTACGGATTACTTCACTAAGTGGGTGGAAGCAAAGCCTTTGGCGAGAATTAGAGACACCGATGTCTTCAAATTCTTGTTTGAGCAAATCATATGCAGGTTTGGAATACCAGCCGCCATAGTCTCAGACAATGGAAAACAGCTATAAGGAAAGAACATCGACGTGTTGTTTGACACCTTCAACATTCAGAAGAACAAGTCAACTCCGATATATCCTAAGAGTAATGGGCAAACGGAGGCAACCAACAAAACCATAGCAATGAACTTAAAAAGGAAGCTGGGCGTACACAAAAGGAGTTGGTGTGAACAGCTACACAACGTCCTATGGGCCTATTGAACAACGAGAAGGTCAGCTACGGGAGAAACTCCATTTTTACTAACCTACGGAGCCGAAACAGTCATCCCAACGGAGGTTATACTTCCAACAACAAAAACGGAGGCTTGGGAGAAAAATCTAACAAAAGACTTGATGTTAGAAAAGCTGGATAACCTTGAAAAAAGAAGGGAGGTAGCCCTACAAAAGATGGTGAACTACCAACGAATGAATGCGTCAATCTCACGCACCAAGCGGATATGCAGGATCTTTGAATCTCGGTTAGCTCAGGAATACAACAAAAGGGTCATCCCTCGGAACTTTGTGGCTGAGGAGTATGTACTACGTTAGATACCACCATATCAAAGGAAGAATGAGTGGGGCAAGCTAGCTCCAACATGGGACGGGCCCTACATCATACATGACATCGCCGGAAAAGGATCCTACTACCTAAGAACCATAAAAGGAGAAGTACTACAACACCCTTGGAATGCGATGTACCTAAAAAAGTACTACCCGCGTAAGAGAATGGTGATTACTCAGGAGAAGAAAGGTATATGAAATAACCCACCATGTTTTATCCCTGGAAAAAGGTATTGTAAAACCTTACTAATCAATGAAAGAAGCTTTAAATCAAAGAATTAGCTTTAATTGATACAATCGGGTTAGAATAGACACCCTCCGTCAGGAGTGACGATGAGGCAAGGCAAGGCATAACTGTGCATATGTCAATCTCGGATCCTCGGGGCAACGGCTCCTTCCATGAGGCATAATAAAAAAAAATAAGATATCCCCTATAGAGATATCTTGTCGAAGTAAAGCAGCTTTCGCGCTGAACACGTATGGTTACAGGAAAATTATTGCCCACGTAGGGACCTTCGCCACTGATGTGAATTTTAAGTTGTAGTGAAAGTGGTGAGTAAAGTTCGTTCAACTCGGGCTTGTGAAGGATTTTTGAGAATTAAATAAAATTGTTTCAACAATAATAAGAAAATACCGAGACTCTGGATTCCACCATTGACCAATTAATTGATAAACTCTAATCAATATTCATGCAATATTCTTCTTTAAAGTGATTCTAATATTTGCCTCTAATAGATTTTTGAAGTAGTAGTTGTAATCACAAAGCATGAAACATCAAAAGTTTTAAAACCTAGCATGTTCCATCAAAACAACTCACAACTACTCAATAAAAATCAATTTTTCTTTTAAGTTCTATGCAAATAATCATGTAAAATAATTGCAATAAATAATTAAAATAGAACTATACCACTTTTCATGGAACAATGGCTTCCTCCGTTGCCTCGGCTAAGGGGTTTAGCTCCTCATATTAATCGTGTTCTCAAAATACATGTTTATGGCTCAAAAATTGATTACAAGGGAGAAAAGGGTATACTGTAGTCGCTGAAAGTCTAATACAGCGGACGGAATCGTTGCTGAAAAGCTTCGGTGACTGCAGGATGATGCGACCGTAACTCGTTGTCACTGAAAATAAGTCTGCCTCTGCAACTTACTTTTTCCGCTGTTCTGTGTTCTTCGTCTTCTCCGGCAACAGCAGCAGCAGCAGAACCCGATCCTCTTCTAATAATTTTTCTGGCTTCTCTAAGGCTCTAAACTTTCCCCTAAGGTCTTGGTTACCTTCCTAGGACTCGAACCAACCCTTTTATACATAGTAGAGCAAAGAAAATTCGAGAATAACTTTGGTTTTTTCCTCCACAGCAAGTTGTGATATTTCTTTTTTTTCTTCTGTTTCACGTGTTCTCAGCTGTCCAAACTCCTCCCGTGATAGAAACAAATCTCTAAGAAGAGTTTCCTTCCTCTTCTTCACGTAAGTTTCCAAAAATAAACCAAGAAACTTGCCCAAAATAAACCGTGATATTTTTAACCTTTTTTTCACCTCCAATTCGAGTTCTAGCCACTTTGGATCCATTCCAACACCCTTACCTCTCCTGTTAGGTCCATAGGAACAAACCCAATCAAATTCAGCCCTTTAATCTCCCTAAAAATCGATCAACAATCCATCCACAAAATCGTCTGTTTTCTGAAAATTTTCCCGCCATTTTTCTGTTTTTGAAAACGTGAAGAAATGTGACCTCCCCCTATCCAGACCCGGTCTGTACTTAGCAGCTGCTTGGAAATGGGTTACCCCTTATCCAAAATGAGAGTCCGAATAGCAAATGTCCTCCCAGGAGCCTTTAACAACTTTTCGAGCCAATTTTTCCGCAAAAGCCTATTTTTCCAAAAACACCTACAAGGGATTAAAATACCAAAATTAGTACAAAAATGGGTACTAACACTATACATAAAAGAGATGAAAATAGACACATAAATGCGTCTATCAGCCACCATGATACCTTCTGGCCAAAGGATATCCTGGTAGGACGTTGAATGTTCCACCAAAGGTTAAACATACCTTAGCACCTTGTGATGGCTTGATTGTGTGACCGGTTAGACACGTTACGTCTAAACGAAAAATTCATGCAAAATATAGGTGAAATAATAATTTTACCAAAATATATTTAACTTTTCTTAAAAGTTGCATGACAGATAACAAAGGTTCAAGCAACCATAAAGCATAGTTTCAAAGAAAGGAGACATCTCAGCTAAAGAAGATACCTCAGCTGAGGACATACACAACAGAAAGGAGTTTACTTAAACAAGGTTCAAAATGACAGAATCAAGGGTAAGGGCGACAATCAAAGCACAACTTCGTCAGCTTGGCGTTCAGCTTCAGCAAAGGCATTATTGATATAATCAATAGCCGAGCGCTCGAATTCCACCTTCATATGGGAGGCCTGAGCCTCCAAGTCAGAGGCCGATTTCCTATGAAGCTCCATCAACTGAGCAATGAGCTGGTCATTAGCCTGCTGAAGTGACTCAACTTTAAACTTTGCAGCAGCATCAAACTGACGAGCTATCTCCAACGAAGATATTTTGCTCTCAAGATGGATGACCTTAGCATTCATGCCTGCGAGCTGCTTCTGGAGACCTGCAGATACACAAAGGATAAGTAAGGAACAAAAACAATTTTGGCATAAAGGAGGCTACCGGAATAAGAAAACCCTAAGCTACCTCCGGCATGGCTAAGGGAATCCTTTAAACTACGCTCGACTTCGACAAGATCTTCCTCAGCAACATTAAGATCCTTTACCAGAGTATCACGTTCGGTCCGGAGATCTTCAACATCTATCCGGAGCGAAGCATTCTTGGAGGCTAAGACTTGGTAAACATTCTCTAACTCCTCCAATCTTTTGACCATAGATGCATAAGATAAGGAAGAGGACGCGGAAGAAACGTCACTAAGTTTTTTATTAAGAGAATGGACCTCAGAGGATAATACGTTACGTTCGGCAGTAACCTTGGCTAAGGAAGCGCAGGCATCTTCAAAGTCTGCATGATACTTTTTGAGGATAGTCTCTTGAGTTGAGAGGCGTTTTTCGACTAAGGCAATATCCTCCTTTTTCTTTGATATGAGATCCTCTTTCCACTTGAGGGTTTCGTCACATTCTTTACGAAGGATGGCCATGTTCCTCATGAAGTCTGACTTATGAGCAAACTCAAGGGAAATTTGGGCCTCATTATGAACAATCACGTTCATTAACCTATCATACTTCTTCTGATAATACCAAACATCGGAGGTCAACTAGGCTACTTGCTCCCGAAGGTGTCTAAGATCACCTGAGCTACCATCTGGCAGGGGTAGGTTCTCTCAGGACTATGCTACCAGAAAAAAATAAAAACAAAGCTAAAGGGGAAAATGAACAAACCTATGACTTTGGAGGATTCAGAAGCCAAAGCGGAGTTAGCGGCCTTGCGTCCCTCCTCCGCAACCTTCACAACATTATTGGCTTTCTCAAGAGCAAGCAAACAAGCTTCTAAAGACCTCTGAGCCTTCCTCAGCTCATTCTCTAACAAAGGTACATTGGCAGCAGAAGTAGCGTCACTGGAAGAAGGATGTTGTGCACTAACGAAGGCATAATCTTGACGAGCATGCTCCAACAGAGCACTCAAGTGAGTACACTTATCCCTATAAAACTTAAACAAGGTGCAGCCAACATCGATTTGTGTGCAAAGTTGCAAACAACGGAGCATAAGAACAAACAAAGGTTCAAAATAATGCTTAAAGGGTAGCAAAAAAAACCACTTATCGAGAACAGGGAAAGGCGGGGAAGGAAGTCAGCATACTTGTGCATAAAGGTCTCCATCTCTTGGATACTACCTCTTCGGAATTCACCAAAGCTCTGGCTGGAACGAAGGCAGTCAGGATCAAAGAAAAGATCCTTAGCCACTTGATACTGAGCCGTCAAAAGTATCCAGTTTGGAAGCAATATCCAAAGAATCACTCAACTGATGGCGATCAACCTCAGCAGAAAACGGACCCTTTGAATCCCGCGGTATGGCTTCAAGGATGGCATCGTCAGAGCTCCCAAGGCTCAAGTTCTCAGGCAACTTACCCTTCCCAAGATCAGTAAGAACCCTACCAGTCGCTTGAGAGTGAGCATGGGGAACAAGTACTGAATCCTCACCACGACGAAGAGACGGCATGGTAGACGAGATGGGAACAGAAGTGAATGCTTGACTAGAAGTACCACCCAAGTCCATGTCACCAGCAGAAGGAAGATTACCCAGTACGGTCCAATCTGGTGACGAAGGTAGTGGTCCAACAACTTTGCTAATGGGTGGCAGTAGAGACAGATTTAGCACTTTCCAATGAAGTGGGCGTAGCATTGAAGGAGAAGCTGGAAAGTGAAATCACAACCTTCTTCTTCGGCTGAGAGTCTAAGTTACTGACCCTCACTACTGGAGCTACACCCTTCACAAACGAACCACTCGAATGGCGCGAGGTGGAAGGAGAAGATGGAAGACCTTTGGAAGATACCACCATAGCACTAGTGGTAGCCGAAACAATAGTCTGTAAATCACTAGGAGCATAAAACGCAGGCATCTTCGGCAGAGAAGCAGGAATTACAGCTTGGGCATTAACTTGGCTCACCAACGGAGATATTCCACCAACTTGAAGGTTGTCGCCTTCCACAGAACCAGCACGGATGGGACTAGGGCTTTCTTTCAAAAAGTCTTCCTCAATGTCATCGAAGTGAGGACTAAGGGCAGTATCCTCGACATCATCCATGTCCTCATCATCAGGCTCATCCTCAGCAGCCTTAAGATCCTCATCAAATTCTTCAACATCAATCACAACCTTCAACTTGCCTTTCTTATTGGAAGACTACAGAAGAACACATGCGGAAGCTAAGAATCAGGGGAAAATACTAAGATACCTACGAATACTAAGGGTAGGGATATAATCCTTACCTCCACAGGTGTTGGCTTAGCTGCATCAAGAGAAGCCTTCCTCTTCCTTATCCGAGTAGCTACGGAGTTACCAGCAGAACCAGGAGCAGTCCCAGCAGAAGAAGCAGGGGCAGGCTACAAAAGAAGTATCAAAAAAACTTAGCAAAAGGCCATAAAACAAAGGTGGAAAAACAAAGCAATCCAAACGAACCCTACCTCGTCAGGAGTGGCAAGGTTGAAAACCCAAGGATGATATCCATCATACTTAGGAGGCAGAGACGAAGTTGTACGAGGAACATTGGGATCTCCTGCAGTAAATCCGTAGGCCTAAGGACCCACCACACGAAGAGGAGTACGCGCCCAACGTGTATCATGATCAAGAAGAATACGATCAGACTTCGACAAGAAAAGCTTAGCAGAGTAGGGGATAACAGTGAAACCGGTCTTGCCAATCTCCTCCAACAAACGAAGGTTATTGCCTTCCCTAATTTTCTTAGCAGAAACATGAATACGACGTGGACCAACACACCTAGGAAGAAGATTGCTTTTCTGAATGGCATCAACATACGTAGCATTGAAGTTGGTAGGGGTGTAATCCTCTTGCTTAGACCTCCCAGGAGCAAAAGGATCATAAGACTTCAGAGTAATCTTACCCTTGCTACGGTACCAACTCTCACGAAGGGCACGCCAATAGTTACCAGTGTACTGCATCACCCCTCGGACCTGAGTCTTGTTCACTGGGTCATCCCTAGTGGATAGAACATCATAGTAAAAGGGATCCTTTCTACTATACAAAGGTAGAAACATACTTGCGGCCAATTGGCCAACACTGATCAATAGATTGTTCTCATCATAAGGGAAGCTCCGGATCAGGGATTCAGTGAGAACGTCGGTGTAGCGCCCCCAAAGCTAGCAGCTGACTAATCCAAGATATTAACTAAATAAAGAGGCACTAAGGATCTAAATCTTATACTTAAGCATTCAATTAAGAAATCTGCTACAACACTTAATCCAAAAACTAGCCCCTCTCTGAAATATATTTATACAAGAATTCCTCTCAAATGATACAATAGCCATTTGGTTTACAAATAGAATATACAACATAATAAACATAGCCAAAGTTAACCAACTAACGGACTCAATTCCTCGAAGCTTTCGCTGCTCAACTCTGATCTGTCTCTGAAACTGAAAGTGGGAATGAGTGAGCACATCATCCCTAAAAGGGGTTCCCAGTAGAAATAACATTTAACTTTCAAGTAATCACTAGAATGATTTGGAAACAATACATGTTTTTCTTAAACATTAAAAGACAATCAATTCACAGAAATAAACAATCATGTATATGGAACTAACTCGTTCTTCACACAATGTATCGCCCTAGTCATAGTGCATAAAAGCTGAAAGTAAGTAGGTATAAATGAAGGAGCAGTATCCTACATACCACAGATGGGAATTCTTAAATCCCAAGCATTCAAATGGAAATTCTTATTTCCCAAACATTCATGAAGACAAACAAAGCATTACAATTCCTTTCCAAGACATGAAAAGATTAAAAGAATCAACAGAACTTTCGGAATTTAAAACTAAACAATGCATGGAATACACAATCAGACAATGCATGAATTTGTTAAACATAAACTTTGGTAAAAGAAAATAACAATAATCACAAAAGAGTTAAATGTAAATTCCCACCTCTTTTGATGACAAGCCACGCCTACCTCGAGATCCATGATCCACTGGTTCATCATTTGAATCGATCGTTGTTAAAATAGACTAACTGTTAATCACACAAGAACTCTAAGAATCTAGCCAAAATGGCTCACACAAGAATCATACAATTCTCTCTAATGGTTCTAAGCTCATTTATGGTTCTACGCCTTTTCATTATTTATCTTTAGCATATCTAAGGTTTACTAATTCAATTAGATTGTTTCTATAGTCCATTAGCTAAGTCTTATAAGTATCTACAACTTTGTAGAAGAAATCAAAGGCTAACTCGGACCATAAGGGGTCCAAATCATCAACATATGATAACTAGTCCTAAGCCCAAGTCTACCAAACCGGCCCATTAACAAATGTCCAGTCCATCTGAGTCGACTAACGGTCAAACTGACGGTCACAGGTCAACTAATAGCCAACGCCTAAGTCCAGGTCAAAGGTTAAGTCAACGGTCAATGGGTCAAAGTCAGGTCAACTGGTTAGCTCAGTTAACTAACTGAGTCAGGCGAGTCAAAACCGAGTCTACAGATACAACTCAGTCAGACCATAACATTCAGATAAGTCAGTTTAACTGACTGGGATGATTAATAGGCCTAAACTCAAGCTTGCACAAGTTCAAACAACTCAACAACTACAATTCTTAACAATAAACTTTATCAAATCAAACTTCATAATTCATTTACAAATACAACTTCAGTTTACCTGCAATTGCAGCTTTAAGCTTTTCACAGCAATCACTTAACTATAATCCTACAACTACCATCTCAGTTACACCTTCCCTGCCTGCAACTTCAGATCACTACAGCCTCACAAGAACTACAACCAACTACTGAAACATCTTAACTCAGCCCCTAACCATTTGTTATACAAGCTCAATAATCCAAACCACTAGCAACAGTACTCAGCTTCAGAATTCTCTTCTATACTCAATTCATCTTCCTTCAACACCACTATCATTTCTCCATTTCATCCACCTACACCAGACTATACTTCTCATATCTTATTATCTAACTTCAACACCCACTGCTGCAACACCAACTCATTCTATTCTTACCACTTCACTATCATCATCTCATCTAAACTACCCCAATCTCATAAACTGCATTCATTTAACCTTCACAAAAACCCTACAATTCAATCACACTACCACTCCAACTACATAACCAGTTATTTCCTTCAAGAACACTCTCATCCACTCGTACCTCTACAACAAATCAACTTCAGCCACCACAAATCATTTATAACATTACAATCCAAATTATACTCAACCAATCTTGTATAATCCTAAGCATTCATTCATTTTGCAGAATCTCATAATCAAACTCAATCTCAGTTTCATTCTTAATCACATAATTCCAACTATCAAGACAATTAAATTCAAAGTACTAAACTTAAGAGGGATTGAAAGCTTACCAAAATATTGACACCTTCTGAATTGCTACATCGTCAATCACCTCCACGGAAACCCTGAAATTCTTTCATGGTCTTGAAATTCATCACCGACAGTTCCCAACTAAATTCTAATTTACTAATACTCAAATCCATTCACAAATCAATTCTAAATCCCAATTACACAAACCCAATTCTTCAAATTGCAACTCGGACAGACCCTAGTTTAACAATTATCTTCTTAATCTTCTTCTCTGTAATAGAATCCTCAATTTCATCTTCCCTGAAGTTTCTTACAATTCTCATGGAACCCTAACTCCTCATTTCTTGATGAACAGCTCTGTAATATCTAATTAACTTCACCCTGTTCATCAATCGAAATTCCAGTTCATCTTGAAAAACCCTAATTCCTCAAACCTTAATCAAATCAACACCACCTCGTCAATCAATCAATAACCCCTTTAATCTACATCTATCAGAAACTCAATACACCGATTAACTCCACGAAATCTCAAAACGAAATCTAAAACCTAATTCTGATTCTATAATTCACCTTTTCATTGCATCTAAATCATCTGCTTCAACCAACACCACCAGTAACATTTATTACTTGATCTGAATCACCTTCCCCTGATCTCAACACCCCATTTCATCACTCAAAACTCTAACAGAAGAAGAATAGAGGAAAAACAGAGAAGGAGCAGAAGAAGAAAGAAGAAACGAGAAGATAAGAAGAATGAAGAAAGAAGAAGAAGAAAAGAGAGTAAGTTTATCTTCACGGTTCGGCTGG
Organism: Papaver atlanticum; assembly: GCA_023531105.1. Lineage (NCBI taxonomy): Eukaryota > Viridiplantae > Streptophyta > Magnoliopsida > Ranunculales > Papaveraceae > Papaver > Papaver atlanticum. The sequence continues at coordinate 1,887,656 of JAJJMB010006856.1, read as the reverse complement.
GGATAAGGCCAACCAAAAATACTGAGGCACCCAATTCTCTGGATAAGGGCTGCCAAAAGTCCATAAACAAAATAACTATTTTACCCTCCGTAAATAAATTGATAAATCTTCATCATCCGGTATCCGATTGACACGTTCGAGTAGCCTATTTCGCATAACTTTTCGAGACCTATTCAATGATACTAGTTTCGTATCTAGATTGTTGTTAAATTAATTTCTAGTAATTAACGTTCGTGTTATACTAATCGACTCACTAGCGGCTAAATCGTCTTGACCATCGCTAGAGCAGTCAAATAGAGTTGACGTGCTTGAGGGTCTTTACAGTCGGGACCATCAACAAAGGAGATTTCAAACTTATGCAGACGGAAATACTTGGAGATCTCAGTCAAACAAAGATGAGCATAGCTATCTTTGTCACGCAGCTGCAACCTTTGGAGCTCGTAGTGAGGTGGAGGAGGAGGAAGATCCTCAACATCAACCTCCTCTACCTCAGGTTCCTCATCTATCTCAGCTCCCTCAGGTATCTCAGCATCCTCAGCGGGTGGGGAGGGCGTAACATCAGGATGATCCATACGCGAAGGCGGCTCAGTAGACGATCTAGGCCTTGGATCTTTGCGCGCAGGTTTCTTCGGAAGCCTCATAATTCCTAACACCAGCAGGAAGAACAATCCTTCAACAATGGCGAACCAAAATTGCAGTTGGCTCAAAAACACGATTGGGGAAAAAACAAGCATACTTTGGGCATGGGTTTAACTAAACAACCAAAGGAAACAATCTAATCCCTCCATGGAACAAAATGGAGAACAATTAACCATCATAGTTGAATTCGCAGGCGAAGAACAATCATGGCATAATCATAGTAAACGCATGAAATGGAAAGTAACCCATATTCTCAAACAACAAGAAGAAGCATAAGAAGATCGAAATCCTTACATGCAAGTATAGCAGCAACATCAACGATCAAAGAAATAAAAAGCCGAACCAGGCAAGAGGAATACACAAAGCTATAGTAAAATCAAAGATAAATGTGTACTAAGCTGTTGATGAAGAACGAACGAGAGCTTTTGGGAGTCCAAAAGAAGACCAACAGTTGGAGGCAAAAGAGAAGAAAAAATCTCAGTGAAAGAGATAGAGAGCAACAGTCTGTGAAGAAAAAGGAAAGATAATGAATATCCTTCTTCAATTTTCTTCTTATAGGCGGCTGGAGAATCCAAAAATTTGGATGTCCCTAAATTCAAGGGGAGGTTAATGCATGAAAGGACATATGGGGACTACCCAACCCGTACGTGCAAAAATGGCGGCGTTATGGAAGATTTTTCTTCCAATCCTACCAAACGGTAGAATATGAAAGAAAATGGGCAAACTGTGAATATCAATATTCCGCGGAGCACGTGGCACGGTTTTAGTGGTCGCATACAAGATAACTGTGTATCCCCCGCAATACACAGGAGTTTGAGGAGCAGCAGATCCCTTATTGATCTGTTTTACCCCATCTCGAGGAAGCATACCTCGACGGCTAAGATGGTAAAGTAAAAGCTAGCCTAGAGGGTGGCAACTGGCGAAGGGACAGAGGTAGCCGACATATCCAATCAGCATTTAATGAGGCAGTCCCTTATCTACACGCTTGACCAAGGCACGTAGAGAGAGATGAGATGGCATAGTTTGACTGGCGAAGGCTTGCAGTGAATGAAGGTATAATCTGTACTAAGGCTGGGTAGTTCTCAAAGGAACATGGGTCAGCTGAGGTGGTAGAGTCCGACTGGAGAAATCACGCGGCGAACGAAGGTACCATCTGTACGGAAGATATATCAGGACACGATGGACCCAAAGACAGCAAAGATATATCTGGAGCAGAAGGGGCTATAAATACCAAGCTTCACCAACAAAGAAAGGCATTCAATACCCAGGAGAAGAATATCTAGTCTTAATCTTATACCTCTTTAATGTTTAGAACTTAAGTATTTACTTGAACTTGAGTTCTCTCTATTACTTTGGGGAGCATTTAAGATCTTTGTAACCACCACAACTTAATACAAACAATCACATTACCCTGTGGACGTAGACGAAAGTCGAACCACGTAATCTCTTGTGTCTCATGATAACTTAGAAGCATTTACTTTATATTTGTGTTCTTTGTTATTATTGTTATCTTGAGCACCTTTTATTACTTAACATTATCAGTTCAACTGAGATATCAATACTACTTAGTATCATATTCTCGGAGCTGTATACATTACGTAGACTATTGGAAAATTAGTAGTCACAATAGTTACGCAACTTGTAATATAGGTTAATTCAATAATTCTTGTCTATTCTAAGGTCCTTCTCTTCTGATATAAGGCTATTCAAGAATTGTTGATCATAAACCCTAGGTTTGATATATTTTGGTTCACGATTGTATACTGACACTAGTTGGTCGAAATCTAAACTAGAAAGAAAACTTCAATTAAGGTGTTTCATAAATTCCTTAAGAAGTTTTAGCAAGATATCTCTAGATTTATTTTAGTTGTTCTTGTTATAGAAAATTAGGTTTCTCTTCCTGTTTGAAGAGTATAATAATCTTTAATCTACAAGTTTGTTTAGATATTACTTTTACCTTGTAATTATATAAAAAAAAACACAAGATTTCCAAAACCCTGGTTCACACCTAAAAGGGAAATCAAAACCGGTGTTTTGTGGATTCAGAATACCAAAGAGTCTTTACTGCGGATGAAGCAACTCTTAGGCTATAAAGTACGTCAGCTAAGGGAATTCAGTGTGTAGAGCCTTGTGAGGTTCAAGAGACGTAAGGAGTGCGAATGTAACCCAACTGTTTAGAGGGTGGATTTGGTCTCAATTACATTTCAGTTCGAAGTCTGATAGTATGCTAGTGTCTGTAGCGGCTTAATACAACTCAGTGTTCAAACTGGATGAGGTCTCGGGGTTTTTCTATAGGTGCAGTTTTCCTCGTTAACAAAATTTCTCTGTGTCTTGCTTTACTTTTTATTTCAACATTAGATTTTTGTTTGATGTAATTAAAGTAAAATCAAGTGATTCGATAATCAACCTAGACAGTTTTTAACTAAAATTTTATAGAACCTACAAGACTTGTTCTTGAGAATTCGTATCTTGAAATAAAGATTACAAGACGTTTTCTTGTTGGAATTCGGTTCACGTACTGTTATAGTACATACTAGGTTATCTTGGATACTGATTTTTTAGATTGTCCAAGAATTCTTGTACTCAATCAGGTTCACGGATTTTGGATCTATACTTATTGTACAATAAAGATAAAACCATATATACATATTGGTCAAGGATCATTAACTTGGTCCACTTCCAATTGTATTAGGTTTTGTCTTATAGGTCTAAACGAAAAAGTTGGTGGTATATTTTTGTACCCTCGTGTTTTCACTAATTCCATTACTAACTTTCCTTGTCGAACCTTGTTGGGATGGAACCTTGGGACCTTTAATTTGAACTCCACTAGCAACTTTCCTTGTTGAAACTTGTTTGGATGAAACCTTGGGGCCTTTAATTTGGACATCACTAGCAACTTTATTTATTGAACCTTGTTGGGATGGAACCTCGGGGCCTTTTAATTTTACTTCACTACCTCGGCTTGGTCTACCTTCTTCCATTTCCCTCCGTTTATGTTTGTTTGTAACTACACCTTTCCCCTTAACATCCTCCTCCTTATACAACCCGTTCAAGTGCTCAAAACCCGAAAAATCTCTTTGACTTGAATATTTCCAATTGTGGACCCTCTTGAACCTTTCTCTTCGCTCCTACCTTCTCTTGTTTATTTGTAAGTTTTTTCGAAGACCTATTCTTGTCGTTCCTCTTTGTTGGTTCAAGAATATATTCTCTAGTGAAGGGACAGTTGAATTTACGCAACTCATATAACCATACTTGTCTTTGCTTTGGGAGTAAAGATTCGTACTTCTCAAAAAGTTCCTTGTGGGCCTCGGTGTCGCAAAAAACGTCCCAAGATTTTCATTGAGTAATGGATCACTGGATGATAATTATTTCCAAAGTGGATCCATATCTTTGATTAGGATCATCTTTGAGGGATAATTGGCTGTCACATGCTTACATGGGAGGCCCAAAGCCAATATATTGGAACAAATACATCTCATTCCCGCAGGAATAAATGTCTTCTCCAAAGCATTCACTTCCTTCATAATTTTCTTGATTGCCCCATAAGAAACATAAAAACTAATTCCTCGAAGCCAAAGGTTATCCAAATAATCGAATGGATTTCTAGATCGTCTATTTTCAAAATATCATTTAATTTTATCGAGATCACGTTTGAAATAATCGTTTATAGCTTCAATAACAACAACAAATCCACCATCGCACCCATTTAGCTTAGTTTTGAACCGATAGTGAGACGACTCCACCGTGCTTGTGGTTTGGTTGTCATAATGTCTATGTTGGTTTACCCATGCACTAACAAACTTTTCTTTATTGGGTACAACAAATTCATTCTTCAAATACACTATAACATCCAGGTAGGTAGCTTATTTTTCCAATACAAAACGCTCCCTTCGAAAAAACATATCTTCCGTTTCCGACCATATTAATTCTTCTCAATTCAATTGAAATTCTGCATTTTTTACCGTGGCTACTTTATCATCGATCTCAAATTTATCTTTCTTTTCTTGTTGTTTCTCCAACGGTAATTTTTTAATCCTCTCCATCTCGGTTTTCTTTGGTGGCCAAATCACCATCTTGCAATTACTTTGAACATTGTTCCATATATGGAACATGCAAAGATGATTATGTACATCGTGAAAAACATGTGGTATTGTAGTGATCAAAAGAAACTATAAGGACCAAACCATAGATAATAAACCATTGACGGATGGATTTCCATTTATGTCGTTGTTCGACATAATTAACTGTGGAGACCCTATAGATCATCATTGAGAAAATTATTGACTGGCCTATAGTATTAATTTAGATAAGCTCTAGAAAAATGTACAAATTCAACTATATGCGTGTAGCAAAATTCGTATCACATAAGAAATTAATTTTACACTTGGGAAGTCATGATGCAAGTCAGTCAAAGTTTGACTACAACATGAAAGTTTCATTTACAACTAGTAAAATATAATTACTTTGACTGAAGTGAATCATAACTTCCCAAGTGTAAAATCAATTTCTTCCGTAATACGAATGTTGCTACACGCATAGCTGAATTTGTATATTTTTACTAGAGCTTATCTAAATTAATACTATATGCCAGAAATAGTTTTCTCAATGATGAACCATAGGGTCTTCACAGTTAATTATGTCGAACAATGGCATAAATGGCAACCCATCCGTCAACGGTCTATAATCTATGGTTTGGTCCTTATAATTTTTTTCAGATCACCACGGATATGGCCCATATTAATGCTTGCTCCTTATCCATAATCAACACCTTAGGAGTATAACCTTTTTGATACAATAACTTCACCTTTTGAAACACCCACATATAACTTTCCATCGTTTCATTTTCAAGAAGCAAAACGCAGAACTAAACGTTGACTTGGTAGATGTTTGCCCAAGAAAGTTCAATATCGGCATGGTACTTGTTCGTTTTATACGTGCAATCCATAAAGAGATTTTGATGGAAGCATCTTGCCAATTTTACAAATTCCGGATGAGCGACGAAAAGATATTCCACTTTGTTTTCTTCATTTCAGTCATAAGCGCTAGAGTAGTTTGCCTCCTCAAACAAAACAATAATTGTTGCATAAGCACTCTCTTTTGCCATGTCTCATTACAAAAGTTTTCTATTTCGCTATAAAAGGTAGCCAATGTAGATGAGTTTTGGAGGTTTAATACCTTCACACTACTAAGGATATCAAGAGGTCTCGTGCGTCTTTGACTTAACACATGAACTAGCTCATTTTCTTTGGGGTTGAACGTTGCCGGATAAGGATGGCTGATGAAACTCTCAGGAATTGGATGGTTATAAAAACCCGAGACGACTTCACTCATAAACCACACTTTCTTGATGTTGTTGTATCTAAACTGAATCCTAAAGGGAATCCACACTTCTTCGTATATGAAATCACTTCGTCCTCATAGTTTTTGTTTATAGTTATACTCATAACCCTTTTTCTACTGACTCTCGTACTTTCTACTTCACTCACAAACCATTTGAAATTTTGTGTCTCTAACATGTTTATTCTGAACTATTATGCACATCTTTTTCAACCCTTGTGTTCGATCCCACTTCTTTGCATCTTCTTTATTTTTTCACTCATAGTTGTTTGCATAATGGGCACTTGTGTCCTCTGAAACTTGAACAACTAGGGTGTTGGACTTCCATAACCGGTTTCTCCTCCATCGTAATGTATGGTACAATCTATAATAATATGAAATATATCACATTATTAGTGAAAAAATAAATTCTAAGAACACGAAAAACGGCTGGGTCGACAAGGGAAATTTCAGCTGAAAAACTTGATTACGACTTGGAATTCAAGTTAAACTCAACCTAGAAAAAAGTTACGTGCGTTATTCCTGAGAATGGTTGTACGGTTCAGTTTATGTCCAGGAAAACAAAGGGTAAAAAGAGAATGGCCTGGTAACCAAGCCATAAAAACATTACATGACTGGGTATCCCAACCGACGCTGACAACATTAAATAGCATTTAAAGTTAACGGACCGGAAACCCAACAGCCGCCGACAATATTAAATTGCATTTAATATTTTCCTTACAAGTAGGGAAAATATGGCCATAAATTTTTATTTACGGCTGGGAAGTTTTATCGTTCCAGCCATAAGTCTTCATTTACGACTGAGAGTTCATCAAGAAATAGTCGTAAAATAGTATAATGGCCAGGATTTCACGATTTCTCTGCCGTGATTGGACCTGACGGCTATAAACCTAGGGTTTCGGAACTGTTTGCAATTCTAAGCTTTAAAACTAAAATTGGGTTAGATTAGAGGTATACTTGGTTATCTTAAGCAGTTGTTTCTTCACATTCTTCTTCCGTCTGGGTTGGTCCTTCGAAATCATAATAAGATTCATAATGGTTGTGAAGAGTTTGAGATAAAATTCCTTGATTTTCTGAAAAAATTAGTAAAGAACTGATCATTATTGATGGGTATTAATATGTTATAGAATTTCAAAGATGAGGACTCACCTAAATCAAAACTCTTGTTTGGATCACTCATTTTGAAAAAAATTCCCAAAAAAATTTCTTTCTTCTTCTCCCACTGATTTTTTGTTTTTATTTTTTATTTTCATTTCCAACACTTAAAGAAATGTATTAACATTAATTGAATCACTAATCTTGATTATTGATGTTAATCACTAATCAAATCGGGGCGTGTTAGTCATTATGTAAAATAGTCTGATAAGGTGTTCTGGTTATTACTATTTCATGACCCTATGCAGCCCCAAAAACCCAGTCGTGTGCAGCCCAAATAATAAGATTCTAAAAATATACTAGAGTATCGCGAAAGCAGTGGGTGACAACCGAAAATTCAACTTTTTGCAACTATTTTCTTCAATTTCTTAAAATTTATTATTTATGTAAAGCTTTTTTTTTTTTTGAAGCATGCATTTAATAATTAAATTATAGCTAATCAATTTGAAGTAAATTACAGTTAATTTATAGTGCAATTGAAAAATTTTGGCTCTTAAATTTTTTTGAGTTAGACTTGATGGAATTAAAAATCAAGAAATCAAATAGTTGCTAGAGACTTTTTGCAATAATTTCAGGACTTTTTGCAACTATGGCTAACTCTTGTTTTTCGTAGTATCTTTCAAACTTCATCAAGTTTGAGCAACATTTTGGAGCTAATCAGTAAGTTAAGTATTTGTTTTATTATTTTCACTCTAATTTGAAGAATTGTGGTTTAGGTTCGGAGATATTAAAAAAAAAAAAAAAAAAAAAAACGAAGACGAGTTTTGAAATAGTCACTGAAAGGGACATAAAGTTTAGCTCCCATAGTCACCATACAGAAGGACCCTCTTAGGTCGTCTAATGAAAAGAGGCATGTCAGATATCATTAGTTTCTCTAGTTTTTTCAATAAAAAAATTACAAATTAAATAAGTGATGGTTCTCGTATTGTCATTCCAAAGTGACGCAATGGGCCATGGTTTATTTTTGTAGGCCCTTTTTCAACCAAAATAAATATGTGATAATTTAACAAATTAAAAAAAAGTGTGGTCATGTCAAAAATGTTATAATCGTATAACATTTATAAGTATCCGTCTTTTATTTCATGTGGTATGTCAATTCGAAATTTTAACACGAAAGCGTAAATAAGAGGGGAAAAAAAACTAAAAATTATGCTCTCCCATTTTCCTTAAAATTTGTGCAAATATATAAATACACATTTTTTATGGGCCGGAAGAAGTATCTTATAAATGACTAACATCTATGTTGCACAATATTTTCTTAAACATCCTAAAAGGACTTGTACGAATATTTATAATTCTTTATGAGTTTTGGATCTAAATTAGAAACTATTGAATTAGAATTGTGAATGTTAACATTAACAAGATCTGAATTTAAATCATGGATATTAAAAATAAAGTGTCAACATATTCTGACTTTTAATTGTAAGTATTAATATCAGTAGATTCTGAATATAACTGAGGATATCATAATCTGAAGAAAGATATTTCCTTTTGCGTGTTCCCATTCGCTTAGTTATTATGTATAAAAGCACCCTTAATCGTTTGCAATGTATATGTGGAGGTATTCGCGAGGGCCAAGGCTCAAGGCAAGCCAAAATATATGTGTCTTAGATATTCCATGTCTCAACTTTAAGACTTTCTTTTGTATCCAAACGAACAATAGGGTTTGCGAAAACACTTATTACCAAAATCTATAGCTTAACTAATATTAGTTGTGTAACTAAGGAATCAAAATCTGCACACCACTATTTTACGTGTACTAAAATACCTTATTTTGTTAGGTTGGATAATATATACTACCTTTTATTTCTCAAGATAGAACATTTTATTTAGAAAAATATAGCGTAAATTTTCAAGTCTTGTAAGTTTTACAAAGTAATACCCAATTAATGACTGCTCTCGTATACAAGTATGCATTAAAGCCTAAGATTTCGTTGTATTAATGCCAATTGCATTTAAGTAGTCTATATCAGGGGAAAAAGTTACTCAATACATAGATAAAAGACTATTAACTTTTTATCATAAATGCCAAAGATTTTGTTAATCGATCTAAAATCAATTTTACTTATTTATAAACATATAATATAAGAACTCATTGTTGTCTTCGTACACTTTGGTGAAGAAGAAGAAGGAGAACATTTCGTTAAAGAAACAAATAATATGTCTATGATGGAAAACAAAGGGTTTTTCGCCATTATCTTAGCTCTGGTGTCTATATTAGGTATAGTTTCATCATCTTTTAATTTCTATCTCAAATTTTCTTTTTAATGGACTATGTCTTTTGTACTGAGATGTTAATGAGCTACATGTGAAGCTATCGTACACTTAACCTTGTAAGGTTGCAAAATATAAGTATGTTACAACATTTGTGAACATCGATCATAAAAGAAACATTGCATTGTTGCGTTTTTAATCACATAAACCCCTAAAAGTAGAGGTTCGACAAGATTTGAACTTTAATAACTATTTTTTAAATTTTATTCAAATACTAAATCATAGACCAGTAACAAAATATTTCCTTATCACTGATTTTTCAATTATAAACCAAAAATTTAATTCTCTGAATAATATCTAGTGATTTTTCGTATTTTTTTAACTATTATTATAAGATTATGTATGTGAACACTTCGCATTGTAAATTATCACGTCTTGTTATATCAGGTGTGTATATACAATAAGTACATCCATATGCCTAGTGTATGTGATGAATTTTGGATCATATTTAGAAAATTCAACCGCTAGATCACCCAAATCATGTGATGGAAGTGTAACAAATAAAAGCTTGGGGTGATTTAAAAGTTTGAATTTTTCGTGAATTATACAAATTGTATCACATCAATACGCTTATATGATTATATGAGTGCATTTACACTTGTATATCTTTGATGTGTGGATAAATGTAAACTGATTTCGTCCTGAAATAATAATACACTTCTTGAAATATATTTTGATTTTATTTCCCTTATTGATTAAATAACAATAAAATGGTTTGTAAATAAATTTACAGGTTCATATTCAGCTACATTTACGTTTACAAACAATTGCCCATACACAGTATGGCCGGGCACATTGACTGGTAATGGAGCTCAATTATCTAGCACTGGGTTTGAGTTAGCAACAGGGGCATCAACATCTTTAGATGCTCCAGCTGGATGGTCAGGTCGATTTTGGGCAAGAACCGGTTGCTTTACCGACTCCTCTGGAAAGTTCACCTGCACAACTGCAGATTGTGCATCAGGTCAAGTTGGATGTAATGGAGTTGGGGCTATTCCACCAGCCACTTTACTTGAATTCACTCTAAACGGCGGTGGTAATAATGATTTTTATGATACTAGCCTTGTTGATGGTTATAACTTGCCTGCTTCTATCACTCCACAAGGTGGGTCTGGTGGTTGCAGCTCTACTAGCTGTCCATTTAGTATTAACTCTATTTGCCCACCTGAGTTAAGTGTTGCGGGTTCTGATGGCGGTATAGTTGCTTGTAAGAGTGCTTGTGAAGCATTACAACAACCTCACTATTGTTGCACTGGTGCTTACAGTACTCCTGAGACTTGCCCTCCAACAAATTACTCGAAGATCTTTAAAGATTCTTGTCCTCAAGCTTATAGTTACGCATATGATGATAAAAGTAGTACATTTACTTGTGCTTCTGGTGGTAATTACCTCATTACTTTTTGTCCCTGAATAGGAATCTTAGAGTATGTACTCCCTTGTAATTGCATGAATGAACAATAAAAGAATCAAATGGTTTGTTAGTTTAGTTAAATGTGTTTATCTTTATTGTTATAAGTTTGGAACGATGTGTATTAATTTATCCTTATATCAGCTTCATGATGTTGCAACCAGTCAACACACCAATGTTCAAAAAGTCAACTTTAAAATTGTAAATAGTTTTATTAATTAAGGAATAATTTGACTATAAAAAAATCATAGCCTTAGAAAAACTATAATATAGACCTTGGAGAAAGTTCACTCTTAGTCATAGATAATAGGATAATTCATTTGCTTGAAAAGAGATATATAGAAATGAAATCCCTAGTTATCCCTCCATTTAGTGACGGCGTCAGAAGTTACAATTGGGTGGGTCACCAGAATATAGTTGATTATAATATCTTTTGCAACAAATATAATCTTACATTAAACACGGTAAATTTTTAAATTTTGAGACTATTGGTTTGAACTAACCTTGTCTCATAAATAACCATGATGTTTGGTTTTCAAATGAAGATACATCTTGTGTTAGGGCATTGCTCGGTCGAACTCACAAGCGTTGCTATCTCAAGCTTGTTTGTCAAGTTTAGTTGCCAAAACTATAAGTCTCGAATTAGGATAGTAAGTGTAGTTGAGCCTTAGACTCAACGACGTTCATCGAATGAAGACGAAGAACTACTCAAGGGAACTTGCCGAACTTCATCAACAAAGAGGTATGTGGAGACTTGAACTTATCTATCACTCAAAAGTATATCTATTTTATCTCCTATTTTGAGACAAAAGTCGTATTGCTATATAGACTTCAATTATACACATTTGCTATTTCGAGCTGAGTTTAACTCACTTATCTATGCCTCGAAATATGTGTTGGTAAGCTTTCGCTTTGGCCAAGTTCATCTTTACTAGTGACGAAAGTCATGTTGGTTATTTCAATAACTTGAAAATCACTTTGATGAAAATAGTTTGTGAATAAAAACTATTATAACTGAAAAAACGAGGGTACCCAAATATACCTCAATCTAAAACTTTTCCACCTATAAGTCCTTTTCCGAAAGTGATTGTCTATGAACTGAGTCGAGACAATACAACTAATCGGTTCATACTTCGTGTGATCGTCTATGGATACGAGATCGAGACAATACAACAACAAAGTATGTTTACTTGATAATAGGTCCAGACTTAACCAAACTCTAGGGATTGTCTATAAGGTAAAATAAGAATTAACGTTTGTGTGATTTACTTTAAATTATAATAAACACAATTATAATTGCGGAAAATAAAAGTAAATGACACAGCAAGATTTTGTTAACGAGGAAACCGCAAATGCAGAGAAACCCCGGGATCTAGTCCAGAATTGAATACTCTCAGAATTAAGCCGCTATACAAAATCAAACCAACTTCGTATAGTTGAGACCAAGCAACTAAACCTATAGTTAACCTAGTTTCCTCAGTATCCCTGCGCCTCCAAATTGTAGTAAGTCACGCACTTGGTACAATTCTTTTGGTTCGTATTCCAAACAGTAAAGGAACAACAAATCAGTTCGGTAACACCTCTTTTTAAACAAAGTGATATGAGTTTGACAAAGGCTCTTCCGTTTAACCAATAAACTCCTTTGTCGGGTCCTTAGATCAATCTCTCAACAACTATCGAAGTAGTTGTTAGATTATGCAATCAATGCCATTAATCACAAAGAGTATTGATGCCGATCTACTCAACTAATCAATCTAATCTATCACAAGGATAAACCGATTATAGTTGGATCCCTTTCCAGCCGAAACAAGTATTGTGCACACCAAAGATTATGAACCCAAAAAATCTTCCTGTCTTCAAATCTTCTTTAATCTTCAATCAGCACCTGCACACAATCAACTTGAATCTCTTGTGATCAATCACACGCAGAACGGAGTCTGTTAACGTTGGATTATCACAAGACGTCTTTAGATCTACAAACAGTCTAAAGATCCCCGTCGAAACTTCGATCTAGTTTGAGTGAATCTTATATCAGAAGAGAAGATTCTCAAGCATAAACAAACAAGGTGCAATCAAAGTTCAACAACCGTTAGTCAATTAAATCAATCGAAAACTAAAATAAACTGCAATTATCTAGTTTCCCACCAACGGTACTAATAGAGATTCTCAATCCCAAAGAAGTCTTTAAACTGAGCGGCCATAAGAGATTTCACCTAATTAGGGTACTTTCCTCTCCGATAGGCGGCTCCACCAGTAACAACAAAACTGAGGTAGTTTTGCTGGCTCTGAAGATTAGTTTTCTAGGAATGCAAACTTATGTATTTATAGACAAGGAAGTTTGGACACCAAGGAATTTCCAAAACCGAATATTCTCAAAGATATACAATAAACACAAAATCGGTTTTCATAACTCCTGGAAATGCACTGTCCAAATATTGACCGAAATCCCAATAGAAAAATCTATAATCAATAAATGCACATTACTATTTTTTAAAGATATGCATTTAATTGCTAGAGATTAATTAGCATATAAAAACTAAGAAACCTTAATTAAAAGATTCTAAATTTATTTCGATCCTGGGATTCTCCTTTAGCTATTAAGGAATATCTTTGAACAATTAATGATAAGAGTTACTGCACATGTTCAAAGTATGTCGACATCTTTACTTTGTAAGTCCTTTTTCATACTTACAATCTTGGAAATGATTTGCCACACTTCCAAACAAGTTTAGAATTGGTTCGTCTGAATTCCAAGAACTATGTGATTGATTATCCTATCAAATCACCAATCATGGGTTTCACGGTTCTACCAAAACAAGTTCGGTTCTACTTCCATGTGAGTATTGTGCATAGTCACACTAGTTACCAAAATTCGGTTGACTAGGTACTAGGATCGGTTCCACACAACTTATGGTAACTTGTTGCACATATTCATAGGATCGGTTTCCCCATCTACTAAAAACGGGTTTGCACCTCTTAAAAGGATCGATTCCCCTCTTGTAAATTTGTTGCACCTCTTACTAGGATCGTTTCCCCAATTGATAGATTAAAGTTTCTATGTAAAAGGCATCGATCATACCATCTTGAGTGATTACTTAAGATCAGTTTCACTAATAAAAGTCATACCAATACATAAGTCAGGCCTTGTGAATAGTTTTACCAAGATACATAAACAAGTTTATGAGCGGTTATACTAAACACACATATTGGTAATTCAAAATAGATTTGCAATGAATAACAATACCAATAAGCCTAGCGATTTCCCTTTCGATTCACAAAACGAGTTTATGAACTTACTTCCTTTAAACGAATGTAAAACATTGTTTCCTAGGATGAAATTTTCACTTATACCCATAAATAATCACAATAGCATTCATATGATTATGTCGATGTCTTATATACAAAGTTTAATGGTTAAGCAATAAACCTCGTATTGTATTCTTAAATACTATGTCTAACTAGAGTATCATACACAGCTTCGCAGTTATGTTTCAATATGCACGACTTGAAAGATACGTTAGGGAATGAAACAATTCAAGTCAAATATTACTAACCTCAAGAGGAAGGATGATGTTGTCGTTGTAGCTCCATACTTCTTCACATTCTTCAAGTTTTCATGTAATACTTGTAAGTCTCATATCCTTATACTTTCAAGCTAACCTATACGAAGTTGACTCTAGTATATAATCAAGCGACTCTTTAAATGAGTTTTGATTCACTAAAATATGACAACCAAACATGACATACCAACACTTAGGGGGTTCAACCGAGATATGCTCTAACAATCTCCCCCTTTGTCAATGTTAGTGACAAAACTCTTACATCATATGGATAAACAAATTACAAAAATTCATTATACACATACGCTTGATTCCAAGTTCAACAGCACAAAACCTGCATTAAATTCAATCCTTAAATGCCGCTGCTGACATTATAATAACAAAGCTAATACTACCCCTAAAAGTAAGATAGGTAGATTTTCAATCCGCACGTCTTTGTTATTTTCATGTAGTTCCTCATAACTATGTATCATATGATATGTGACTCCCCCTTAGTCTATGCTTTTACTCTTTTCGTTAGAATAAACGTTTTAGCAAAAATGTCCTTTCCCTTAGTGATACCAACTCACAACAAGTCAATATCACTTGTTTACTCCATATATTTCTCCCCCTTTTTGTCACAAAATGACAAAGAAACGAAAAAATAAAGGACAAACCGAAAGGATCTTACAAATCTCACAAAGAGAATTTGCAAACCTATAAGAGTTGAGCACGAGGGTTTTACACACCATTTTAGATAACCAATATAAAAACCAAAACTACAAGTAATTTGGTTTTAACATGTTATCTAGGAAACAATTGCCCGAAGCAATTTTCCCTAATAGTTTAGCAACTCAAAAATCGTCTAATCACCTTAGTTCTTTTGCTAAACCGATTGCACAAGTACAATTGCTTGTTCGATAAGACCAAAATAAAGATCAGAATTAACTTTATTTTTCTCATCGGGCTCTAATTATTCTCAATAATAACTTATACCTTTCACTTTTAAACAAGACAAATACTAGGTTAGTTAACTAGTAATTCTTGTTAAGGCATTCAGTTAGACTTGAATAACCGAAACCTCCACATTTGATAAGTCTAACTAAGATCCGAAAAACTTAGTTTCTCTTATCCGGAAATCACTTGGACTAAACAAATGATCCCGAAACACTTTTGTTAAGCCATAAACAATCCATACAAACCAAATAAATCAACTTGCATAATCATTTATCTTAACCGGAAGCAATTGAAACAAACATAGATATTATAGCACCGCAATTGCACCGAAATTTTGTAAGCCTAAACAATTGATACCAACAATAACGAAAGATAACAATAGTTTTTCTTAACCGGAAACAATTGAATCGCAAACAAACATCCATATACACATAATGGAATAAACATCAATTGTACCGAAATTTTGTTAAGCAAAAGCAATAAAAATATTATGCAATAAAATCAGGCTTTTCTTAAACAGGAAAACAATTAACTAACAAGATTGTTACCTCAAATTCCGCATCCTCTTCTCCCCTTAAGATATGTCATTAAGCGCAAGTTCACTTAGAACTCTCCCCCATTAAAGTTGTCATCCTCCCGCCAAAACAAAAGAACAACAACAAAGAGCAACCTTTACCAGAGAAATGTTGAAAACCGGTTTTAACTAATGCGATGCAAAAGTTGAAACCTCGAAACACATATGCTTTTATGCTAAACCAAAAGATTAACATATTGTGACTTTTTCACATATTGTTTCTACAGGAACCCCTCGTGATCCTTTTATAAAGCCTACCAACATGGGCTAGAACTTAATCCCGCTAAATCAAAAAGTCACCCAAACCATAAGGGTTCACACAATATGAGATCAAATAACAAGGTTAGAAAACCGAAATCAAACATCCCATAAACATACATAGCAATAAAATAAAACATTCAAGCACAGGCTATGTAACCGAAAACTATCACAAGAAAAATTATAAAATAATCATTTTATTCATAATAAGATAGTTTTATTCATAATAGACTTTACACAAATTGAACTAAATCAGAATTAACGTCTATTTTTTAGAAGATAAATATTAATCTTCATTTGTTTGCTCATCAGATTATTCTTCAGAGTCTTGTTCATTTTCTTCTCTTAGAAACTCATCATTGATCGATGGGATTCCTTCAAGAGTTTCTGGATCATTTCTATAGACAAAGGCTAACTGTCTTTGAATACAGTCTAGTTGTCTCCCAAGACGTAGAATGTGAAACATGAGATCTTCATTGCTATAGATCTTATTAGTTGAGATACTAGATCCCTTATGAGTTTTACTCATTCGATTGATAATCCCTTGAGAGACAGTTTTAATGTCTTTCCCTATCCGAAATTATTCCCCATAGTGTTTTCACACAGCTTGGTGATGATACAGGGGTATCCAAGATTTCTATGAAAAGTAGTGGGATTGGTGGATTCAACAATTTTAATCATTTGATTGATTATCACTCCACATATATCAATTCGCTTTTTTCCTTCAAGAAGGTAGTATACAAACTCAACAAATTCCTTATTCCATTGTGAAAAGTCTCTTGTGCATGCAAAGAGAGTTGCTGCAGCCAGTTTGCCAAAAACCCTTAAGTAGAAGGGCACATCCTTGGTTACCATCTTTCCCTTTTTCCAATCAACAGTTTTACCAGTAATAAGTTTTGAAATGTTATCGTGCTCAATTTCAGATCCGGTCATCATATGATTTCCTTTCACTTTGTAATTGATGATCTTTGATATCAATTTTCTGTTGACATGATGGAACGCGTTTTCAACCAGGGTGGTAAAAGTAAGATTTTCATGATCAATATTGTGAATATTAGCATAAAAGATTCTTACTATCTCAGGTGAATACGTTTCAAATCCGAAAATATTTCCCCAGTTTCGGTCTTGAACAAACTTCACATATTCGGTTTCTGAAACATCTGGATCGAATCGCTTTTCTGTAGTGAAATTTGCTCCTTTAAAAGCTTGATATCTTTCAAAGCATGTATTATCTATGAAGATAGTATGATCATGTTTGTCTTTGATCAAGTGAGGATACTTGATTTTCTCAATATCTTCCGGAGGAATGAATAAATTTAAATCCAGTTTCTCTGCTTCAGAGATTTCTTCTCTTGTTTTCCTTTTTCCCATATTTGTGAAAATATGAAAAACCCTAGTTACGGTTTCGAACAATCTTCCCCAATATGTTTGTAGACATAGCAATAGGTTATCTTTTATAGGAAGAATATATATCAAAGACCGGTGATAACTAGTTTTAGGAAATACAACCAAAATCGGAAACCGTGCCTTGTGGGGATACAATTTCGACTTTGTGTCTAGGTTCTTCTTTTGGAAAACCGATTTTTTATGGACTGGATCTTTATTACGGACTGATCTTTTGTTTTTGTCCAAAAATCTGTTTACTCCTTTATTACCAGAATTTGATAATATTCTTTGAAATTCACTCAAAAAATTTCTACTAGAGTATGCAGAAATTAATTTGAACAAAATATGATATTTGTTGAAAATACCATTGACATCATGAATCCTGTAATATATCAAAAGATCACTTGCTTCATTAAAACAGTTGTGAGGTGCATTAAGCAAACCATTGTTAATAGAATTATTAACTGAAAAATTATTCCTTGTAAAATTACACGGTTTCCAAAATCGCATCCTAGATAGCGAAACATTGACAAACTTAGATCTGAAAATGTACATGTATATACTTTGGTAGGCTATCCAAAATATATTTAAGATTCCATATTTTTCAAGAACACAATAGCCAGAGTTCATATAGATTTTAAGTGGAATCTCATGCATTTTCAAGATACAACCTGTCTCATAGATCATTGTATCATTGTTACTTAACATAATGATATACAAACCTATGACAGCCAAAGGTTTATGTAAGTCACTTAAGACATACATATGCATAATTCCTAACAGGTTTAGGAATAAGAGTATTACATACTTCATACGTGTTTTCCACCACGAGTTCTTGAAGTAGTCAAATCCTGCCGTTACTGTAATACCCGTCAATTCTAATTTCTTATGTATGGTCAACTTTAATACTAAAACTAGATTTATAAAGGTTCTGGATGTCACTTTGATTGTAAGTACCCCGTATCAATTAATAGTATAGTTCCTAGTTAACCCTAGAGTTTGACTTAGTATTAATAAAATAGGTTTATTGAGATTTAGATATCTTCCGGGTACTAGAATGGATTCAGATTTAAGAGGCTTTTCTCAAAAGCGGCGACCTAAATAATGAAGGATTAGTGGAAAATATTGGTAGAACAAGAAACACAACGGTGTACGAGGTAAGGATCCGATTTAGCTTTCTTAGTCTTCCCTCACGTTATAATTAGGGTATGTGCTTATGATTGTATTTTCTTTCTCTGCTTGTTGTAATATCCCTTAGGGCTTGATAGTTGAGGGAACTTCTACCTACGGGATCAAACGTGTTACCTGCAGGAGTTGAGGCATGTTTAATTCGATTTCTTAGTCTCGGATAGATGTAGAAGTGGCAATAAAATATCACGTGAACCCTATATTCTCTTGTTGCTTGTGATCTAATAATTTATTTATTTTTGTTTTGGTTTTCGATGAGGTAAATCCAAAATTTTGTGTCTCAATTCATGTTGCTTGCTAAGTGATCGTGTTCAGGGTACTGAATATATATGTGAATTTGGTGATCATTCATTGTACGGGACGTGATGGTTATTCTTTGGATTAGTCATTCAAACCTAGATATAAGGTTGCATGCTAGCTGTATAGAGAAATGATTCCTTTTGATATGTGACGTGGTGACCAGGGTAGTACGATTAAGTTAGATATTGACTGGTCAAATTTCTTGGCTCATAGCGTGATATAGGATTATCCCTTCAAATGTAGGCATTAGGTTACACAGTGATTGACATGTGAAAGGATGTTTGATGGGCTGGACATGATGGTTAACAGTGGGGATAATTGTTGAAATGTCAATATTTATTTGTGATCAATATGAGTTAAGTACTGAGTCTAGTTGTGTCACGATGTTAACACAAGGTGCTTAGATTTAAATGGAGTTTCAGTAAGCACTAATATTAATAGTTAGGGAGATTGTTGAATTTTGTACACCTAAGTGCTTAGAGTACTACGCTTACCCGTTAATGGAGATTTATGATGAAATGATCT
The DNA here is from genome assembly GCA_023531105.1 of Papaver atlanticum. Taxonomy (NCBI): domain Eukaryota; kingdom Viridiplantae; phylum Streptophyta; class Magnoliopsida; order Ranunculales; family Papaveraceae; genus Papaver; species Papaver atlanticum. The sequence continues at coordinate 1,868,116 of JAJJMB010006856.1, read as the reverse complement.
TCTCCTATTAGCTATGTTAACTATGAGATCGATAGTGAAATTATTGGTGTATATCTATGGTGTGTCTGACTGCAAATGAAGAGTACATGCCGAACGGTTAGTTAGTGGACATTTGGTATGTCCGAAAGTTGGGGCTTAATTTTTTTTGCAGTAGTAACAAGTTGGGTAGCCTGGAATAGTGGCGGGGTATGTAAGTGGTGATTATATCTTTGGTGTGAGACCCTTGGCTAGGTGGCTTTGTGTAAGCCACTAAAGGCAGTATGCTGAATCTCATTCCTAAAAATGGAATTGAGGTGTGGATGCGATTCTTTGTACAGTTATATATGTGCTAAGTACAACCATATATACAGGTACAATATGTCTATTAGACGTTGCGGATATGTCCCAGACGCATTTAATGTGATTGCGGATAGGTTCCGGTATCTCATTGAGTTATAGGTTTCTACTTGAAATGAGTTTTTCTTTCTAATATACTGCTAATGATTGTTGATTGGGAGACTTTAGATTTTTCTAGGCGGTGACTCCTCCATTTGTAATTAATGTCCAAATGTTTTATTTTCTTGTGACATATTGGCTTGCGATATATTTGTACATCATTTTTATATTTCTCCGTGACTCGGTGATCGAATGAACTTGCTTGGAGTTTAACTCCTGTTGACCATTTTTCAGGTGTTACTAGAGATCGTGAAAGAGTTTGTTTGATTTCAGTTCTGGTGCATATGTGGAAGATATCTAGCTGGGGTGGACATCCATACTTTTTCGTTTAATAAACTATAGTTTTGAGGCAGTAGGGGTATTTGTTTTAGTAATTTATTGTTTGGATTTGAAACCACTGGCAAGTAATTATACTTCCTATGAACTTGAAACCATTGTAAAAAAAAAATTGTTATCTTTTGTAATATATATTTTTCCCCTTCTGCATACAGTTGTGTAATGGGATCTGATCCCATAATTTCTTGCGGTTGCATACGTTACTCAGGAAATTAACGACATGTTTCCTACATAATCATTGGCCGGGGTTATGCGGGAAGTAGGGTTTTTACAGTTACGTTAACTGAATCATTCATAGATTCAATTCTTATAGGTTGGATCGCACCAAACACAGATTGTTAGATATTTTCGTGTTTGCCTGATCTGATACCAATTGAAAAGACGAGGGTACCAAAATATACCTCAATCTAAAACTTTTCCACCTATAAGTCCTTTTTCGAAAATGATTGTCTATGGACTGAGTCGAGACAATACAACTAATCGGTAAACACTTCGTGTGATCGTCTATGGATACGAGATCGAGACAATACAACAACGAAGTATGTTTACTTGATAATAGGTTCGGACTTAACCAAACTCTTGGGCTTGTCTATCAAGTAAAATAGGAATTAAAGTTTGTGTGATTTACTTTCAATTATAATAAACACAATTATAATTGCGGAAAATAAAAGTAAATGACACAGTAAGATTTTGTTAACGAGGATACCGCAAATGCAGAAAACCCCCGGGACCTAGTCCAGAATTGAATACTCTCAGAATTAAGCCGCTATACAAAATCAAACCAACTTCGTATAGTTGAGACCAAACAACTAAACCTATAGTTCACCTAGTTTCCTCAGTATCCCTACGCCTCCAACTTGCAGTAAGTCACGCACTTGGAACAATTCCTTTGGTTCGTATTCCAAACAGTAAAAGAACAACAAATATGTTTGGTAACAACTCTTTTCAAACAAAGTGATATGAGTTTGACAAAGGCTCTTCCGTTTAACCAATAAACTCCTTTGTCGGGTCCTTAGATCAATCTCTCAACAACTACCGAAGTAATTGTTAGATTATGCAATCAATACTATTAATCACAAAGAAGAGTATTGATGCCGATCTACTCAACTAATCAATCTAATCTATCACAAGGATAAACCGATTATAGTTGGATCCCTTTCCAGCCGAAATAAGTATTGTGCACACCAAAGATTATGAACCCAAAAAATCTTCTTGTCTTCAAATCTTCTTTAATCTTCAATCAGCACCTGCACACAATCAACTTGAATCTCTTGTGATCAATCACACACAGAACGGAGTCTGTTAACGTTGGATTATCACAAGACGTCTTTAGATCTACAAACAGTCTAAAGATCCCCGTCGAAACTTCGATCTAGTTTGAGTGAATCTTATATCAAAGAGAAGATTCTCAAGCATAAACAAACTAGGTGCAATCAAAGTTCAACCACCGTTAGTCAATCAAATCAATCGAAAGCTAAAATAAACTGCAATTATCTAGTTTCCCACCAACGGTACTAATAGAGCTTCTCAATCCCAAAGAAGTCTTTAAACCGAGCGGTCGTAAGAGATTTTGCCTAATTAGGGTACTTTCCTCTCCGATAGGCGGCTCCACCAGTAACAACACAACTGAGGTAGTTTTGCTGTCTCTGAGGATTAGTTTGCTAGAAATGCAAACTTTAATATTTATAGACAAGGAAGTTTGGACACCAAGGAATTTCCAAAACCGAATATTCTCAAAGATATACAATAAACACAAAATCGATTTTCATAACTCCTGGAAATGCACTGTCCAAATATTGACCGAAATCCCAATAGAAAAATCTATAATTAGTAAATGCACATTACTAATTATTATTTTCTAAAGATATGCATTTAATTGCTGGAAATTAAATAGCATATAAAAACTAAGAAACCTTAATTAAAAGATTCTCAATTTATTTTGATTCTGGGATTCTCCTTTAACTATTAAGGAATATCTTTGAATAATTAATGATAAGAGTTACTGTACATGTTCAAAGTATGTCGACATCTTTACTTTGCAAGTCCTTTTTCATACTTACAATCTTGGAAACGATTTGCCACTTTTAGAGCATAAACCACCACCAAATAAATCAACTTACATCTCTTTTTTCATACTTAAAAATTAATTTTAGGTATAGAGTTTCATCTCTTTTTCTCCTCTCTTCTTCGTCATAAACCACCACCTTATTCTTCGCCACAGAACGGATACCACCACCACAAATCCTTAATAATCAAACATCAATACTTCCATCACCGAGTCCACCAACAACCAAACCAAGAGAGAATTGTTTAGTACCATATCCAATATCTCCCAAGAAGCACGACTGAATGGTTCATTACTTGGACTTGGATATGAACCAGCAAGTGGTAATTCATCGCCTGATGTAAAACGTATTTTATAAATTTCAATACTAGATGCATTACTAAGTGGTTTGTCACATGCAATGATTTAATAACTTCTTAGATTTAGTAACCACTTTCAATTTTTCATCATCTTTTTCTTCTTTTGCTTCCTATTCTTTTATTTCTTTAGTTTTTCTTCTTCTACGGGTTGTAATTTATCTATTGTTAGGTAATTTAGTTATAAATTGATTTAGGGTTTTGGTTAGTTGCATGTTGATTTGAATTAGTTAAATGATAATTGAAAGGTTTTTTTAGATCGATTATGGATTGTGTCGATTGATTCTATCAAAATTAAATAGTTTAATATGGGTTGCATCGGTTTTTTTTTGATCGATTTGTAGATTGAATCGTCTTTTTAGTTCATTGTTGTGTTTAATTTGATTGATTCAGTAGTAATTTTTGTAAGTGTTGAATTGATGTAGTGACCTAGTACTTAGGTTCGGAAGTTGAACATATAAGAAGACCTCTTCACACTGCTGTCCGCGTGGTTGGCAAGATCCATTTTTCAGTTGATAGTTCAAATTGTATATGCATCTGTTGAATTATTTCATTCTATTGAAATCACGGGAAGTCTTGTTAATTTTTATTTTATTTTATTTCTTTCTAATCAGATTATGATTCATGAGTGTTCTACTGTAATTCGTTAGAACTTGAAAAGTAAGGCATGTTTTGTGTTCTACTTAAAATTTCTGTTGGAGACCAGAGATAGGGTAAAAACCCGGTACCGGTCTTGTACCAGACCTGTCTTATAGGTACAGGTCCATGTATAGGTATCAGTCCTCAAAATGAGGTACCGGTCAACTCTAAGTACAGGTACCGGTTCCATCAAAAAAATGGGCCGTACCGGCTCATGTGCAGCCTTAAACATGCCTAACTTCGAAAGAAGCTTGGGATAATCTTCAGATCGTATTCGAAGGAAGTACTTCATTAAAACTCTATTGTCCGATTGGGAAAACCTTCGAATGGATGACAACGACACTTTTGAAGAGTTTTATGTCAAACTCTTTGAGATAATTAATGCTTCTTTATCTCTTGGAAAGACTATTTCTGAAAAAGATATAGTATGCAAAATTCTCAGATCGTTGCCATCAAGATACGATTCTAAGAAGCATGCAATCATAGAAGCAAATGATCTTTCAACACTTTCACAAAGCACACTCGTTGGAAAGTTAAAGATCTTTGATCATGAATCACAGTCTATTCAAACTAAGGGAATTGCTTTTAAATCTGCAAAGATTCCAAAAGCTCCAATGGAGAAAAATAGACATTTGGATGATTCAAAAGAACAGATTGCAGAATTGTCTGATGATGAAATTGAACAATCATTGTCACTGATCACTAGACAGTTTCGAGATCTCTTAAAGAAAATGAGTAAGAGATTCATTAAAGATACTCATCGATCGTCTCGCCCACATGATCGTGTTCCAGTCAAGAAAGATCAGGAAGATAACGATGAATATCAGCCACAATGCTTCAAGTGTAAAGGGTTTGGTCATATTGCTAAAAACTGTCCCAATCTTATGAAATACACTGGAGGCAAGGCACTGGCTGTAACTCTTGATGAGACCTCTGATTCATATGATTCTGAAGAAGAGGAAACAACTAATATTGCATTAGTTGTTAATCTTATTTCTTCCTCTTCCATCAGTGATTTACCCATTTTAAAAATGGACATGTCTTCCGATGTTTGTAAATCATCTAATGATAAAGGGAAAAATAAGACAAAATGCAAAAACTGTCTCAAGAACAGAATTGCTAAAAGTTGCATATGCAACCTCAGTCAATCTCAAGATGCTTCGTTACCAGTGGTAACGAAAAGAGATTATTCCATATGATACTAGATCAAGGACACTCTTGCTGTTCTAGATTCCGTAGCGAGAGAAAATCTCACACTAATACCACTTAAATGGTATCAGAACATCTTCCTTATTGTGTGCCAATTTTTGTGTAAGGAAGAAGAAAAGTTCAAGGCACTTCTGCGTAGATTACGGGAATAAAATCTAGTATTTGAAAATATTTAAGATATTCGTATTTATGGGAATATTATATTTTCGAAACAAATATATATAAAAAGATCCTTCTATTCTTTGGTAATTCCTTGTCCGAACTATGGGTCTGGATCCAATGTCTTCTTTGATAAGATGCTAGATCAGAAAGATCTCTTGAAGAATAAATCTGCATCATCTATGGACGAGAAATCAACGAGTAAGATCAAAAAGAGAGATTGTCTTAGCAAGAAAGAAAGAGAGAATATGCTGAAGAAAGATCAGTGTATTGAAGCAATCACACACTTTTGTGTTCAATCCAATACCGAATTACATGTTCTTGCAGAATCCTTCTCAAAAATAACTCATCTGCAAGAAATTCTGGTAAAGCAACAAGGTTATCTACTAGAAGAATTTCACAAGTGGAAGTGCGAAAGTAATAACCTATCCTTCACCGGTGCTGAGATGAAGGAGTAAATCCAGAAAAATAAACTTCAGTTTTTGATTTCTTTCAATAATTGTAAAGTTTATTATGAATAAAACTATCTTATTATTATGAATAAAATTACTATTTTATAGTATTTCTTGTGATAGTTTTCGATTACATAGCCTGCGCTTGAACGCTTTATTTTATTGCTATGTATGTTTATGGGATGTTTAATTTCGGTTTTATTACCTTAATATTTGATCTCATAATGTGTGAACCCTTATGGTTTGGGTGACTTTTTGATTTAGCAAGATTAAGTTCTAGCCCATGTTGGTAGGCTTTATCATCATAAGGGGTTTCTGTAGAAACAATATGTGAAAAAGTCACAATATGTTGAATCTTTTGGTTTAGCATAAAAGCATATGTGTTTCGAGGTTTCAACTTTTGCATTGCATAGTTAAAACCGGTTTTCAACCTTTCTCTGGTAAAGGTTGCTCTTTGTTGTTGTTCTTTTGTTTTGGCGGGAGGATGACAACTTTAACGGGGGAGAGTTCTAAGTGAACTTGCGCTTAATGACATATCTTAAGGGGAGAGGAGGATGCGGAATTTGAGTTACAAATTTTGTTAGTTAATTGTTTTCCTGTTTAAGAAAAGCATGATTTTATTTCATATCCTTATTGCTTTTGCTTAACAAAATTTCGGTACAATTGATGTTTATTCCATTATTTGTGTATGGATGTTTGATTGTGATTCAATTGTTTCCGGTTAAGAAAAACTATTGTTATCTTTCGTTATTGTTTGGTATCAATTGTTTAGGCTTACAAAATTTCGGTGCAATTGCGGTGCTATAATGCCTATGTTATTGCTTCCGGTTAAGATAAATGATTATGTAAAATGATTTATTTGGTTTGTGTGGATTGTTTATGGCTTAACAAAAGTGTTTTGGGATCATTTGTTTAGTCCAAGTGATTTCCGGATAAGAGAAACTAAGTTTTTCGGATCTTAGTTAGACTTATCAAATATGAAGGTTTCGGTTATTCAAGTCTAACCGAATGCCTTAACAACTGTACCTTGAATCAGTGTGAGATTGATTAGGGTTCAACTACAGTCCAGACCGAAGTTAGTTTTTAGTAGGATAGTGTCTGTAGCGGCTTAATACATTGTGGTGTTCAAATCTGGACTAGGTCCCAGGGTTTTTCGGCATTTGCGGTTTCCTCGTTAACAAAACTTCTGGTGTCTGTGTTATTTCTTTTCCGCATTATATTTTGTTATATAATTGAAATATCACAGGTTGTGCGTTGAATCAATCAATTGGTAAATCCAACCTTTGGTTGTTGATTGAAATTGATTGATCCTTGAACATTGGTCTTTGGTATCGTTCAAGTTATTTCTCTTGTATTCAATCGGGCTCGCAAATTTCTATTTGTTTGATTGCGGATTGAATCGATAAATTGAGATATAACTCTTTGATATACTTTTTATTAAGATTGAGTCTGACTGCTTAGTTGATTCTCTTGAAAGTATATTGGAGTTAGTCCATACAGATTGCTAAGAAAAATATTGGGTGTGGTTGTTATACCCCCGCTTTTTCAATTGGTATCATAGCAGGCAAACACTATAAACCTAATAAGTTTGTGTTTGACTGATCCCTAAAGTCTATCCTTATGGGAAACTTCTTTGGGAAACTTGCTCTCGGCATCTGTAACGCACGCCAGAATTCCTTAAAGATTGTTCAAAGATTATTATGGCCTGGTCGTTTGGCTTCTCATGATAATCTCATTACATCTAAGACCGTGGAAAACTTAGATAATGAGAAACAATCTACATGAAAAATTAAAAAGTCCTCTAAGAAAGGAAGGTTGAGAAAACGTTCTTTACGCTCAAGGATATGGAATCTCACAAGATTAACTCTTAATCTTTTTGAGAAATATTATCATAATGGATCAATTGACAAAGATCTATTTAGAGCATTTGAAGACGTTTTTAGATTCTTAGAAAAGATTAATTCGGTTAAGAATAAGAATCCATCTGATAAAAGTTCGGTACATGTCAAATCATGTAATCATGATGTACGAACTAAACATGTGGTCAAATCAAGCGGGTCCAATCAAACGGGTTTTCTTGGTTTTAATACAGGTTTAAGGTATCAGAAAAATCTCCCTTTTGGACATATGAGAAAAAAATTAGAAAGCTCTGTTATCTCTGATTATCATTACTATGATTATCACATTGGTACAGTTCACAAATATCAACCGGGAATGGTGCATGAGAGTCTCTCTGCACATCTTGCCACTTGGTAACTTGCTTGGCGCTACCCCATTTGTATATATCTTGAGATGGGGCAAGAAACGGTTTGATTTGTTTGTACTTGGGTTAATGTTTTATTTTGTCCTTCTCAGGATAAGTGTAAAATAGCTTTCTACTGCATCGTCTTTTCACACATCTGTGTGCTTTCGCGAGTTGCATAACCTTTGTGTGTGAACACTTAAGAAATCCTACATTCCTTTTGTAGGTCGCGGTTCAAAAACGGGTTCAAGCCCATTTTTGGGTATATAAAAGAAGCGGTACGCGTACTTTCTTCTTCCTCCCATCTTGTCCGCGTACGTGAACGCTCTAGGGTTCATGTGCTTTCTCCATTAATCATCCTTGGAGATCAAAAAGTAAAAAAGGGTTTTCAAGGAACATACCAAGTAAGTCTTCTCTCTTTAATCTTTCTCAATTTCTAGATCCCATGAGGATTTTCAAGGTTTCAAAAGAGGTTTCTAAAAACTTGGGTTCTTCATCTTCTTCTAGCATGAACTTACCTATAGATCACAATTCCATTAGGATTAGATTTGTTAATGATTCTTGGGGAAAAGTATTTGAAAAGATTTCATCTACTGGATTTATTCTAGAAAAGAAATTGGATTTTGTTAGTGGACACAAAGAAGATTTGGAATGTTTTGAAAAGTTCAATCTTGGAAACATCTTTGATGGTCTTGGTGAAGGTTTTGACACTCTTACAAGAATCTTCTATGCTAATATCTATGATGTTAATTATGATGACATGGAATTCAAGACCATGGTAAATAGACAAAGAATTCTTGTTAATAGAGAGTTGATTTCAAAAATCACTAAAATTCCCCTTGGGAGTTTTCGCCTTCCAAGACCTAGTCATGAAAGACCATCATATGAGACCATCTCTAATGGTCTTTGTGGTAAGAGTGTTGTTTGGAATGAAGGGAAATTTCCTACCACTCATCTTAGTCTTGCTTTGATGTATTTTGGAAAACTTGGTATCTCTAATCTTTGTCCCTCCACGATTGAGAATTCTCGTTGGGGTCGTGAGTTTGCGGAGTTGGTCTATTTCCTTGAGTTGGGAACTCAAAGTATCGACATTTGTGGGTTTATAATTTATCAAATGTTGTCGATGACATCTTCCAACAAGAAGTTAGGCTATCCTTGCTTGATTGAGCGTATTTGTCGCACATTCTCCATTGCTCCCATTAGAAACTCCATTGGAACTCCAAAGCTTATTCGCCCTTGTACTTTCAAGCGTATGAAGGAGAATGCTTGCAAGAGACAAAGATGCGACACGCTTGTTGACTCATTTGATTCTTCCTCCATGAAGCTTCTTCATCAAATTCACAAGGGTGTTTGTAAAATTGATGCTAAGATAAGGTTTGTGCAAGAACAATTAAATGTGATTTCCACTAAGTTTCCTGAAATCAAGGAAGACATGGATAAGGTTCGTGCCACATTTATGGTCTTCGATGATGAAGATGATGATTAGCTTCCATGCTTTATCTATTTTGTCTAGGAAACTTCTTATGAGAATTTATTCTTATGTTTTAAGAAGGATAACTAGGGTTTGGAATAGCCATTATTGTGAGTACACATAGCTATTTCCAACGATTTTCATCTTGCAATGTTTTTAGATTTATTTGTTTAAATTCTAAAGTTTATTTGGAAGATGATTTTGCAGTATTAATCTTTATGGTTTTATATATTTCAACTTGTTATGGGATATGTGTGTTTGCGTCCGTGAACTGTGATTGTCCCATATGTGGTCAAAAGTTAAGTCTTTCATATGTCGGTATGCAAGTATTGATAAAAGATTGAATGAACTTTTGACAAACAAAAGTTAAGCCTTTTATGTCATTATGCAAATATTGATGGAAGAAAGGATGAACTTTTGTTTACAAAGATTAAGTCTATTATATGTCATTGTGTAAATAGTGATGAAAAATAGAATGAATCTTTGTTAATTCCCCAGTATTGATCTTCCCTGATCCATATCTTTATGTAAATATTGTGCGGCTCCGTAAGTTTTCTTATGTGAGCATTTCCGATTAAATTAATCATGGGTTCTCTTGTGGTTAATTTAATTGGGATTTTTGGATACAAATTCATATTCTTATGTGATTTGTTAATGTCCAAAGAAATCCTTCTTTTCTTGTGAAAGTAAGGTCGCTCTTGTTGTTCTTTCGTGAATGACATTTTATGGGGGAGAGTTCTTAATTGAACTTGTGCTTAATTTCCAAATCTTTGTGGGGAGTGCGGCTATGGAATATTATAGGGGTTATATTGTATCTTTATAAACTCCTTGATGAATACATTTAGTTTCGGCTATATGATTGCATCTAAAAAGTTGATATGTGCTTTCTTTTGGTCATGAAGTGTCTCTATGGAAATTTCATTAGGATCCCACTAATTTTCGTACCTTTGCCAATTTTATTGACAAAAGGGGGAGAATTAATGTGTAGTTCACACTACAAATACATATGGTTTTCGGATCATTATGTAAGGGGGAGTGGTTTTCATGTGAGATGGAGTATTGACTAAGGGGGAGTGATACATATCACCATAGTTTTGTTGTCAAAGTTGTGATACAATTGAACTTTGATGATGTGTAATAATACTATGACACTGTATAACAATGATTGAGAGCTATTGTTTTCTCATTGTTATGGCTACGGATCTTCAACAACGATGATGCTGAATTGAATACCTTTGGAATCATTGGAGTACTTGGAAGTGACGAAGATTTCGAGTAATGTTGAAGAACCAAGGAGATCAAGCATATGGATGAGAAGCTACAAAGTTTATTTATTTTGTATTCCATATGTTTTGATAGTTTTGTCACTAAAATTGACAAAGGGGGAGATTGTTAGAGCATTGCTCGGTCGAACTCGCAAGCGTTGTTATCTCAAGCTTGTTTGTCAAGTTTAGTTTCCAAAACTATAAGTCTTGATTTCTAGTTTACTTATACCTAAGTCTCGGATTAGGATAATAAGTGTAGTTGAGCCTTAGACTCCACGACGTTCATCGAATGAAGACGAAGAACTACTCAAGGGAACTTGTGGAACTTCATCAACAAAGAGGTATGTGGAGACTTGAACTTATATATCACTCAAAAGTCTATCTATTCTATCTCCTATTTTGACACAAAAGTCGTATTGCTATATAGACTTCAATTATACACATTTGTTATTTCGAGCTGAGTTTAACTCACTTATCTATGCCTCTAAATATGTGTTGGTAAGCTTTCGCTTTGGCCAAGTTCATCTTTACTAGTGACGAAAGTCATGTTGGTTATTTCAATAGCTTGAAAATCGCTTTGATGAAAATAGTTTGTGAATAACAACTATTATAACATCCTCTAAGAAAGTTTCAATGATTGAAATGAGAGTTTAAAACAAGTAACCATGTTTGGATATAAACATAGTGTGTTCTCACATTTGTGTAAAAGTCAAAAACCGGGAACCTAAAGTATGCGTACCCGTATGCATACTGACGGAAAGTTCATGTCCGTGAATTTCTATTGGAGTTTGGAAGTGTGATTTAGTATGCGCACCCGTACGCGTACTGGCATAACCAAACTCGGTCCGACCACTTAGGTATGCGTACCTGTTTGCATACTTAAGTAGGTTACTTTATAAAATCGGTTTTTTCATGAACTAAAACATTTATATAATAATGTTCATGAATTGATTCGACTGAATCAAATTCGATTTTGCTTCAATTGTGTCTTGTATACTACTATGAGATCTAAGCAATTGAACAACTCTCTAACTAGTTCATTTGAGTCACTTGAACTAGTTATGGTGAAGATGAATAAGGTTGATATGAAAGTTCTCATATGGTTAACCATTGGTAACTATTGTTGAACATACTAGGTGTACACGTTTAGGTACGGTTACCCAAACCTAAATGAAGGTGCATTTCATTTGTGTATAACAAGCTAAGTTCGATCTAACGGTTAAAAGATATTAGCTTGAATCTAATCAGGTTTTCATCTAATGGTGAATATTGAATGCTTTGTTACCAAGGTAACTTAGATTCCAAACCCTGATTTGGAGACTATATAAAGGAGAACTCTAGCAACTGTGAAACCTAATCCCCACACCTCCTGTGTGATACTAGTTGTATAAGCTAGAGTCGATTCTCCTTTAACCTTAGGTTTTTCACGAAACCCTGTAGGTTAACGACTTAAAGACTTCATTGGGATTGTGAAGCTAGACCCAACTATTTTCTTTGTAGTTGCGTGATCTGATCTTGCTGTTTCTATCGTGATTGAGTATAATCGTAAGATTGGCTTGAGATTTATATCTCCGATAGGCAAGATATAAAAGTAGTCACAAACACCTTCGTCTCATCGTTTGTGATTCCACAATATATTGTTTCGTTAATCGATTAAGATTATTATGAGGTGATTGATAATACTAGGTTGTTCTTCAGGAATATAAGTATGGATTATCAATTGGTTCCTGTTCACCTTTATTTATCAAAAGACATAACAAAACTCGTAGGTACATCTGTGGGAGACAGATTTATCTATTCAATAGACTTTTCTATGTGAGACAGATTTGTTTATCAAGTCTTCGACTTTGGGACGTAGCAACTCTTGGTTGTGGGTGAGATCAGCTAAGGGAATCAAGTGCGTAGTATCCTGCTAGGATCAGAGACGTAAGGAATGCAACTGTACCTTGAATTAATGTGAGATTGATTAGGGTTCAACTAAAGTCCAGATCGAAGTTAGTTTGTAGTAGGCTAGTGTCTGTAGCGGCTTAATACAGTGTGGTGTTCAAATCTGGACTAGGTCCCGGGGTTTTTCTGCATTTGCGGTTTCCTCGTTAACAAAACTTATGGTGTCTGTGTTATTTCTTTTCCACATTCTATTTTGTTATATAATTGAAATATCACAGGTTGTGCGTTGAATCAATCAATTGGTAAATCCAACCTTTGGTTGTTGATTGAAATTGATTGATCCTTGAACATTGGTCTTTGGTACCGTTCAGGTTATTTCTCTTGTATTCATTCGGGCTCGCAAATTTCTATTTGTTTGATTGCGGATTGAATCGAGAAATTGAGATATAACTCTTTGATATACTTTTTATTAAGATTGAGTCTGACTGTCTAGTTGATTCTCTTGAAAGTATATTGGAGTTAGTCCATACAGATTGCTAAGCGAAATATTGGGTGTGGTTGTTATACCCCCGCTTTTTCATCTTGTATCCCATAACCTCTTCTTTTGTTTTCTAACACTATAAATATTCCACGAGATACATTAATATAAAGATATGTTTTCCTAAAATCTCATTCCAAATTAAATCGAGGAGAGAATACATAGCAAGAATGAAAGTGATGTTATTGTTAATTGTAAAGATGGAAAGATTAATCAAGAGAACAAAATATCAAAGTGAGCAGGGGCGGAGCCATGTATAAGTGTTACAAGTATATTGTTGTAAATATCTAAAAATGGGTGAAATGGTAGAAGTAAATTTTTAAGATTTTTGAATTAAGTTGGGCAAAGTTGAGCAGGAAAATCCTTTTCCTTAACGAAGGAAACTTCCATAATCTGTGTATGGGGGTGGAAAGGTGAAAACGTGGGGGTACCAAAAATACACCACCAAATTTTTCTTAGGCAACCTGTGTGGACTAAACTCAAATAATAATTCCGAGAGTTCAACTTAATGAATCTTAATCAGGAAAGATATGAAAAGCTTATATCTCTTTCTCTCACAATCAGAATGTTACAAAGACTAGTCTGTGAACCTGATTATACGGTGAGAGTACTTGGATGATTCCAGAGATCAATATCCAAGAATCAATCAAGTCATATCCAACAATTACAATGGACTTATCTACTTGAATTGATTTTAACGTACAACCTGTGATAATTCAATTATAAAGACAAACAATATAATGGGGAAAAGAAATAACACAGACACCAGAAATTTTGTTAACGAGGAAACCACGAATGCAGAAAACCCTGAGATCTACTCCAGACTTGAACACCAAACTGTATTAAGCCGCTATAGACACGAGCCTACTATCAAAACTTCGTACTGGAATGTAGTTGAGACCGAATTAAACCGTCACAGCAATTTAGTTACATTCGCGCTCCTTACGCCTCTTGAATCCCAGCAGGACTCAGCGCAATTGATTCCCTTAGTTGACGTCCTTTACAACCTAAGAGTTGCTTCAACTTAATTGAAGACTTTAAACCAATCCGTCTCTCACAGATAAGCCTATATGTGATTTCTGTTCTGATCAAAGATCAAGGTGTGTTAGGAAATCGATTGCAATAGACAAAGTCTAGCAAACCTCAAAATCCGGTCTTATGACTTCTCGAAGAGCATCCTAGATTATTATTCACCTCACAAGTAAAACCTAATCTCATTTCAACAAAGAATCATTATAGAGGAATTAACTTGTGGAATCACAAAGTTTGAGATGAAATTTTTTGTGATTTCTATCAATCTTACCTGATCGGAGTGAGACTCAACAATAAGTAGCAAGATCAGGATATACAAACTACCGAGATAAAGATAGTCGGACATGGCTTCACGAATCCATAAGCATAATATTTTTAATCGCTAAACCTAAAAAGGTTTAAAGGAGAGGACGACTCTAGTTTACAACTAGGACACACAAGAAGAGTGTCATGGATTCAAAAATCCCAGTTGCTTGAGTTTCTCCTTTTATAGACTTTCAAGATCGAAGGTTTCTTTAGATTTAAGCTAAGGTAGCTTTGGAATCAAGCAATCTTTTTCCACCGTTAGATGAAAAATCGACTTGAGATAAACACAACAAAATATACAATCTGGTTAGGATGAACCGTAACCGAACCGTGTATAATGACTTGTTCATGAAAAGTTAGCCGAAACTAGCCAGGCGAACTATAAGCTTAACCATTTTCATATAACACTTTTAGACTTTAATCTTGAGTCACAACCATAGGTTATAATGTGATCAAATATGTCTAGAGGTGTTTTTATAGAGTTGTTCAAATGCTGATTATCTCAATAGAATGAATTCTGATACATCTGAATATTTTGACTGGGTAAGTACGTGACTTACTTCCAGTTCGTGAGTTATTTTTTTCATAGTATGTATACCGGGTATGTGTACCCTTAAGACAAAAACAGTTCAGGAAATTTTGGTATCCATACTAGGTATGTGTACCTTCCTGAGTTCACGAGTCAACATAACTTTTTGGTATCCATACCTGGTATGTGTACCAAAGGTCATTGCCGAACAATAGCTATGCCGGTACGTGTACTACGGCTCCATACCTATAACAGTTACGCAAGTACGCGAACTGGTATGTGTACCGTCCTGTATCCAGATTTACAATAGTTTTATATCTCTCTAATAATCGATTTGAAACATTTCCGTACATATCACTGTTCCAGGATATTTTCAAATGATTAAACAATAAATTATTCTTAACCAAATTCATCAAGTTTTGAACAAATGTTCTTAAGCTTAGTCATTCATATTTTGAGAATAATTAACAAGTTAAACTTGACTCGAAATTTCTATTGTGCTATACTTTAAAGCCCACTTAGTCACGCGATTAGTCTCATAGATAAAAAGGTGAAAGCTTGAGTAATAGGTTTGTGTAGTCTTCACATACCTTTTTTCGATGAAGTTATCCAAATGTCTTCAGTTGATCTTCGCCTTTAAATGGTAGAACGCAGTGATGTATGATACTCAACTACACACTTCTAATCCTGATTCGAGACTTGACTAAATGTACATTAGAAATCAAGATATAGTTTTGATCAACTAAATTTGACAACAAACTTGAGATAGCAACACTTGTGAGTTCGACCGAGCAATGCTCTAAGAATCACATCTTCATTATATGTCCGCAATTAAGGTGCTCGTTTGCTCGCTTAATGCGTGAGCATAAAAAATTCCTGTAACTATTCCCGTGAAATTTTGTTTGTATTCGGGTTTTAGCTTTTGTTTTAATGATATTCTTGATTATCTTGTAAACATTTGTATAGTCAATATTTTTATTTGAGAAAATAAATGTTAGTTTTTGTTTTTATTTTTTATTATTTTATTATTTTTTTAGTTTTGGTTTTTTTATTTTTTTTTGTAAGTTTTTCATCTTTTAGCATAACCATTGATCAAAAAGGGAAGTTTAATTTGGTCGGATTCTATTTTACCATGTAAATAAGGCTTGTGTCAACTTTAAAAGCCTGGCTAGTTTAGGACCTAGGTGAATTATTTAGGGCCTATAAAAAATTTGTTCCCAACTTGAAGGATGCTAAGGGGTTTCGAATTTGGATGAAACTACCAATTTACCCTTCAATAAATCTTAAGACTACCAACCTTCCCTAATCAAATTCTAATAATAAAACCTAAAACTAAATCAATTTCATTTCTATTCCTCCACCAACCGATTCTTATTCTCTTCTTCTCCCTCTTTTTTCCATTTTCAAACCAAAACATCATCGATTATCGACGATTCAAAGAACGATTAATCATTTTTTTTCCTTCTATAAAATGTCGAAACTTCCACGATTGAAGCAAGCCACTAACATTATTATCCTAGTTCGGAAGATCTAGGAATTGGTAAAGCGATTCATCATAAACAATCATCATTGCAAGCGGTTACGGGAGACGATCAAACTATTTGCGCAATACAATAAAAAAAAATGGCTCGAATCAGGTACTTTTCTATCAACCCAATACTCTATTAGGTTTTAGCGACATTCAATCACTCAAAATGTGAATTTTCTGAAATCATAGTGTTCTAGGTTTAACGGAATCAGTCTACGTTAGTGTTCTTATGGAAAATTGATGTATGAATCAGTCGTTGTTCATGCCCACAACAATCGATTGCTCAGAATGTGTTTTCTGGTTTGGGAATATTTAACCAGAATCGGTCTTTGTTAATGCTCACATATACCGATTCATGTGTAGAAGAAAGAACCGTTTTCCTGTATGTTTTTGTTGATATAATCGATTTTGTGAATGCCCAGATAAATAAATTATGTAGCATTTGATTTATTAACTGCCAATGCTATAATCAGTTCATGTAAGTGGCTACATAAACCAATTCTTTGTCCAAAAAATGGTCATTTTCATGTACATTATTTTAACCTAGAATCGGATTACATCTGCACGTATAAGAACCGATTCTTGTTGTGCATTAGTAGGAATCGGTATTTGTGTGTGTATCGTGTAAACCAATTCTATACTTGGAATTCATAAGTATACTTTGATCTAATTGATTTTTTATTATTTGTCCCCATACTCTCTAGGGACAACAAGGGAAAACAAAGCCAAGACAAAAAGAAATGTAAGAAGAAACATGACCTTGTTTCTCCTAAAAGTTTGAAACCTCGTCGAAAGGAGGGTAGAAATTTGGTTGCTTCCCACCAAAGGGGCTCGACGGGTAAACCCAAAGGGATCCACATCAATGAACCACCACCTCAACAGGTTCCACTACAAGGTGAATTTGATTCTAATACACCTAGTGAAGAAAAAAAGAATGAAGAACAAACTAGTGACAAGGAATTCGTTGAAGACGAAAGCGAAGAGGAAGAAGGAGTAGCAAAAGAAGCTGAACAACAAGTAGGAGAAGGCTCCAAAGGCAAGGGATAAACTTTAACGGGACCATATAAGAAGAAAGGGGACCACTTGCCCGGACCGAGTGTCATGATGTCTCGCAATGATGATGACCCTCCTAATGGTTACCCGGCGATGAAGGAAAGTTTTTATGGGGGTACAAAAAGAGTTAGGATGCAGTGGTCTGCAATACCATAATAACTATCTCAACCTTATGATGTGTCTCGAACTTTTATTTAAGATAACAACTTATTTTTTGTATAGTGTATAGAATTTTCTCTATCGGTATTGTTTTTTAGGACCACATCGATGATGTACGTCCTCGAGTACCATGATGACCTTGTGGACAATATCAGCAAAAGTAAAGGAAGTCTCCGCTATAGTAGATGCTACGGGGTTGTTGGTTGCAGTCGACAATTCGGTTGTTAGATATGAAAAACCTCTTGTTTTTGCCTTCGCCGAGAGATTTTACGAGGAAACGGATACTTTTCATCTTCTGGTTAGCGAAATGAGGATAACTCCAAATGATGCCCAATTGATTATCGTCCTAAGTGTGGAAGGTAAATCTGTGAGGGGGAAAGACTACGCGAACGAGTTTGAGTGGCACAAGATTTATGCGTTCACCAAAAATGTGTTTGGTTGGGATGAGGAGAATACCAACTCAGAGATGCTGGTAGGTCAAACAAAGCATAGGATATTCCATCTTACAAGGAAGCATTTGATGAAAGACAGATTGGTGGGTGCGATGAACAAGAATATTTTGGACCTTTGTTTTTCTATCCCAAAGGATATGTAATGTTCAACCCGGAGAGAGTGGGGAGACAATGTGGTGGTGTATAAGATATCCCAACATCTGAGCACTCCAAATTTAAATTGGATGAAATCAATTGTAAGTACCTGGATAACGACCTTGAGGTTGTTCACAAACCTTATCCAACATCTATGGATTGGCATGATAGCAGTAGGACATGGTTCCAACAGGTGGATGGAAATCCTTCGTCGAGGACAGATGATGAGGCGTATCCAGCATACATGACTTGGTACCGTAATGTTTCGCATACTCAAGTGATACGGTAGAGGAGAGGCCACAAATCAAAAAAGATAAAGCTCTCGAACACCTGGTGCATATTGTTACTCAATTATGGTTTTGTTAATGGTTTTAGCATAATCTGTTGAACATTTCTTATTTGAAATGAAAACAGAGAAGGAATCGAGCATCTGATAAACGAAGCAAGGCTATGTTTAGGGCAAGGAAAAATGATAGAGAAATGAAGAAAAAATTGCAGATTCTAATTCCCTGGAAGATGTAAAAGCTCATGAAAGGTTTGGGGAACCGCCGGAGAAGACAAAGCCAAAGAGGAAGAAAGAAATAGCTCTCGTGGTGAAGCAAGCACCACATAACTTGATACTGGTGATGATGATGGCACGGAAGAACAACCTGCTAAACGAGGACGATGTAGTTGTGGTTGTGGACGTGGACGAGGTGGAGATGTTGATGGCGATGAAGATAATGCATGAATGGTTTCTTTGTGTTTGTAACTTATGTTTTTAACTGTATGGATAATTACGGAGTCAAAACTTATGTCCTTGAACTTATGTTTGTTCGGATTATGTTAATTATGTTATTTTCATTAGTATGAATCTATGTGTTTAGTTGGTTTCAAAACCGATGTGTTTTCCTAAGACGCGACTAAAGGACTACAATTTGGGCCAAAAATACAAGTATTTTGGTTGTTCATTTAGTCATAATCGGTTTACGTATTACTACTTAACAACTGATTGTACCCTGTCTCCAAAAGTACAGGTTCAGAATCGGTTTGTATTGTATACTACTTAGACCGATTCTGAAATTCCATTTTTTTTCTTCTAGTGCAACATAATCGGTTTATACGTGACTTTTATATACACCTTTTCTGAGAAAAAAATCAAAAATCTCACATCCCAGAAGAATCTGTCTATGTTTTGGTGGATATAATCTGATTCTTGTAAGAAAAACTGCCATTCTCCTGTATATTTTTTTTGACAAGAATCGGATTACATGAGCTTTTTTTTGAACCGATTGTGGCAAGACATATTTTATATGATTTTGCAATGCCACGATCGGTCTATGTGGACATACATAAAAACCGATTGCCTGGGTTGATTTCAAAAAAATTGACCGTTGAGTCTTCATATATATAAGGACAACCTCATTCCCAAGCACTTTGCCCCAAACTTACAACTTTCAGCCACTCCTACATCATCTACTATTCAAAAAGAGCTTGAGAAATGGAATGGGATCCAGAAGAATATATGCATCTCATGAAATCGTTCATTCCCAGCTTCCACGAGTGTCCCAATGAACCATATTCAATGTTTTGAAAAAGAGTGAAAGAGTTCTATTATGAGCGCACCAGGAATCCAAAAAACCGTAGATGGGAAGAGAAATGCGAGAGTATGTTAAAGTTGTAAAAATGGTGTACGACCATCATCTACAAGCTCCTCTTAGTGGCAAAGTGACCATCATATACTAACATGTAATTCATTTAATTTCAGCTGGAACGTTTTAATCATCTATGGCAAATTCGTAATGGGGAAGGAAAGTTCATTCACCAAAACGAATATGTGGTGTTGTACCGTCGTGCTCAGAGGTTCATTGACGATGTATTGATGTGCGAGATCCAAGAATTTGCATACTGAATTGTCCTGTATAATGCGCTAACTATGTCATGTGCTGATTTCCCCAAACTATGAATGAATATTTTGTTAAAGAAGTCGGTCTATATGTTTCTCATAATCGGTATACTTGGTTAATAATAAAAACCGATTCTGGGTGTTAATCTTCAAATACAACCGTCAACCCAGAATCAATTCACGAGTGCACGAACATCCACCGATTTAGGGTTGATTTTTGTGAAAAAAATTACTTTTTTTCATGTTTTATGATGAATTAACGCTAGTTGATTTCAGGGTTAACTTGATTATCCGAATAACACTAATTAATCAGGGGTAAATTAACCATTAAGGAAAATAGTTGGCTAAGGGGTTTTTCATTTTACTTCAAAATTTCTTATTTTGTCACGTAGTGATATGCCCAAATAATTCATCTAGGAAACAAACTAGCCAGGTCTGAAAGGGACTGGGAAAGCCTTTGACATATTGGACTGGGAATTTCTAGTAACTATAATGAAGAAAATTTGGTTCAATGATCAATGGTGTGGAAAAATATACCAGTGCATCTCCGCAACTACTTCTGACGTTCTCATCAATGGATCCCCTGACAAATTCTTCAAACCTTCTAGGGGGATAAGAACAGGTGATCCTTTATCTTCTTACCTATTTCTCTTCTGCATAGAAGCTCTCTCTAGAACTCTCATCCAAGATGGGGATATGGGCCTCATCACTGGCATCAGAATTTGCAAGAATGTTCCTTCCATCAACCATCTCCTTTTTGCTGATGACTGCATGATTTTATGCAAGGCCAACAAGATTGAGAGTCAAAACCTTATGGACATTCTATAAATTTTTAGTGGTACTTCTCGTCAGCTCATAAACTTCAGTACATCTGGTGTTTCTTTCAGCAACAATGCTGATCCAAACCTCATCTCCACTATTAGCAATAATATGGGAGTACAAGTCCTTCAACTGAATGATAAGTATCTTGGCTCCCCTCTCTTCACTTGTAGAAGCAAGATTACATCCTTCAAACCTGGGGTTGATAAACTCACACTCAGACTGGTTAGTTGGAAGAATGGACCTCTCAACCCTGCTGGTAGACATGTTCACATCAATTATGTCACATCCACTACCATCATTTACCAGATGAATTGTTTCAAACTTCCAAAACAAACCTGTCAGACCTCAAAAAGCTTCAAAGAGATTTCTTCTGAGGAAAATGCTTAGACAACCCCAAAGGCTATTATCTAAAAGCCTGGACTATTGTGTGTAAGCCCAAGGACATGGGAGGCTTCGGATTCATGAATATGGAACACTTCAATAGTTTTATGATCACTAAAATTGGTTAGAGATAGGAGAAAGAAAAAGACTCCCCCTCGCACCAGCTCATGGATGCTAAATATCTCCTTGACAGAAATGTTCTCAATATGGATACTAAACTTAAAGAGGGAGATTCTTGGATATGAAAAGGCACTCTGGAAGGCATCAACAACATCCAAGATCATAGCTCTTGGAAAATTGGGAATGTCAAGAAAATCAAAATTTGGGAGGATATTTGGATTCCTACAATATCTTCTCAAGTTCCTAAACCTGCTAATTTCCCAATTGATCTCATTATGGTTGAGCATCTTCTTCTACATAATGGTGATTGGAATACTCCTCTGATCAATACTTGGTTTAACACTGCTACTGCTCAGGCCATTCTTGACATTGCTTGTAGCGCCCCCAAAGCTAGCAGCTGACTAATCCAAGAGATTACCCAAATAAAGAGGCACTAAGAATCTAAATCATATACTTAAGCATTCAATTAAGAAATCTGCTACAAAACTTAACCCAAAAACTAGCCCCGCTCTGATATATATACAAAACTCCTCTCAAATGATACATATACAATAGTCATCTGGTTTGCAAATAGAATATACAACATAATAAACATAGCCGAAGTTAACAGACTCAACTCCTCGAAGCTTCCGCTGCGCAACTCTGATCTGTCTCTGAAACTGAGAATGGGTGAGCACATCATCCCTAAAAGGGGTGCCTAGTGGAAATAATATTTAACTTTCAAGTAATCATGGCAAGATTTGGAAAACAATACATGTTTTCCCAAACATTAAAAAGTGACCAACTCACTGAAGTAAACAAACATGTATATTAACAAACTCTTTCTTCAAACAATGTATAATATGGTGTCGACCAGTTACACACCTAATAGCTATTGATATCACCAATTCCTAACCGGCAATGATGACCCATAGTAAGCATAAATGCTGAATTCATGTACATATAAATGTGAAGGAGCGTATTTTATATACCACAAGTGGAAATTCTTATTTCCCATAACAATTCATATGACAAACAAACATTACAAGTCCTTCCCAAACCATGGAAAGATTAACAGAATCAACAGAATTATCGTAATGCAATTTAAACAAAACATGGAATGCAGAAACAGACAATGCATGAGTTTGTTAAGCATAAACTTTTGTAAAAGAAGCAACAATGGTTACAAAAGAGTTAAATGTATCCCCGCCTCCTTTGATGACAAGCCACGCCTACCTCGAGATCCACAATCCACTGGTCCATCCTTTGAATCGATTGTTGTTAATATAGACTAACTGTTTATCACACAAGAACTCTAAGAATCTAGCCAAAATGGCTCAAACAAGAATCATATAATTCTATCTAATGGTTCTAAGCCCATTTATGTCTTTACGCCTTTTCATTCTCTATCTTTAGCATAGCTAAGGTTTACTAATTCAATTGGGTTGATTTTGTAGTCCATTAGCTAAGTCTTATGAGTATCTACAACTTTGTAGGAGAAACCAAAGGTCGATTCGGACCATAAAAGGGTCCAAACAATCAAAGTATGAAAACTATGCCTAAGCCCGAGTCCATTAATCTGCCCCATTAATCCAAGGCCTGATCCATCTAGTCAACTGTCAGTCTCTAACGGTCAACTATCAGTCAACGGATCTCTAACAGTCAACGTATAAAGTCGGGTCAACAGTCAAGGTCAAAGTCAAATATGAATCGGTCATCTGAATCAATTCGGTCTAGACCGAGAACTCGATGAGTCTACACCGATTCAACTCAGTCAGATAACTAATCAGCTAAATGGGTTAGTCAGACTTCTGACTGGCAGGAAAAGTCAAGGCCAAAGCCTATACAAAGGCCAAAAGCTGAACTGCACCATAATGGTGTATCACAAGACTCAACTAAACTAAGCTCAAACTGAGAAACCAATCTTCCCTGCCATAGTTTCAATTCCAACTATATTTTAAACTACAATCTCTTCTTAATCATTCACTAATAATTCATAAGCAAACTTCAAAACTCAATTACAATTACAAATACTTGTTACCTGCAATTGCAGTAGCTGCAAGCTTTCCTTTAGAGATTCAACTCAACACATTCATCTAATTCTTGATTTTAGATACATGCTTCAAAAAAATAAATACTTGATTTTATATCATTTGATATTAATGTTTATATTCAAAAAAAACATTAATATCTTCTCAAATTGGTAAGTAATGGATCATATCTTTTCTTTTTCTTTCTCTTTACGGAGGGAGTATATGATACATGCTTCAAAATAAAATAAAATATACATAGACTGTAGAGAGAAAGAAAAAGAAAAGAGTGGAGTAAGAAAACGTGGCCCATCCTTCGAACAATTCTCAAATTGGTAAGTAATGGATCATATCTGGTTGAATCAAAACACAAAACCTCCTGCCCGATTCACTCCTCTTCCTCTGTTATTAGGTTTTTCTTTCTATCTTCTTCCTCCTCCCGAATCCCCAATTTCAATCTGTGTAATTCATTCTTTCAATGTTGATAATTCGAAAGAAGAAGAGATTGCCAGACAAATCACAACAACAACAACAAAAACAAATCTACATATCAAAGTTTTGTCAACAACCAAGAAGTCGTCGTGGTTCTAAACCTAGAACTGATTTCTCTCTTTTCATATCCTCTTCTGCTGCTTCTTCTTCATCATCTTCAATGCTGCATCATCGTCATCCAGGTTTGATTAAATTTAGTTTCTTATTTTGATTTGGGGTCTTTAAATTTGTTTTTTTTTTTAATTTTTTGTGCTTAGACTAAATGTGAATTGAGTTGTTTCATCAAATTTTGATTGCATTGACTAATTCATATCTAACTCATCTAGAAAGTTTACTCCTTTTCTTTTCATAGTTTTCACGAAATTCAATTAGGGGTGAAAAGAGGGGCATTGAATTGAATTAAAATCACTGATAATTGCTTATTGTAGTGGATACTGTCTAGTAGTGTTAAATTCAGTTTGTAGATCATAAATAATATGCTTAGTTATAGATTGATAAGGATAAAATTGGTGATTAAGAAACAATGTGCTACCTTGCTCTTAGCTTCCTGAAGGATTAATTCTCTCAAAACAATAGTTTTGCAGACCCATTATTCCACCTGTTTAGGACTTGAATCATATCAGGAAAGTGGTGTAAGTTGCATTTTCTGACATGATAGATAGAGTTAAGTGAACTTTATAGCTCATTATTCTCCTACTATGAATTGTAGGTGCAACTTCAGAGTGCTCAAGGTACGGAAATGGTCAATCTCAGGTTGCAACGTCTAGCTTGGGACAAACTTATCAAGCAGTTTTCCGTAGGCGTAAAAAGGAAATGCCTAGTTTCCCTCTTGTTCAATGCAGTGTGATCAAGATCGTAGGAGAGGAAAAAAATTCCTCTAGTTCGATCAGCGAACAAATTCCTCAAACGGAGTCGGTCGCACAAGATATGATCCTGGAAAACTGTGATGATGGGTTCGTGGTTCTCTGTTGACGTCTGATTTGTCTCTATACTATACTAAACCAGTACTAACTTAACAACTTCTGCAGAAACAGAGATCTCCAGGAAAGTGTTACTGCTGGTGAACTGGCTTCAACTCCCAATAAATCTATATCGCAGGTAGTAGAAAGCAATGATGTTCGGATGGCTGCAGGAAGCATTGTATGGGCTAAAACTGCTAATGAGATGTGGTGGCCTGCAAAGGTAGGTTGAGTTGCACTAGCTCGCCGGATTGTTTGATATTGGAAGTTATTTTGCATTTTCTTATCTGACAAGGGGGAAAGATTTTGATGGGTTGCATGAGAAAGGTGAAACACCCTCCACTGATACGCTTGTGTATCTCAGCTCTTCAATTTGGACCCTCCCTCCCTTGTGTAATTTACATCAACTATGGTGAGAGTAGAGGAGTTCTAAAGACAAAGTGTGAGAGGTTCGTTAAGTATATAACATAGTTTCTTTTCCCCTTTAATATCTTCAGGTTATGGAAGGAAAAAGTACTGCTGATGTTTCAAGTGATCAAGGTGTCAATGGACATGTTCAAGTACAATATTTTGGGAACCACGAAAAGTAATTTCCCTTGCTACGTTTGTCACCAAATTTAAAATGTTTTTAATATCATTATGGGTAAAACATTTCTACGTTAACCTAACCTGTTTATGGAGGACTCTGAACTTATGAACTGTTTCTTTCAGTGCTTGGCTAACTCCAGAAGGAAACATTTCCCTGTTTGATGAAGTGAGTATGAATGGTTCATCTTGTGTCATACACACATAGAACTCATCATATTTAGGTTATCTGATAATGCAAGTAATCATACTGTTGAAGTTGTCACGCTGTATTTTCTTCTATCATTAGCTGATACTCAGGGTTGATTTTTTTAACCATCCAGTGCTTTATAGAAAGGAGTTGTAATCCTCTGGCAGCCTTTCAAGATGCTTTGAAACAGGTATAACAGTCCTCTCTTGATCTTGCAACTCCGTAATTGATAAATGTTTCTGTTCTCCCAAATGCTGTTTGGTCTTATATTTAAGTTTCCTTATTAAATTCAGGCCCTGTATTGCAAAGAGCAGTTAAGTTCTTGCTGGGAGAGGGATGGAGTTAGGAACTCAAGTCAAGAGCAGCCTTCTGGTATGTTATTGCAGCTTACTTGCATTTATAATTATGTAGTGAGCTTAATTAGGATAGGAGCAATTATAAGGAGATCGTGGTAATATAATTAAGTTTAGCTTGGCCTCGGATGAACTCTTTACTTAGCCCGTCAAGTAGCTCCCTAGATATTGCCCTCTTAATGCTTATACTATAAGAAACAAGAATCCGGGTAACATTTTCAATCAAGACTTGCGCATCTATAAGAATCCAAAAAAGTATGATGAAGATGAGTTGCTCAGCTTTTGATGAACCCTTAAGATAATTAAGTGATTAAATCTCAGTTCGTTGTTTTTACTTTTATGGTTATGCCAGCAACAAGTCTGCACAATATTTCATTTTCATCCAAAAGTAGAAGCTTTATGCAAGTTAAAGGTAGAACCCGTTGGACTTCAAGTCAAGTGTGATAATATGTGTAGTTCCTTCACATTTGATAATCTGACATATAAGTTCCTGTAGATTTTCATGTTGCTGCATAATGAAGTTGATGAATTTGGGCATTTTAAATTTGGGCATTATAAGAACCTTGACCTTTCGATGACATCACTACCAATACTTCTATCTTAGTTCTGTAATTTAATATCAGTCTTCCGCTTGCTTTCTAGTTGCACCATTAGATAAGTGCATAGAACCAAGTTCAAGCAGAACTGAGGATTCACTGGAGAAAAGGAGGGGTAAAAGAAAACGAAAACCTAAAGTTCTTTTCGAGGTAAGTCGTCATTTACGTAATTATAAGTTAACTTCATACTTTGTTTAGCTAGCAGCGCATTAGTGAATTTTCTTGGGTGATTCTTGTTGCAGAATGTGACTTTTCAAACCAAATCAGTAAAGAAAGTGAGACGATTTAGAATAATGCGGTCCCTTGGTCTCACAGCTCCAATTGGATCTCCCTTTTCTCCCACTTACCAGTTATGAGCTGGTAAATTTTAGATAATCATGTAGAGTTCTTATATTTTTCCCATTTTGTGTATTTGTCTTGGCCTATTTGAATTGTCATACTTCTATTCATTCTGGTGAGGAATCACGTTTATTTATTTTTCTCACTTCTCTTTTAGTTTTCAAAGAAGATTTGATCATGTTAACATTAAGCCTTACTCGACAAGTATCTGTTCTTCTTGATCGTCTGCGTATACGCACACAACACGTAGCAGATCTGTATACTAATGTATATTATTATCGGTCTTCCCAGAAAACAAAAGGAATTTATTTATTAATGCATTTTAAGGCAGCATGGAATCTTAATGAAAGATGTTCAAGAACCGTCGAAAAACAATGGACTATGAAGTGTATGGTTCATGCAGTCATGACTCATGATGCTCTAACAAGCTTTTTCATCCTTCACTTTCTTATTTTTTTTGTGTTGGAGTGGGAATTGTGGGGACCACCTAATCTAGCATTCACTGTGCATGGCATGACCATTTAGTGCTGGCCATTATACATATAATACTGCATCATTGTCTCCTCTGTTTGACTACCTAACCTGTTTCCGGCAAGTTTATTATTGTTAAACCTGCAAGCTGAGGTAGATCAAGAAGTCGTTCATCTTCTCTTTTTGTTTTTGGCAGTTAATGAATTCTACTAAAATGAAGATCCGTTGTGGCATCTACTATATGGCTCTGAGTCTGCGATCTAAAAACCCACTCAAACTCTTGTATACTATAGTCAGCAATCCGAGGTTCCTCTCAAAATCTTGTAACATGGGATTCAAATCTCAATGCATTGACACTTCGTCTATGTATTCACACCACAATTAAATTCCAGAGACCGGCTTCAGAAGAAAACCAGCAATTGCTGAATACCGGTATCCTAATTACAAACTTGGTGTAATTTAAACATCCAAAACTTCATCTGTTGATGACTTAGATCCCACAGAATCTGAATACGTGGATCCCGTAATGGTTGTCCTAATACAGTAAACTGATTGAGAATCTAGAAAATGATGTTCATGATAGTACTTTATTTCTTTTTGTTTGCTCGGTCGAGTTTTATGATGATGCAAGTGATGATTTCATTTGCACCAATTTGACTTAGTTGTGCTGAGCGCCCGTGGATGCTTACTTATTCCTACTTAATACTTGCACACTGCAGTGACTGCACTACCTTGATGGAAGAAAACGAAATTTCAAACAAAAACTGCCATACTTGCGGTGTCCAATAGCTGCATCCATTGTCATTAATGAGAATCATTTCCAGATACGATATTTTCTAGTATCTAATTAAATATTGTTTTCATGATAGAATAAGGAAAACCATGACCGTTTTTTACATTTGAATGTTCTGTTTCTTCTTTCTTTAGAGAGAGTTAAATGGCATGAGCCATGGAGGCACGCCAATGCTTATTGATTGGTACGTGTAATGAGGTTGAAAACTGACATTAATCTACTAAGTTTTTTAAGATTAAGAACTTTCTATGATAATTAACAATTGAGTTGATAATAGTGGCTGATTTTATATGTGTTATATCTTGTGGTCCGAGCGTGACAGTAGTGACGATTAGAGATTGCGACATATTTAGGCTAAGTCCCTTGCATCTAATCCGACAGAAGCAAATAGTATATATATATATCTGAGCTACATTATTTGTAAGACAGAAAGAAGAAGAAAAAAGTATTATTAGATTTCTTAAATATTTGTTTCGCTATCTCCCATTCAATATTCAGTAAGCATATACAAAACTTAAGACAATGAAATAAATTGAAACGTTATACTTTTTCTTCTCTGAATATTCTCCGGTCTCTCTATTGAAATCTCTTACGGCATTGTGTTTACTAGACTAGGCAAGTGGTGGTGTTTTGCATGTTTTCTTTAGACTGGCCGGACAAAAGTGCTTTCCTTTTAACACTTTTATAAAGGAAATGTAAAGAGTTTTTGAACACTTTTATACGCCTCAAGTGAGTCAGAATGAGACCAATACTGAGTAATGTAATTTGATGACATTTATCTACGCCTCAAATGGACCGATTTGAAAATCCTTGTAACGAGATGGGACTTCTCCATAGCCATGACATGTAGTGAGAGTGGCACAAGGCAGTTTTTAATTACACATTGCGTAGTTGGACAAGATTAGAAAGTTAGTTAATTAATTAATAATAATGGAATCTCGCGTGTGGGGCTGGTTAATGTTTCAGAGCTATAGAGAGTTGACAACTACTACTACAAGTACCAAATTTTCCATATATTCATCTCTCATTTCAATACAACCTTCATGCATTGACAAAGGAGAGTTGGGGAATCAATTTAGTGATCATCTCTCTCGACATTTTGGCAAACCCCAAAAGAAAAATTAATTGCGGTAATACACAGGAGAAAGATGATTTCAGGGAACATTAATAGCTTAGGTTTTAAGCAAATTTTGTACGGGGTAGCAGATGATGTCTTATCATCATCATCTCTGGATCATACAAGTTCAAGTAATGAAGATAATAAATGTCAATCTAATGCATTTCTTTACAGTTTTTCGGTTCTCAAAGACAGAGTTCATCAAGTGCAAACCTTAGTTAATGTTGCAGTTCTCTCTCAGGATCAAGGCGTAGTTCAACAACCAGTGGAATCTGTATCTATAGCCATAGCTGGAATTGGAACTTTACTTCAAGAGATAATTGTGAATGCATCTTCCATGATGTTTACTTGTCAACAGTTAGCTCTAACAACTGTAAGTAATAAACATTCTCCTTACGTTGATGGTATGGGTAGTAATGATGATATGCATCAATTATGGCGTGTTCATAAGGTTGACGATGTTGGTTTGCCATCAGTGCAACTCAGTGATCCTCATCCAAGTCATGTTCAAATTGGAAGTGAAAATGGTCGAGGCAGCAGCTTTTTTTCTGACGAACATCTGGAATGGTATGGCGACAACTATAATAATTACAATACTACTAATGTTCATGATGACATTACCACCACCAATAAGAAGGTAGTTGTAGAAGAAATGAGATTATTGAATGAAGTTGAAAAGAAAGAGGTGAGAACTGATGTGTATTCGCCTACAAATTACGAACTAATCGAATTGGACGCAGCGGATCTATTGGCCAAATACACACACTATTGTCAAGTTTGTGGAAAAGGGTTCAAAAGAGACGCAAATTTACGGA
Organism: Papaver atlanticum; assembly: GCA_023531105.1. Lineage (NCBI taxonomy): Eukaryota > Viridiplantae > Streptophyta > Magnoliopsida > Ranunculales > Papaveraceae > Papaver > Papaver atlanticum. The sequence continues at coordinate 1,837,941 of JAJJMB010006856.1, read as the reverse complement.
TGCATATGAGAGCTCATGGTGAAGAATACAAGTCTACTGCAGCTCTAAGCAATCCAATGAAGAGTAGGAATTCTAACTCAATAGAAACAAATGCAGAATGCTACTCCAAATTGGTTTTGAGAAAATATTCATGTCCACAGGAAGGATGTAGATGGAACAAAAAACATGCCAAGTTTCAGCCGCTGAAGTCTATGATATGTGTAAAGAATCATTATAAGAGGAGCCACTGTCCAAAGATGTACGTGTGTAACCGATGCAATCAGAAGCAATTTTCCGTGCTTTCGGATTTAAGGACTCATGAGAAGCACTGTGGTGATCTTAAATGGCAGTGCTCTTGTGGAACTACTTTCTCTAGGAAAGATAAACTTATAGGTCATTGTGCTTTATTCTTTGGACATACTCCCGCCGGAAATACTTTCGCAAAGCAAGAAAAGTTTGAGTTTCATACTGAACGTTAATGCTGATAGATGAGTAGACAATAATTGAAAGTTTTCATATGGGTCCTAGAAAGGATTATCCATTTTGTTGCTACTAATGTTGTTTTAGGCAATTGTTTTAGATGTGTCATGCTACAGTAATTTTACTTGAACTCAAAATTATTTAGGAATTTGGGCTCTTGAAAGTACATTTTATGATTTGTTTTGGCAGTGTGTTCGATCATACTATCGATGTAGGAGCATCTCCAATGAGACATTGGAGAGTTCCTTTATTTTAGGGCACATAGGATTTTTTGTGTTTTAAGAAAAAAAACTTCTCCAATGGAAACTTCAAAGATAAAGGTTAGGATGATGTGTCAGGTAGTTATTCTCACATTCTCTATTCCATCCTCTGGTTTTAGAGGTTTCCCTAAAGGATGTAAACATCCTAATCATCAAAATCTAAGGCTATTAATTAAGTAATTAAATATTTAAGTTTCAAATCAATGGTTTAAAATGTTTTTAATTAATAGATGTGGTTTATGGTTGGAGATGGATTATTTTTGACATCCTAAAATCAGAGAAATATTATCTCACATTCATAAAAAGACCTTTACATCTAGGATGCACATTAAGTTGCCATTGGAGATACTCTAAGGCTAGACATGAGGCATGGCTTCTTCACGACTTAGCCTCTTAATATTTGGTTTTAGATAAGAATTTGACATATAAGCTAACATTGTTGTCTGCACATCATATTTAACCTAAAAGAAAACTGAAAAAAGGGAATACTGCTCCAGCATGGACAACATACCATGCAAGCCCCATGGCCACAAGAGTAGGTATTGTCCTGATCTAAGATCAAAGACAAGAAGAAATCGATAAACGAATTCCAGTAACCTACTCTCTTACAAGAAGAAGAGCCTATGAATTTTTATTCATTAACAAATCGTTCTCTGCCTCTCTCTTATAAGGGAAAAAGACTAATATCAGTATATGTTACAGCAATCAACGCTGTCATTACATCAAGCCAATTAATCATTAATAATAAAACTCAAGCACAATACCAGAAAGGCCCTAAGCAAATTACAGTATGGCTAGACAGAAGTTAAGGAAGACAAGGTAGAGTCCCGGCCCAGCTGAAGCCCAACAAGCTCATGACAATACTCCACCCTTTAAAAAATCCTTGTCCTCAAGGATAAAATTGTGGAACTGGGATCATATATGACTGGAATCCTCCCAAGAAGTATCCTCCGATGACATTCCAAACCATTGGATGAGGACTTGAGAAACAAGAAGATTATCTCGCAGCAGGTGTAGCAATGAACAGGCCAGTTGTATCCACCAGAGGGAGGGAGTCGGCTGTCAATGCTTTTGAACCAATCTTCTGCTTAAGTTATGATACATGGAAGACAGGGTGTATACGAGAACCAAGAGGTAATTTCAGCCTGTATGCTTGATATGTGTCAAAAACACCTTGATGTATCTATTGTTTATGCTTTCTTTGCTACTTTTCTTGTAAATTATGTGTCTTATATTTCTCTTTGAGTTATTAGGTACTTTGGAGTCATTTGGACCAAAAGAAGGAGAAACCATCCATTTGGAACGTAAAGGGCAAGAAGGTCAATTCACATACGAGTGATACTTGGAGCCAGCTAAGATTATGCAGCCAAGGAGGCGAAGAATGAAATGTCAGTTCCCCACAACCGATAGTTAATCAAGAAAGAAAATTGGCAGTCAGTTCTCTGGAACTGACAGGCCAAATGGTCACTGAGTGGCCCATATATAATCAGTGGGTGTCTTGAACAGTTTTACTCATTACCTATACCCTAAATTTGAGAGAAACATTTGTCTCATTCAATTATTGCTTTCATATGAAATTTAGAGAGAGGGATGAAGATGGCGTCTCCACTAGTGTTCTGAGGTATGAAGAAGATGGTGAAGAAATTCAAGGAGGATGAGCTGGTGACGAACGGATGGGAAATGAAATTGAGAAGTTTTATAAGAATGGGATTTGATTCTGGTGGTTTGAGAACGATTTGATTATTAGGGTTAAACAGGAAGAGATTTATGAAATTGAAAGGGGTTTGCTGTTGATTTTGGGGAGAAATCAGATGGAGGAATAGATTGAAGATTAATGGATTAGGAGATGAGGGTTGATGGTGTTCGAACTCATGAAAGAAATTAGGTATTTCTGTTATTGTTTAGTGATGGTGAAATCAGGGTTTTTAGATTGAAGGAATCTGAGAAAAGATGAAGAACTGAAGATAAGTTGAGTCTAAGGAAGAATGGGTTGGCATCAAATACAAGTTTGGAAAATCTGGAACTGCAGGTTGAGGTGGTTGTGATGTTGTTGAGTTTCAGGTGTTGACTGCAATAGATGGTGGTAGCAGTTATTGGTGGTTTAAGACAAGGAGATAAGAAGGATTTTAAGGACATGGAACATATTGTGGTGATTAAATGGGCTGAGTTGTTAGCCATGATTAGATGTATGTGTTTGGTTTAAGTGATTACAGGTTGGTTGAGATGAGGCTGCTGTTATGGGTTTGGTTTCAAATGGAAGCTGCAAGAGATAATGCATATGATGGAACTGGTGATGGTCTGTAGCTGAGAAGAGTATGAAGTTGAAGGTGCAGGCAGTAGGAGCTGGTGTTGTTGCTAATGGATTGAATGCAGACTGGTGGGCATGTAGGTCTGGTGCAATAGTTAAGATGGGTTTGCTGGTGGTGTTTGAACTATGAACTTGATTTGGTTTATGCGAAGTGCAGCTGGTGTTGGATGGAAAGAGTATGGTTAAGTTGTGCATTGCAGGGATGTGACGGACCGGAAAATTACGCTTGGCGCGCCTGGGCGCGCAAGCCATAACTCCCCCGATGCGCCATGATGATGCTTTAATCCGGTCCTTAAAGCTTGGAAAATGCACGTCCATTTCCCCTTGCAAACATGCTCATGGAGCATGATGCATCTAACTTAGATTCCCCACCGTTTCAACTTACCCTTGTTCTGCAAAGGGTTTAAAGCCTTGAAGGCTATGGACAATGCACCTTACATGCATCTCGGGCTTCCGAGTGCCTTGCCTCAACATAGGACATTTATCACTGACTTTCCTATCTAGCTGAGTAACCATCATACTGCCGAGTCTTGTCCAGGAATAAGGCATGCCTTGGGCTTACGCATAGGCCATTACAGGCCTAATACCCCCTCTTCACTTAGCTTAGGCATTGCTGAAAGCATGCACTTGTCTTGCTCATGCCATGGGTGCATCAATAAGGATCATGTCGTACTTTTCTTAGGCTTATGCAATCACCGCTACTTGCATACCGATGTAGCTTGTTTTCTTGGCCATGCCCAATTCAAAATTGGTGCATATGCCAACTCCTTGTAGCTTGATAGGAAGTATAAGCATCCAGTGAATGGAATGCAACTTGCCTCATCAAGTTTGGCCATAATCATCTCTTGCATCGAGCTACCGAGCCAGATGATATGATAGGCAGTATGCCGCAATCATCTTGCAATTAGATGATATGAGGGACAAAGTGCTGGACCAACAATGTTGCAACTCATTGCGACTGCCTACGTACCCTTCCCTACTCTAAAGGGATCAAGCACAGACCGTAGTTCATCCTCGAAGGGACAAGCAACCTAAACCAACTCGTTTACAAGGATGTGGCCTAGCAATAATGGTAATGGCCTAGTTCGTATAGGCCATTCCCTCAAAATGCATAAAGATTGCGCATTTTGGGTCCGCAGCATGGCATAGTGATTCCTTCATATCATATGCCCCATTTGCAAGGCTACGCATCATTTATACTCTTTCGGCTAAGCTATGAAGCTTATTTTGTGCATAGTCCGTATATGCACCTTCAACCAACTACCCCTCCCTATATATGTTAACTTGCAATTTCTACAAATTAGACAAGGGGAGCGGATTGACATGCTTGCTTCACTATTCATGGCCATTTCCATGTATCCCTGCATAGCCGGAAATGATTGCCGAGTTTACTATAGTGTTGCATAATGATTGCTCAACATTTCTTCTGCCGGCTCGCTCTGGAGTATTGCATAGTGATTGCGCAACTGATACTATAGCATACTGCATAATGATTACGCAACACTCGTTCTGGCTATTGCATAATATTTACTCAGCCAACCCTCTCTGGCCTGATGTACAATGATTGTGTAATATTCACTCGGCCAGCCCTCTCTGTCCTGATGCACAAATGATTGTGCAATATTGGCTCTAGGCCAATAGCCCTCGTAATGCGCAAAGGAGGCGCTGGAAGGCTCTAGGACATCTACCCAATTGGCATAATGCATCATTTGATGCTACATTTGGCTCTTAGCCAAATGCCAAACACAATGCGTCATTTTGGCGCGATATTAGCCTTAAGCCAATCTACCTCTTACCAAGCAACGGAAGCTTTGGATGAAGCTTCCCTCAGGCCATAGCGCATCTTTTAGCATGCGTCATGCTAAAAATTCAGGGTGTTACATCATTCACCCCTTTAAAGAATTTCTTCCCCGAAATTCAAAACAAAAACTATTGTGGACAAACTATTAGGTTTGAATTCCTGAGCAAAAGTCCCTTACCAAATGCTCAGAAATCACAAGGTTTCTTCAGTTTTTCATGGAACATCAATTAGGATCTTCTGAGCAAATGTCCCATACCGCATACCCAGGAATCCAAAAAGAGTCCACAACGTTACCAAGAATCTCAATTGGCCTGTTGCCAAAAGGATATCTCAACAAGGTATCCTAAATGGCGTCCCATACCACCACCCAAGAATCCCGAAGATTCACAAGGTTTAAGATGTCATCGAAATGACAATATCTTAGTGCAGTACTGTGTGGAACATAATCAAGTTTCCCACCGTCCCTGACGGTCATCCAGGTTGCCACTCTTAAGTGGGATGCTAGCCGGGCCTGACAACGCACACCGTTGGCCAGTTGCCAACGTGTGGGGATAATCAGTCTCATTGTCTACCCACCTTCCCAGACGGTCTTCCGGATTTCCACTCGTAAGTGGGGTGCCACTTAGGCCAGGAAAACTCACAGTATTTAAACAAGGTCAACTCGATTCGCAAAGTAACTGACATAGCAGTTACAAACTCTTTCCGCGCAAAAGTTGGCCTACCCTCCAACTTTAAGTTTTCCATTCAAGGAAAATACTCGCCAATGAGTCCACTCCGCACATTGCATAGAGTTATCTCAGAACTTGCTCTGATACCAACTGTGACAGGCTGGAAAATTACGCCTGGCGCGCATGGGCGCGCAGGCCATAACTCCCCCGATGCGCCATGATGATGCTACAATCCGGGCCTTAAAGCTAGAAAAATGCACGTCCATTTGCCCTTGCAAACATGCTCATGGAGCATGATGCAGCTAACTTAGCTTACACACCGTTCCAACTTACCCTTGTTATGCAAAGGGTTTAAAGCCTTGAAGGCTATGGGCAATGCACCTTACATGCATCTCGGGCTTCCGAGTTCCTTGCCTCAACGTAGGAAATTTATCACTGAATTTCCTATCTAGCTGAGTAACCGTCATACTGCTGAGTCTTGTCAAGGCATAAGATATGCCTTGGGCTTATGCATAGGTCATTGCTGGCCTAATACCCCCTCTTCACTTGCTTAGGCATAACTAAAAGAATGCACTTCTCTTGATCATGCCAAGGGTGCATCAATCAGACTCATGCCGTACTTTTGTTAGGCTTAAGCAATCACCGCTACTTGTATACCAATGTAGCTTGTTTTCTTGGCCATGCCCAACTCGCAATTGGTGGATATGCTAACTCCTTGTAGCTTGATAGAAAGTATAAGCATCCAGTGAATGGAATGCAACTTTCCTCATCAAGTTTGGCCACAATCATCTTTTGCATCGAGCTACCGAGCCAGATGATATGAGAGGCCAGTATGCCGCAATCATCTCGCAATTAGATGATATGAGCGACAAAGTGATGGACCGGCAATGCTGCAACTCATTGCGGCTGCCTACGTACCCTTCCCTACTCTAAAGGGATCAAGCACAGACCGTACTTCATCCTCGAAGGGATAAGCAACATAAACCAATTCGTTTGTATGGTTGTGGCCTAGCAATAGTGGTAATGACCTAGTCTGTATAGGTCATTCAGTCAAAATGCACAAAGATTGTGCATTTCGGGTCCGCGGCATGGCATAGTGATGCCTTCACATCATATGCCCCATTTGTAAGGCTATGCAAATATAAATGAGGCTTACACATCATTTATACTCTTTGGGCTAAGCTATGAAGCTTATTTGGTGCATAGTCCGCATATGCACCTTCAACCAACTACCCCTCTTATATCTGTTAACTTGCAATTTCTACAACTTAGAAAAGGGGAGCGGATTGACACGCTTGCTTCACTATTCATGGTCATTGCCATGTATCCCATCATAACCGGCAATGATTGCCGAGTTTACTTCAGTATTGCATAATGATTGTGTAACATTCCTTCTGTCTGCTCACTTTGACGTATTGCTCAATGATTGCGCAACGGTTACTCTGGCATACTGCACAATGATTGCGCAACACTCGTTCTGGCTATTGCACAATGATTGTGCGATATTCACTCGGCCAGCCCTCTCTGACCTAATGTACAATGATTGTGCAATATTCACTCGGCCAGCCCTCTCTGGCCTGATGCACAATGATTGTGCAATATTGGCTCTAGGCTAATAGCCTTCGTAATGCGCAAAGGAGGTGCTGCAAGGTTCTAGGAAATTTACCCAACTGGCCTAATGCATCATTTGATGCTATATTTGGCTCTTAGACAAATGCCAAACACTATGCATCATTTTGGCGCGATATTGGCCTTAAGCCAATCTACCTCTTACCAAGCAACAGAAGCTTTGGATGAAGCTTCATCTCAGGCCAGGGCGCATATTTTTGCATGCGCCATGCTAAAAATTCGGGGTGTTACAACGGATGTAGCTGAAGTTGAAGTACAGGGATCTCAAAAACTGAAGCTGCATTAGGAGACAGGAAATGGAAGGAGTGTATAAACTGCAATGGACTGAGACAGTGGTGAGTGTTGCAGGGGTTGTTATGAAGTTGGTTGTGTATGGAATAGATGCAAGTAGATGGAGCTTCTAATGGTGTTATGCGCATTGGTGGTTACAGAATGGATGCAGTGGTGCTGCTGGTGGTGGTATGTTAGAGTTGCAGTTTGCAAGGAAGCTACAGACGGTGGTTATGAGGCTAAAATGGGTTTTTTGGTGGATTTGAGTACTGGGATTGAATGGGTTTTGCTGCTGCAGTTTAGTGTTGGTGAGACTGAAAGGCTGTGACAGTGCAGGTTAAGGATGGAGCAGAATCTGGTGGTGTTTGCAATTGCAATTGGAGAATGTGTTGATGTTGTTCTTGTTGAACCAGGGAGAGATCAGGGATTGAAGTTGAAATAGATGTATGTTTAGGTGAACGAATGTGATTGAAATCAATGCAGGGAAGCTGTGGAAACATCCAGAACTCGGCCGGATTCAGAGTTCAGCGAGTTGACTCACCGATCCAGTAACTTACTCAGGTAGACTTGGGCTGCGCTCTAGTTTTCACATGCTAGCCCATGAAGGTGTTGGACGTGAAGATTATACTTACACGAGTTTGGATAATTAGAGGCTATTAAAGGGAGAAACCCACAATTATTCTAAATCATCTTTATCTCTACTTTTATTCTAGGGTGGAGAAACATGAAAACCTTTCTTTTTCTTCTTGTTATGAACTCCTTGAGCATGAGCTAGATTTTTATTATTGGTTAATGATTAAGTTGATTTCACATAACATGTTTCTTAGATTGATGAATTAGTTTTGTCTCAATATTATGGTTTATGATTCACCGTTAATATTGTTACATGATTTGAATGCTTGTTTAGTCGAGTTGCGAATAGACTGAGTTTGCTTTCATCTTTATTTCTAGATTTGAGTTTGTTATATGCAAAAGTGATAAATTTCTTATTGCAAGTAGCATAATTGTGAATATTGCTTGTACTGATACATCCTAGTAGTCACAAGTGGAACATAACCTTTGTTAAATCGGATTAGTGCTTTTACACGTTCGATTACTTTAATTGTCCTGATTTCATAGAACTTAATGCATCTAGGGAATTAAACTTGATTAGTGCTTTTACACGTTAGGTTGATAGAATTCATATTTGTATCTTTAATGTGTTTGTTGATGACAAGAGGAAATTAGCGGGATATTCTTGCGATCAAGGTATCCTAGAGATTTTGATAATGAGAGATTAAATATCAATTCTAGTTATTAAGACAAGAACATGTTTGTGAATGAAGCTAATCCTTGATAAATATCTTTATATCCTTGATTTGCGTGTTTACTTTCTTCTTTGCTTTTATTTTACTTTAGATACATTAAAATCAGAAAACCCCCCTTTGTTCTATTTAGGAAACCGAAACAACATAACATCCCAAGACCTCTCTGTGGGAGCGATCCTTTCTTACCCTTGCTATATAATATATTTTGAGTAGTGAGAAAGTAATATTATTTTTGACGCATATGACAACGTTCAAATTCCCCGGCAGCGGTTGTTATGTTGTTTTGGTTTGTGTTTTTTTTTTAGCTTTTTGTATCTTGTCTATTGTTTCTGATTTAGTTGTGAAAATATTTTTTTTTCCAGGTACTTGGCCGTTAGCATCTAAAGGTAAAGAGTATCCAATCAAGTACTTGTTTCCTATCTATGGCGGACAAGAGTATGCACATAATAATCTATTTGGTTTTCAATCTCAATCCTTTGACAACTACCAACCATACTAGGGGTATAACCAAAACCAATCTTTTGGTTATGGTCAATATTCTGCGTACCCTTTTGGTTATTCTCATACATATCAACCTTCTTATGGTAGGTATGTAAGTGAACAACCACTGGGAGGGGAGGATAGTTATGCTTCTAATAATATTTTTTTATAGTGTTGCAGAACATATATGTGCTAAGATAAAGGGGCTGACACAACAAGTTGAACGACACACATATAATATAGAGAAATACCTTGATCCATCATCCTTTAATCATGAGCGGACAGTTGAGACTTTTACACCAACTCAAGCTTGTGATAGTGTATCGAAACCTATTCTTGAGCTCCTTGGTGTAAGACAACCTAGTTTGAGGGAACTTGAGAGGAGGTTCTATCAATTGATCGATGAATGCCTAGCATCAGATGAAGAAGTTATTGAAGCTGGAAGAGCTTTGAGAAATGAGCGCGATAGACGTTATTCTATGGGATACGATGATGATTTTGAACCTTTTGAAAATCCTTGTAACAAGGACGAAGTTATTCCAACTCCATATCATAATAACGATCGTTCGCCTATTCAAAAGGTGGAGACTTGGTATAACAAAAACATCATTCTAGATAGTGTAACGTATGAGGGTATTGAAGAAGTATTGATCGAGAATGAAACTTAATTGAGTAATGTTGTGGAAGACCCAATTGAGCTTGCAAAAGATTGTAATGATGATGTTGATGTCGAGACTTTAGTTGAGGCAAAAACGGATGAAGAATTGTTGCAAGGTTTGATAGAGGACCACGATATACAAGAGGTAAGTAATTCACTTGAATTCTACAAGGATGAAGAGGATTCCATAATACAAGAGTTTCCGCAAGGTTTGACTAATCCTTTGCTTATTGATTCTTCTCCTTTACCTCTTATTGGATTGAATGTATGTGCTTCGAGAATATTGTTGAATCATGTTATTTCTCGATTTCCGCCATTAGAGATGCTTGAATCTCATACTATGCAGGTTTTGGAACAAGAAACCGTAGAAGTTCCCGAATTCTATATTCTTCATACACTTTCAAGTGTAGAAAAGAATAAGTATGGAGGAAACTTCTATGGGGAGATAGCTTCACTTCTGTTTTCTTGTACTAATATTAATGTGAAGCTAGTATTTGCAAAAAAGGTTACATGGAGGGGTCCCCAACTTTTCAGATTATTGGTATATGGGAATTCGTCTTGCAAGTCGGGCTGACGACTTTAAACCAAGCGCTAAGCGGGAAGCAACCCACTGGTTTCGTATTTCTTACCTTTCTTATTGATGTAGGAAAAACTCCAACTTTTAGAGATTTTTGAACAATTTAGAATGAACACTAGCCTTTCTAAGTAGAAGTAACTTTTTATTGACGATGAAGTATATATTGGCTGAGTTGGGATTAGATGCCAACTAAATAGCTTGTTTAGTGTTTATCCTCTATTGTTCAGAAGTAGCTATAAGTTAAAGTATCAGTTTCGTTGAAAAGACGAGGGTACCCAAATATACCTCAATCTAAAACTTTTCCACCTATAAGTCCTTTCTCTGAAAGTGATTGTCTATAGACCGAGTCGAGACAATACAACTAATCGGTTCACACTTCGTGTGATCATCTATGGATACGAGATCGAGACAATACGACAACAAGATAACTTGTGTGATTGACTATGGATACAAGATCGAGACAATACAACAACGAAGTATGTTTACTTGATAAATGGTTCGGACTTAACCAAACACTATAGGATTACTATCAAGTAAATAGGAATTAACGTTTGTGTATTTTACTTCTAATTATAATAAAAACAATTATAATTGCGGAAATAGAAAAGTAAAAGACACAGCAAGATTTTGTTAACGAGGAAACCGTAAATGCAGAAAAACCCCGGGACCTTGTCCAGAATTGAATACTCTCAGGATTAAGCCGCTATACAAAACCAAACCAACTTCGTATAGTTGAGACCAAGAAACTAAACCTATAGTTCACCTAGTTCCGTCTGTATCCCTGCGCCTCCAACTTGTTAATAAGTCATGCACTTGGAACAATTCCTTTGGTTCGTATTCCAAACAGTAAAGGAACAACAAATCTGTTCGGTAACAACTCTTTTCAATCAAGTGATATGAGTTCGACAAAAGGCTCTTCCGTTTATCCCAATAAACTCCTTTGTCAGGTTCTTAGATCTATCCAATAACAACTACCAAAGTAATTGTCAAGATTTTGCAATCAATACTTTGAATCACAAAGAATTGTATTGATGCCGATCTACTCAACTAATCAATCCAATCTATCACAAAGATAAACCGATTATAGTTGGATCCTCTTTACCCGAAACAAGTATTGTGCACACCAAAGATTATGAACCCAAATCAGAAATCTTCTTCGTCTTCAAATCTTCTTAGATCTTCAATAAACACTTGCACACAATCAACTTGAATCTCTTATGATCAATCACACATAGAATGGAGTCTGTTAACAATGGATCATTACAAGAAGTCTTTAGATCTACAAACAATCTAAAGATCCCCTTCGAAACTTCGATCTAGTTTGAGTGAATCTTATATCAGAAGAGAAGATTCTCAAGCATAAACAAACTAGGTGCAATAAAAGTTCAACAACCGTTAGTTAATCAAATCAATCGAAAACTAATAATAAACCGCAATTATCTAGTTTCCCACCAACGGTACTAATAAAGCTTCTCAATCCCAAATAAGTTTTTAAACTGAGCGGCCGTAAGAGATTTTGCCTAATTAGGTTAATTTCCTCTCTGAATAGGCGGCTCCACCAGTAACAACACAACTAGGTAGTTTTGCTGGCTCTGAGGATTAGTTTGCTCGAAATGCAAACTTTGATATTTATAGACCAAGGAAGTTTGGACATAAAGGAATTTCCAAAATCGAAAATATTCTCAAGATATGCAATATATTCCAAATTCAGTTTCCAAAATTCCTGGAAATGCTTTGTCCAAATGTTGACCGAAATCTCACTAGAAAATCTCCAATTAGTAAATGCATATTACTAATTTTTATTTTCCAAATGTAAAATTGAAAACCTTAATTAAAAGATTCTCAATTTATTTTCGATCCGGGATTCTCCTTTAGCTATTAAGGAATATCTTTGAACAATAAAAGATAAGCGTTACTGCACATGTTCAAAGTATGTCAACATCTTTACTTTGTAAGTCCTCTTTTATACTTACATTCTTGGAATCGATTTGCCACACTTCCAAACAAGTTTCGAATTGGTTCATCTGACTTCCAAGAACTATGTGATTTATTATCCTATCAAATCACCAAACATGGGTTTCACGGTTCTACCAAAAAAAGTTTCGGTTCTACCTCCATGTGGGTACTAGAATTAGTCACGCTAGTTACCAAAACTTAGTTGACTAGGTACTAGGATCGGTTCCCACATATATATGGTATCTAACTTGTATTTGTTGCACATGTCCATAGGATCGGTTCCCAATATCTAAAAACGTGTTGCACATGTTCATAGGATCGGTTCCCAATATCTAGAAACTTGTTGCACCTCTTACAAGGATCGATTCCCTTTTTGTGATAGGTTGCTACTCTTACTAGGATCGGTTCCCCTTTGCCTAGAGTTGGTCATACCAATTACAACAAATCGATCATACCATCTCAGGTGATTACTTAAGATCGGTTTCACTAATAAAAGTCATACCAATACAAAAGTTAGGCCTTGTGAATAGTTTTACCAAGAACATAAACAAGTCATGAGCGGTTATACTAAACACAGATATTAGTAGTTCAAAAGATATGCAATGAATAACAATACCAATAAGCCTAGCGATTTCCCTTTCGATTCATAAAACAAGTTCATGAATTAACTTCCTTTAAACGAATGTAAAACATTGTTTCCTAGGATAAAATCTTCACCTCATACCCATACATAATCACAATAGCATTCAAACGATTATGTCGATGTCTTATATACGAAGTTCAAAAAATAAGCGTTATACTTCGTATTGTATTCCTTAATACTACGTTTAACTAGAGTATAATCATTCATAGCTTCACAGTTTTGTTTTCAATATGCACGACTTGAAAGATACGTTAGGGAATGAAACAGTTCAAGTCAAATATTACTAACCTCAAGAGGAAGGATGATGTCGTCGTTGTAGCTCCTTACTTCTTCACATTCTTCAAGACTTCACGTAATACTTGTAATGTCTCATATCCTAAAACTTTCAAGCTATACGAAGTGGTTATCAAAAGTGGTATGTGAAACCTTCGTGCTTAACTCTTATAGGTTGTACAAGTCTATTAGATTTGTAAGATCCTTTCGGTTTGAACTTTATTTGCTCGAACCTTTGTCATTTTGTGACAAAAAGGGGGAGAAATATATGGAGTAAACAAGTGATTTGTAATCACTAAGGAAAAGACAAATGTGCTTAAAGAAATACAAAGATGTTCGGATTGAAAATCTACCTATCTTACCTTTAGGGAGAGTATAAGCTTTGTTATTAAAATGTCAACAACGGAATTTATTAATTGAATATATGTAGGTTATTGTGCTGTTGAAACTTGGAATCAAACGTATGTTTAATGAATTCTTTTAATTTGTTTATCCATATGTATTAAGAGTTTTTTCACTAAAATTGACAAAGGGGGAGATTGTTAGAGCATAGCTCGGTTGAACCTACCAAGCGTTGGTATGTCAAGTTTGGTTGTTATATTTTAGTGAATCAAAACTAATCTAAGAGTCGCTTGATTATGTACTAGAGACAACTTCGTATAGGTTAGACTAGAAAGTCTAGGATTATGAGACATACAAGTATTACTCGAAGACCTGAAGAAAACATAATCTAATCTCATGGCTAACAACTCAGCGCATTTAATCACCACAATATATTCCATGTCCTTAAACTCCCTCTCGTCTCCTTGTCCTGAACCACCAACAACTACTACCACCATCTGTTGCAGTCAACCTGAAACTCAACAACATCATAACCACCCCAACCTGCAGTTCCAACTTTTCAACTTATCTTCAGTTCTTCATCTCTTCTCAGATTCCTTCAATCTCAAAACCCTGATTTCACCATCACTAAACAATCGCAGAAACGCCTAATTTCTTTCATGAGTTCGAACACCATTAAACTTCATCTCCTAATCCATTAATCTTTAATCGATTCCTCCATCTGATTTCTTCCCCAAATCAACAGCAAACCCCTTTCAATTTCATGAATATCTTCCTGTTCAACCCTAATAATCAAATCGTTCTAAAACCACTAGAATCAAAACCCATTCTTCCGAAACTTCTCAATTTCATCTCCCATCCGTTTGTCACCAGCTCCTCTTTCTTGAATTTCTTCACCATCTTCTTCATACCTCAGAACACTAGTGGAGATGCCATCTCCAATCCCTGTCTCTGAATTTCAGGTGAAAGCAATGATTGAATGAAAGAAATGTTTGTTAGAGCATAGCTCGGTTTAACCCACCAAGCGTTGAGTATGTCAAGTTTGGTTGTCATATTTTAGTGAGTAAAAACTCATCTAAGAGTCGCTTGATTATGTGCTAGAGACAACTTCGTTTATGTCAGACTAGAAATTCTAGGAATGTTGAGACATACAAGTATTACTCGAAAACCTAAATAACGTGAAGAAGTAACGAGCTACAACGACGACATCATCCTTCCTCCTGAGGTTAGTAATATTAGCTTGAACTGTTTCATTCCTAACGTATCTTTCAAGTCGTGTTATACTGAAAACATAATTGTGAAGCTGTGAATGATTATATTCCAGTAGTGAGACATGATCATATGATCATAGTGTTAAGGAATTAAGATATGAAGTATAATGCTTATCTTTTGAACTTCGTATATATGGCATCGACATAATCGTATGAATGCTATTGTGATTATGTGTATGGGTAAAGGTGAATATTTCATCCTAGGAAACAATATTTACATTTGTTTAAAAGAAGTACATTCATGAACTTGTTTTATGAATCGAAAGGGAAATCGCTAGGCTTATTGGTATTGTTATTCATTGCATATCTTTGGATTACTAATATGTGTGAGTTAGTAGAACCGATCATAACTTGTTATGTATCTTGGTGTAACTAATCACAGTGCCTGACTTTTGATTTGGTATGACTGGTTTTTATTAATTAGTGTAACCGATCCTAAGTAATCACCTGAGATGGTATGATCGATATTTGTAATTGGTGTGACCGATCCTAGTAATTAGTGTGACCGATCACAAATGAGTTGTGTAATCGATCCTTGTAATTGGTGTAACCGATCCTGGTAACTGGTGTGACCGATCACAAGCAATACCATGAGTATATGGTAACCGGTCCTGGTAATTGACGTAACCGATCCTGGTAACTGATGTAATCGATCCTGGTAACTTGTGTGTTCGATCACAAGTAATCCATATTGAGGTAGAACCGATCCTAGTAATTGGTAGAACCGATTGAACCCAAGATTGTGACTTGATATTTGATCAATCACATTGTTGTCTTAGAGTACAGATGAACCAATTCTAAACTTGTTTGGAAGTATGGTATAATCGATTCCAAGATTGTAAATATAAAAGAGGATTTACAAAAGATGTCAACATACTTTGAACACGAACGGTAACTCTTATTTTTTATTGTTCAAAGATATTCCTTAATTACTCAAGGAGATCCCGGTCCGAAATAAATTAAGAATCTTTTAATTAAGGTTGTTAGTTTTATATGCTTTAATAACCAGCAATTAAATGCATATCTCTAGAGAATAAAAATTAGTAAGGTGCATTTACTAATTGGAGATTTTCTATTGATAAGTTTCGGAAAATATTGGACAAAGCATTTCCAGGAATTATGAAAACCGATTTAAGCATTTATTGCATATCTTGAGAATATTTGGTTTTGGAAATTCCTTGGTGTACAAACATCCTTGGTCTATAAATACCCAAGTTTGCATTTCTAGCAAACTATCCCTAAGAGCTAGGCAAACTTCATATTTTTGTTATTTCTGGTGGAGCGTCTATCCGGAGAGGAAAGTACCCTAATTTGTCGAAATCTCTTACGACCGCTCGTTTAAAGACTTCTGTGGGATCAAGAAGCTCCACGATTACCGTTGGTGGGAAACTAGATAATTACAGTTTATTAGTTTTCAATTGATTTGATTGACTAACGGTTGTTGAACTTTGAATGCACCTAGTTTGTTTATTATTGAGAATCTTCTCTTCTGATATAAGATTCACTCAAATTAGATCGAAGTTTCGATGGGATCTTTAGAACTGTTTGTAGATCTAAAGACATCTTGTGATAATCCATTGTTAACAGACTCCGTTCTGTGCGTGATTAATCACAAGAGATTCAAGTGATGTTGTGCAGGATTAATTGAAAATTAAAGAAGATTTGAAGACAAAGAAGATTTCCTATTGGTTTCTCATATCTTTGTGTAGCACAAACCTTGATCGACTGGGATCCAACTAGAATCGGATTTATTCGATTGATTAGTTGTGTGAGATCGCATCGCTTTATAGTTCCTGTTGGATTCTATATTGATTGACTGCAAATCTAAACTCTGCTACTTTGGTAGTTGTTGGATAGATTGATCTAACCAGGCAAAGGAGTTTATTAGTTTAAATGGAAGAGCCTTTGCATATGACTTGATATATATTTATCTGGAAAGAATCAAGAGAGTTGTTACCAAACAGATTTGTTGTTCCTTTACTGTTTGGAATACGATCCAAAGGAATTGTTCCAGTGCGTGCACTTATTGAATGCCGGAAGCACCGGAATACTGAAGAAACTAAGTGAACTAGGTTTAGTTGCTTGGTCTCAACTATACGAAGTTGGTTTAGATTTTGTATAGCGGCTTAATTCTGAGAGTATTCAATTCTGGACTTGGTCCCGGGGTTTTTCTGAATTTGCGGTTTCCTCGTTAACAAAATCTTGCTGTGTCATTTACTTTTATTTTCCGCAATTATAATTGTTATTATTAAAATTTAAAATAAATCACACAAACTTTAACTCCGTGTTACTTGATAGTGATCCTATAGAGTTTGGTTAAGTCCGAACTTATTATCAAGTAATCACACTTTGATTGTTGTATTGTCTCGATCTCGTATCCATAGACAATCACACAAAGTGTGAATACCGATTTGTCGTATTGTCTCGACTTAGTCCATAGACAATCACTTTCGGTAAGAGGACTTATATGTGGATATTTTAAAGATTGTGGTGTATTTTGGTACCCTCGTCTTTTCAAAAAAAAAAAAAAAAAAAAAAACTCGTAAGTCTAGAAACTGGTGTCTTGCACTAATGGAAACATCGTGGTTGTAGGAATTGAAGGACCCATTAATAGAGTCTATTCATAAAAGGGAAGAGCTCAGGTGTTAGAAATAACATGATAATTGTCACCATATCTTGGAGTCGTCACCATATCACATTTTGTTTTTATTTTTTCATTTTTCTCTTGTTTCTCTAAGTGATTTGGTAGGGCACCAACTTCGAATTTTTATCACTGCTAGGCTGAAATAGAGTGATCGAGTTGCTAAAAAAAAGACCAGATCAATTAGACCAACCAGAGTATATAAAAAAAAAAATTGACACTTGTGTGTTCTCCCTGTCTTTGTCACCTAAATAAGCGTCGAATGCAGGATCCATGGGAAGTACCATGTAATCTGCTGACAAGAAGCATGCGCTTGGATCCGAAAGATCTAATCATGTTGTCAATTCGAAGAAAAAAAATTGGAAAAAATATATATTATTATTGTTCAATAATAAAATCGACCGCTGGTTCCATTGTATACGCCAGCTGAGTTGATCTAGAATTAAGATTTTCGGTCACTGGTTCCCTTGTATATGCCAGATGTGTTGATACTAGAATTCATACTAGTATCTCAATCCAATAGGATTTTTAGGTTTTATCTTGGCAGTGACCTTCAAACAAATATGGGAAACACCGTTCACCTTAGTCAGCATTTGCAAACAATCTATCTCTATATCCATCTTCTTAATCTATTCATGTGATTGTGGTAAGTTAGATTCTGAGTATATTGTGGTTGTGTTCGACTTTATGAGTAGAGCTCTGTCCCTTATATATGAATTTGTATTCGCATCAGGGTATTTCCTCCTATAGTCATTGGGAGTATGCCAATTAAAGAAAATGTTTAGTGTCGTTCTTAGATTTTTCACAGGTGGCTAGAGTTGGAGTAAATGTTTTGTGGGTACACCTCTTGTAAACCCTCACGAGACTATAACTCGTCCACTAGGGACATCTAGGGGTTTAAAGGCTTGTTATACATGCTAATTTTAATCGTAACCTCAACGAAAGGGAGTTGTATGTTTTAGAATTAATTTTTTTGATTTGCTTGAGGACTAGCAAAGTCTAAGTGTGGGGGAATTTGATAGGTGTCTAAAACACCCTGATATTTATCTATTATTTATGCTTTCTTTGCTACTTTTCTTGTAAATTATGTTTTTTTATATTTCGTTTTGGGTTATTAGGTACTTTGGAGTCATTTGGACCAAAATAAGGAGAAACCATTCATTTGGAGCGTAAAGGGCAAGAATGTCAATTCACAGGCGAGTGATACTTGGAGCCAGCTAAGGTTATGCAGCCAAGGAGGCGAAGAATGAATTGTCAGTTCCCCACAACTGATAGTTGAGCAAGAAAGAAAATAGGCAGTCAGTTCTCTGGAACTGATATGCCAAATGGTCACTGAGTGGCCCATATAAAATCAGTGGGTGTCTTGAACAGTTTTACTTATTACCTATACCCTAAATTTGAGATAAACATTGAAAAGACGAGGGTACCCAAAGACACAACAATCTTTAATTTATCCACCTATAAGTCCTCTTACCAAAAGTGATTGTCTATGGACAAAGTCGAGACAATACTACAAATTGGTATTCACACTTTGTGTGATTGTCTATGGATACGAGATCGAGACAATACAACTACCGAAGTGTGATTACTTGATAATAAGTTCAGACTTAACCAAACTCTATAGGATCACTATCAAGTAAAGCGAAGTTAACGTTTGTGTATTTTACTTCTAATTATAATAAACAATTATAATTGCAGAAATAGAAAAGAAAAAGACACAACAAGATTTTGTTAATGAGGAAACCGCAAATGCAGAAAAACCCCGGGACCTAGTCCAGAATTGAATACTCTCAGAATTAAGCTGTTATGCAAAATCTAAACCAACTTCGTATAGTTAAGACCAAGCAACTAACCTTAGTTCACTTAGTTTCTTCAGTATCCATGCGCTTCCGACTTCGATGAGTGCACGCACTGGAACAATTCCTTTGGATCGTATTCCAAACAGTAAAGGAACAACAAATCTGTTTGGTAACGACTTTATTGATTCTTTAAGATAAAGATATCTCAATTCACATGCAAAGGATCTTCCGTTTAAGCTAATAAACTCCTTTGCCTGGTTAGATCAATCGATCCAATAACTACAAAAGTAGTCAAGTTTAGATTCGCAGTCAATCGATATACATTCCAATAAGAAATTATAAAGTGATTCCGATCTCACGTAACTAATCAATCGAATAAATCCGATTCTAGTTGGATCCTAGACGATCAAGGTTTGTTCAACACAAAGATATGAGAAACCAATAAGAAATCTTCTTCTTCTTCAAATCTTCTTTAATCTTCAATTAAAACCTGCACAACACCACTTGAATCTCTTGTGATCAATCCCGCACAGAACAGAGTGTGTTAACAATGGGATTATCACAAGATGTCTTTAGATCTACAAATAGCTCTAAATATCCCGTCGATACTTCGATCTAGTGAATCTTATATCAGAAGAGAGAGTTCTCAAGAATAAACAAACTAGGCGCAATCAAAGTTTCAACAACAGTTAGTCAATCAAATCAATCGAAAACTAATAACACTGTAATTATCTAGTTTACCACCAACGGTACTCGTAGAGCTTCTTGATCCCACATAAGTCTTTAAACGAGCAGTCGTAAGAGATTTCGCCTAATTAGGGTACTTTGCTCTCAGATTAGACGGCTCCACCAGAAACAACAAAAAGATGAAGTTTGCCTTGCTCTTAGTCTTAGGCTAGTTTGCTAAAAATGTAAAATTAGGTATTTATAGACCAAGGATGTTTGGACACCAAGGAATTCCCAAAACCGAAAGTATTCTCAAAATATGCAATAAATGCCCATTCGGTTTTCATAATTACAGTAAATGCTTTGTCCAATATTTCCCGAAATCTCTCAATAAAAAATCTCCAATTAGTAAATGCATATTACTAATTTTTATTCTCTAGAGATATGCATTTAATTGCTGGTAATTAAAGCATATAAAACTAACAACCTTAATTAAAAGATTCTTAATTTATTTCGGAACAGGATCTCCTTGAATACTAAGGAATATCTTTGAACAATAAAAGATAAGAGTTACCGTACGTGTTCAAAGAATGTTGACATCTCTTCTTTGTAAATCTTATTTCATATTTACAATCTTGGAATCGGTTATACCACACTTCCAAACAAGTTTAGAATTGGTTCATCTGTATTCCAAGACAACTATGTGATTGATCAAATATCAAATCACATCCATGGGTTCAATCGGTTCTACCAATCACTAGGATCAGTTATACCCTAATATGGAATCACTTGTGATCGGTCAAACAAGTTACCAAGACCGGTTACATCAGTTATCAGGATCAGTTACATCAATTACCAGGACAGGTTACCATATACACATGGTATTGCTTGTGAACGGTCACACCAGTCACTAGGATCGGTTACACCAATTACCAGGATCGGTCACACCAATTACTAGGACCGGTTATACCAATTACAAGGATATTACATAACTCTTTATGATCGGTCACACCAATTACTAGGATCGGTCACACCAATTACAAATATCGATCATACCATCTCAGGTGATTACTTAGGATCAGTTACACTAATTAATCAAAACTAGTCATACCAAATCATAAGTCAGGAATTGTGATTAGTTGTACCAAGATACATAACAAAGTTACGATCGATTCTACCATCTCACACATATTGGTAATCCAAAGATTTGCAATGAATAGCCGTACCAATAAGCCTAGCGACTTCCCTTTTGATTCATAAAACAAGTTCATGAATGTACTTCCTTTAAACAAACATTGTTTCCTGGGATAAAATCTTCACCTTTACTCATTCACATAATCATAACAGCATTCATAAGATTATGTCTATGAAGTTTAAAAGATAAGCGTTATACTTTGTAGTCTAATTCCCTAATACTATGATCATATGATCATGTCTCACTACTAGAGTAATATATCCATACACAGCTTCGCAGTTATGTTTTCAATATAGCACGACTTGAAAGATACGTTAGGAATGAAACAGTTCAAGTCAATATTACTAACCTCAGGAGGAAGG
This sequence comes from Papaver atlanticum, assembly GCA_023531105.1. NCBI lineage: Eukaryota > Viridiplantae > Streptophyta > Magnoliopsida > Ranunculales > Papaveraceae > Papaver > Papaver atlanticum. Next base: position 1,816,376 of record JAJJMB010006856.1, on the reverse strand, counting down.
ATGATGTCGTCATTGTAACTCGTTACTTCTTCACGTTCTTCGGGTCTTCGAGTAATACTTGTATGTCTCAACATTCCTAGACTTTCTAGTCTAACCTAAACGAAGTTGTCTGTAGTACATAATCAAGCGACTCTTAGATGAGTTTTGACTCACTAAAATATGACAACCAAACTTGACATACCAACGCTTGGTGGGTTCAACCGAGCTATGCTCTACCAATCTACCCCTTTGTCAATTTTTGTGAAAAAACTCTAAATACATATGGATAAACAAATTACAAGAATTCATTATACATATGCTTGATTCCAAGTTTCAACAACACAATAACCTGCATATATTCAATCAATAAATTGCGTTGTTGACATCTGAATAATAAAGCTTATTCTCCCCCTAAAGGTAAGATAGGTAGATATTCAATCCAAACATCTTTGTTATTCCCCTTTTGTTGTACAGAATGACTACACAACAATATGATATGTTTCCCCCCCTTAGTCAATGCTTTACTCTTTCGTTATATATAACGTTTAAACACAATTATCCTTTCCTTAGTGATTCCAAATCACTTTTTTACTCCATATATTCCCCCCCTTTTTGTCACAAAATGACAAAGGTTCTAGCAAATACAGGTCAAACCAAAAGGATCTGACAAATCCAAAAGACTTGTAAACAACCTATAAGAGTTAAGCACGAAGGTTTCACATACCACTTTAGATAACCAACATTAAAACCGAAACTACAAGTAATTTAGTTTGAATATGTTATTAAGGAAAACTATTGCCCGAAGCAATTTTCCCTAATAGTTTAACAAATTTACTAAGAAACTTAGTTCCCTTGTTAAACCGATTGTAAACATACAATCGCTTATTTCGGTAATACCAAAATAAAGATAAGAATTAACTTTATTTCTCTCATCGGGCTCTAATTATTCAGAAAATAACTTAGACCTTTCTCTTTAGACAAGACAAACACTAGGTTAGTTGACTAGTTTTTCTTGTCAAGGCATTCGATTAGACTTGAATAACCGAATTTTTCAATTTGATAAGTCTAACTAAGATCAGAATTATCTTAGTTTCTCTTATCCGGAATTGAATTTGACTAAACAAATGATCCCGTATTTTGTTAAGCCATAAAAAATACATACAAACCAAAATAAATTGACTTGCACAATTATTATCTTAACCGGAAGCAATTGAAACAAACATAGACATTATAGCACCGCAATTGCACCGAAATTTCGTTAAGAAAAAACACTTGATACCCAACAATAAAGAAGATACCAAACAATAAGCCAAACAAATTGATACATTTTTTCTTAATTGGAAACAATTGAATCAGACACACACACATCCATACACATCATAATGGAATATATCAATTGTACCGATTTTTTTTTAAGCAAAAGAAAAATATATGCAATATAAACAGGCTTTTCTTAAACAGGAAAACAATTAACTAACAAATTCATTACCTCATATTCCGCATCCTCTTCTCCCCAGAAAGATATACCATTAAGCGCAAGTTCACATAAGAACTCTCCCCCAGTATGTTGTCATCCTCTCGCAAGAACAAAAGAACAACAACAAGAGCAACCTTTACCAGAGAAAGGTTGAATCGGTTTTTAACTAACGCGTGCCAATAGCAAAAGTTGAAGACCCGAAACACATATGTGTATGCTAAACACAACTCATGTAAACACAAATTGATTTAACATATTATGACTTTTCACATATGAGTTTCAATCGAAACACCTTATGATCCTTTGATAAAGCCTACCAACATGGGCTAGAACTTAATCCTGCTAAATAAAAAAGTCACACAAACTATAAGGGTTCACATTATATGAGATCGAATATTAAGGTTATGAAAACCAAAATCAGACATCCCATAAACCGAAAACACATAACAAAAATATAGACATTCAAGCACAAGCTATGTAATCGGAAACTATCACAAGAAAAATTATAAAATAATAATTTTATTCATAAATAATGATAGTTTTATTCAAAAATAGACCTTATACAATAATCGAAATAAATCAAAAACTAATGTATATTTTCTTGAAAGATATTTAAACAGTTTTTCTCAAAGATCATCTTCAATATCCTCAAATTTCTTGGGATCTTCATCAATAACATCACGACTGATTTTCCCGGATTATGCACACAGTACCTTGATTATGTTTACAGGCTAAAGCATTAACCTTTCGATTAATATTCCGAGCATACTCCCTCTGATTCCAAGTTTAATTAGCTTCCTTTAGTTACGGATAACATTTCTTATTAATGCTGCTTGTCTATGATGAGTTTCAATAGTACCGAGGAGGACTTGACATAGATTGAGAATATCAATCTTAGCATCCAAATTGTTTTGGATAAGAAGATTAGTCATATCTTCCCTTTCTTTTCCTTTATCCTCACAACCAGATTTCTTGAAGGAATCATCAAGATTAATAGTTTCATTAGAAGCAATTTCACTCAAAGCTTTCAGGATCTTAGCTTGAGATCTGGCTTGTGGATACATTTTTTAGTATAAGTTCTCAAACAAGATGAGTACATATACCAAAGGATTTTAACACATACCAAACATAGGTATCATCATTAAATAAATAAATCTGACCAGATTTGAAAATATTTTCGCATCTTATGTGTTATCAAATCATAAAGATTTTTTTTTCCCCGAAAAGAATCAATCTTTTAGATCATGTATCTAAAAATACTTTAGACAAGAAAACTCATCCTGTTTACACAAGTTGTTGTAAGACAACCTTTCTACACATGAAGACTTATTAATTATTTTTAGGTAGATTGTGTATACTCTCTATGTTGAATAAGAGATATTAACAGGATACAAGATGCCCAGATACTTGTGCTTCCTTACATCAAAATATTGGGCATTGTAAGGATGCACTTTCCAATACTTTTAAGTGTTAGGGTGAGAGGAACCTTCCTCACCAAGTACCATTGAAGAACCATCTTCTTTCTTATCTTTAGGGACATGAACTTGTGCCATTGTATGGGTTTCTAATTCATCATTTTTATCAGGAATATTGCATGATGCTATATCCTTGATTACATTTTGAGCCCAGGATGGTATATACTTTGTATTCGAACCCGAGTGATCTTGATCTGCCATTAAACAGATTGCAGATGTATTTCGTTCAAGACATTCTATATGTCCTCTTAAGGTATCCATTCCTTCTTGAAAATATTTTTCTAAACACTTATCAAGGTATACCTTTCGACATGTCTCTGTAAGAAGATCTTCTATAAGGATTTTATTCCTTATTTATGAATGTTCCAGCGATTGTGTAAGATATTCACACTCTGAAGTTTGTTGATTCACTTCATTACACAAATCCAATTTTTGTTCCAAATAATCTGCCAGATTATTTTGAAGGCTGAGTGTTTCTCGCTTTCCTTCACAAATTCTTACATTTAATTGAACAATAAGTTCTAGGACATCTTCCAGGCTATCAATGGATTTTCCTGCTTCTGAATAGGTTTCAACTTGATTGAAAAACCTTTGTAATATTTTACGAAATTTAGAATTTGGGCAGGATAGTGAAACAAAGTTCTTCTTTCTTTCTGGAATAGAAACAAAAGATTTTTCACCAGTGATTGGATTCGGATCCAAAACATGTTCCTTTAGTTTTGGATACATTTTTTTCTGATCATGATTCTTAATCAAGTTATCAGTTTTGGACTTTGTTCTTAATTTCCGAAAAGACTTACGAGACTAATTTCCATTGACCTTCTCTGAGAGCTTATTCTCACCATCTAGATATTCGTTAACTGAGTTCTTAACAAGTTTATCTTAGTTTTTATTATTTTAACTCATTTCTTATAGGTTGGATCGCACCAAACACAGATTATTAGATCTTTTCGTTTTTGCCTGCTCTGATACCAATTGAAAAGACGAGGGTACCTAAATACACCACAATCTTTAATTTATCCACCTATAAGTCCTCTTACCGAAAGTGATTGTCTATGGACAAAGTCGAGACAATACTACAAATCGGTATTCACACTTTGTGTGATTGTCTATGGATACGAGATCGAGACAA
>JAJJMB010006856.1:1708714-1812303 GCA_023531105.1 Papaver atlanticum | reverse complement strand
TTCTAATTATAATAAACAATTATAATTGCGGAAATAGAAAAGTAAAAGACATAACAAGATTTTGTTAACGAGGAAACCGCAAATGCATAAAACCCCGGGACCTAGTCCAGAATTGAATACTCTTATAATTAAGACGTTATCCAAAATCTAAACCAACTTCGTATAGTTGAAACCAAGCAACTAACCCTAGTTCACTTAGTTTCTTCAGTATCTCTGCGCTTCCGACTTCGATGAGTGCACGTACTGGAACAATTCCTTTGGATCGTATTCCAAATAGTAAAGGAACAACAAATCTGTTTGGTAACAACTCTATTGATTCTTTAAGATAAAGATATCTCAAGTCATATGCAAAGGCTCCTCCATTTAAGATAAAAAAAACTCCTTTGCCTGGTTAGATAAATCTATCCAATAACTACAAAAGTAGTCAAGTTTAGATTCGCAATCAGTCGATATAGATTCCAACAAGAAACTATAAAGTGATTCCAATCTTACGCAACTAATCAATCAAATAAATCCGATTCTAGTTGGATCTCAGCCGATCAAGGTTTGTGCAACACAAAGATATGAGAAACCAATGAGAAATCTTCTTCGTCTTCAAATCTTTTTTAATCTTTAATTAAACCTGCACAACACCACTTGAATCTCTTGTGATCAATCACGCACTGAACGGAGTCTGTTAACAATGGGATTATCACAAGATATCTTTAGTTATACAAACAGTTCTAAAGATCCCATCGATACTTCGATCTAGTTTGAGTGAATCTTATATCAGAAGAGAAGGTTCTCAAGAATAAACAAACTAGGTGCAATCAAAGTTTCAACAACCATTAGTCGATCAAATCAATCGAAAACTAATAACACTACAATTATCTAGTTTCCCACCAACGGTACTCGTAGAGCTTCTTGATCCCACAGAAGTCTTTAAACGAGCGGTCGTAAGAGATTTCGCCTAATTAGGGTCCTTTGCTCTCCGATTAGATGGCTCCACCAGAAACAACAAAAAGATGAAGTTTGCCTGGATCTTAGGATAGTTTGATAGAAATGCAAACTTAGGAATTTATATACCAAGGATGTTTGGACACCAAGGAATTTCCAAAACCGAAAGTATTCTCAAAATATGCAATAAATGCCCATTCGGTTTTCATAATTCCAGTAAATGCTTTGTCCAATATTTCCCGAAATCTGTCAATAGAAAATCTCCAATTAGTAAATGCACATTACTAATTTTTATTCTCTAGAGATATGCATTTAATTGCTGGTAATTAAAACATATAAAACTAACAACCTTAATTAAAAGATTCTTAATTTATTTTGGAACAGGATCTCCTTGAGTATTAAGGAATATCTTTGAACAACAAAAGATAAGAGTTACTGTACGTGTTCAGAGAATATTGACATCTCTTCTTTGTAAATTCTCTTTCATATTTTCAATCTTGGAATCGATTATACCGCATTTCCAAACAAGTTTAGAATTGGTTCATCTATATTTCCAAGACAACTATGTGATTGATCAAATATCAAAGCACATCCATGGGTTCAATCGGTTCTACCAATCACTGGGATCGGTTATACCCTAATATGGAATCACTTGTGATCGGTCACACAAGTTACCAGGACCGGTTACATCAGTTACCAGGATCGGTTACATCAATTACCAGGACCGGTTACCATATGCACATGGTATTGCTTGTGATCGGTCACACCAGTCACTAGGATCGGTTACACCAATTACTAGGACCATTTACACCAATTACAAGGATCGATTACACAACTCTCTATGATCGGTCACACCAATTACTAGGATCGGTCATACCAATTACAAATATCGATCATACCATCTCAGGTGATTACTTAGGATCGGTTACGCTAATTAATCAAAACTAGTCATACCAAATCATAAGTCAGGCATTGTGATTAGTTGTACCAAGATACATAACAAAGTTACGATCGGTTCTACCATCTCACACACATTGGTAATCCAAAGATTTGCAATGAATAGCCGTACCAATAAGCCTAGTGACTTTCCTTTCGATTCATAAAGCAAGTTCATGAATGTACTTCCTTTAAACAAACATTTTTTCCTAGGATGAAATCTTCACCTTTACCCATTCACATAATCATAACAGCATTCATAACATTATGTCGATGCCATATCTACGAAGTTCAAAAGATAAGCGTTATACTTCATCGTCTTATTCCCTAATACTATGATCATATGATCATGTCTCACTACTAGAGTAATATATCCATACATAGCTTCGCAGTTATGTTTTCAATATAGCATGAATTTAAAGATACGTTAGGAATGAAACAGTTCAATTCAATATTACTAACCTCAAGAGGAAGGATGATGTCGTCGTTGTAGCTTGTTACTTCTTCACGTTATTTAGGTTTCCGAGTAATACTCGTATGTCTCAACATTCATAGAATTTCTAGTCTAACCTCAACGAAGTTGTCTCTAGTACATAATCAAGCGACTCTTAGATGAGTTTTGACTCACTAAAATATGACAACCAAACTCGACATACTCAACGCTTGGTGGGTTAAACCGAGCTATGCTCTAACAAATATTTCTTTCATTCAATCATTGCTTTCACCTGAAATTCAGAGACAGGGATGGAGATGGCGTCTCCACTAGTGTTCTGAGGTATGAAGAAGATGGTGAAGAAATTCAAAGAAGAGGAGCTGGTGACAAACGGATGGGAGATGAAATTGAGAAGTTTCAGAAGAATGGGTTTTGATTCTAGTGGTTTGAGAACGATTTGATTATTAGGGTTGAACAGGAAGAGATTCATGAAATTGAAAGGGGTTTGCTGTTGATTTGGGGAAGAAATCAGATGGAGGAATCGATTAAAGATTAATTGATTAAGAAATGAAGTTTGATGGTGTTCGAACTCATGAAAGAAATTAGGCGTTTCTGCGATTTTTTATTGATGGTGAAATCAGGGTTTTGATATTGAAGGAATCTGAGAAGAGATGAAGAACTGAAGATAAGTTGAAAAGTTGGAACTGCAGGTTGAGGTGGTTGTGATGTTGTTGAGTTTCAGGTTGACTGCAACAGATGGTGGTAGCAGTTGTTGGTGGTTCAGGACAAGGAGACGAGAGGGAGTTTCAGGTTGGTTGAGATGAGGTTGCTGCTATGGGTTTGGTTTGAAATGGAAAGCTGCAAGAGATAATGCATATGATAGAACTGGTGATGGTCTGTAGCTGAGAAAAGTATGAAGTTAAAGGTGCAGGCAGTAGGAGCTGGTGTTGTTGCTAATGGATTGAATGCAGACTGGTGGGGATGCAAGTCTGGTGCAATAGTTACGATGGGTTTGCTGATGATGTTTGAACTATGAACTGGATTTGGTTTATGCGGTCTACAGCTAGTGTTGGATGGAAAGAGTATGGTTGAGTTGTGCATTGCAGGGATGTAGCTGAAGTTAAAGTACAGGGATCTCAAGAACTGGAGCTGCATTAGGAGACATGAAATGGCAGGAGTACAGGGTATGGAAGGAGTGTATGAACTGCAATGGATTGAGACAGTGGTGATTTTTGCAGGGGTTGTTATGAAGTTGGTTGTGTATGGAATATCTGCAAGTAAATGGAGCTGCTAATGGTGCTATGCGCATTGGAGGTTACAGAATGGATACGGTGGTGCTGGTGGTGGTGGTATGTTAGAGTTGCAGTTTGCAAGGAAGCTACAAACTGTGGTTATGAGGCTGGAATGGTTTTTTGGTGGAAGTACTGGGATTGAATGGGTTTTGCAGCAGTAGTTTAGTGTTGGTGAGACTGAAAGGCTGTGACAGTGCAGGTTAAGGATGAAGCAGAATCTGGTGGTGTTTGCAGTTGCAAATGGATAATGTGTTGATGTTGTTCTTGTTGAACCAGGTAGAGAGCAGGGATTTAAGTTGAAATAGATGTATGTTTAGTTGAACGAATGTGATTGAAATCAATGTAGGGAAGCTGTAGGTACAGCCATAAATCGGTTAGAACTCGGCCGGATTCAGAGTTCAGCGAGTTGACTCATCGATCCAGTAGCTTACTCAGGTAGACTTGGGCTGGGCTCTAGTGTTCACATGCTATCCCATGAAGGTGTTGGACGTGAAGATTATACTTACACGAGTTTGGAAAGTTAGAGGCTATTAAAGGGAGAAACCCACAATTATTCTAAATCATCTTTGTCTCTACTTTTATTCTAAGATGGAGAAACATGATCAAACCTTTCTTTTTCTTCTTGTTATGAACTCCTTGAACATGAGCTAGATTTTTATTATTGGTTAATGATTAATTTGATTTCACATAACATGTTTATTAGATTAATGAATTAGTTTTGTCTCAATATTATCGTTTTGTTACATGATTTGAATGGTTATTTAGTCGAGTCGTGAATCGACTGAGTTTGCTTTCATCTTTATTGCTAGATTAAAATTTATTATACGCAAAAGTGATAAATTTATGATTGCAAGTAGCATAATTGTTAATATTGCTTGTAGTGATACATCCTAATAGTCACAAGTGGATCATAACCTTTGTTAAATCGGATTAGTGCTTTTACATGTTTGATTACTTTGATTGGCCTGATTTCATAGAACTTAATGTATCTATGGAATTAAACTTGATTAGTTCTTTTACACCTTAGGTTGTTCTCTTAGATAGAATTCATATTCGCATCTTTTAATGTGTTTGTTGACGACAAGAGGAAATTAGCGGGATATTCTTGCGATCAAGGTATCCTAGGGCTTTTGATAATGAGAGATTAAATATCAATTCTAGTTATTAAGACAAGAACATGTTTGTGAATGAAAACTAATCCTTGACCAATATCTTTATATCCTTGATTTGCGTGTTTACTTTCTTGTTTGCTTTTATTTTACTTTAGATACATTAAAATCAGAAAACCCCCTTTGTTTTATTTAGGAAACCGAAACAACATAACATCCCAAGACCTCTCTGTGGGAACGATCCTTTCTTACCCTTGCTATATAATATACTTTGAGTAGTGAGAAAGTAATATTATATTTGACGCATACGACAGCGATCAATGCTACTGCTCCAACCTTCTATAAGATTTCAAATGGGCCAAAGTACTTAGATGAGAGTTTAAGGTTTTTACGTAGTGCAACTGAGGATTAGCGATAGGGTTGTAACTTCAGAAACACAAAATCACCAACTTGAAATGTTTTGTCCGTTCGTTTTTGATCAGCGAACAGTTTTATTCTATCTTGATCTTGAGACAAATCTTTTTTAAGTAGATGAAGCATATTATCCCTATCTTTTAAGTAATCTTGTACTGGCTGAACAGAGGTTGTTACCTATGATGAAAAAGCCAGATGCGGTGGTGGGTAGCCTTATAGTACTTGAAAGGGAGATAGCTTCAGGCTTGAGTGATAATTAGAATTAAACCACCACTCAGCAAGTGCGATCCAGTTGGTCCACTATGTAAGGTGGTTGCTTGTCATACATCGAAAATATTGTTCTAGACAGGCATTGGTCCTCTCGGTCTGACCATCCGTCTGTGGGTGGTATGAGGTACTAAGATGTAGCTGAATACCTAATTCCTTGAACAATTCCTGCCAAAAATGGCTCACAATTTTTTTTTTTATCTCTGTCAGACACAATAGAAGTAGTCAAACCGTGTAGCTTGAAGACTTGTTGTAGAAATTCCTTGGCAACAGTCAACGCGTGAAAGGGTGTCCCAATGGAATAAAATGACTGTATTTGGTTAGGCGATCCACCACTACCATGATGACACTCTTTTTGTTGGAGAGAGGAAGGCCTTCTATGAAATCCATACATATATGTTGCCACGCAGTTTATGGAATTGGCAGATATTGAAGTATGCCGGCTGCATGCATATGGTCTCCTTTGTTGCGCTGACATGTATCACAGGATACTACAAATTGGATTAAATCATTCTTCATTTTCGACCAATAAAAGTGAGTCTTAGCCCTGTTATATGTACCCGAGATACTTGAATGTCCACCCACGGATGAAGAGTGTACAGAATGCATAATAGAATCTATCACACCATTGCTAGAACAAATATAGCTAGAGTCTAGTCTTATACCTGAGTATGCTATATCCCGTGTAGCAGTGAATAATGTTTGTGGCTTGGGTGAATAAGCAATTCTGAGATAAGTTGTTGCACCAAAGTATCTTCCTTGTAACTTTCCACAATATTTTGATCCCACTGAGGTTGTGTCAGCGACATGGCCTACAACTCTGAGGTAGTATGTGGTATCCTTGACAAGGCATCAACGACTTTGTTATCTAACCCATTTTTGTAACGAATGACATAATCCATCCCTAACAACTTCATTAACCATTTTTACTGCATAACTGTGGTGATCTTTTGCTCAATCAAATATTTCAGGCTTTGAGGGTATGTGTGTATAATGAATGAGTGGCCAGTGAGGTACTGCTTCCATTTCTGAACAACCATGACAATATACAATAACTCCTTCTCGTAAGTGGATAAAGCCAAAGCTTTTAGGCCCAAAGCTTTGCTAAAAAAAGCAATAGGCTTTCCCTCCTGCATAAGCACTGCACCTACACCACTAGAACATGTATCAGTTTCTAAAACAAAGGGTCTATAAAAATCCTACAAGGTCAAAACTGGTGTTGTGATCATGGCAGATTTGAGGAAAGAAAAAGCTTGAAGAGTATCTAAAGTCCACACAAAAGAGTCTTTATGCAACATGTCAGTAAGTGGCTTACTGATTGTACCATATCCCTTGACAAATCTTCTGTAATAGCCGGTGAGACCTAGAAAGCCTCTTAACTGTCTCAAGTTGGTGGGTTGTGGCCAGCTTTGCATTGCTACAATTTTGTCTGGGTCAGCTGCAACACCTGCTGGAGTGATCAGATGCCCCAAGTAATCTAGCTGGGTCTAAGCAAAACAGTATTTCGAAAATTTGGAAAAGAGGGAATGTTTGCGAAGGAGAGACAGTGTCACAGATAGGTGTAAGAGGTGTTCTTCAAGTAACTTACTATAGATGAGTATGTCATCGAAAAAGACTAAAATGAACTTGCGTAAGTAAGGCCGAAAAATATCATTCATGAGGACCTGGAACATAGTTGGGGAATTAGTAAGCACAAAAGGCATAACCCTAAATTCGTAATTCCCCTGATGTGTCCTAAAGGCCGTCTTAGGTATGTCAGGGCCATATAATCTAACTTCAAAATAGCCTAATCGTAAGTCAATCTTAGAAAAAAAAATATAGATCCATGCAGCTCATCAAGTAACTCATCGATTACATGGATGAGGAACTTATCTTTGATAGTGATATCATTGGGCTTTTGATAGTCGACACAAAAGCATCGTGATCCGTCTTTCTTCTTCACTAGTAAGATTGGTGATGCGAATGGGTTGTGACTGTCTTGGATCAGGCCATAAAAAAGCATTTCCGACACAAGTTTCTCGACAACAGCTTTTTGTACATATGGACAACGGTAAGGTATTTGAGAAATAGGCTCCGAATGTGGTTTCATGGGTATTTTATGTTTGAGAGCTATGTGTGGGGGTAATGATGTGGGATCAGCATAAACATCCAATAAAGCAATCACACAAGAGGGAATGGGGGTGGTGGGTGTAGTAGATATGGAAAAGAATTGGCCAATGACGGTTGGAGTGTGCTGTTTAATGAAGTTTCTGAAAGTGTTACCACTAATCATACTAATGGAGGAATTAGAATAGGAATTACCTTGGAGGGTAATCTGGGTGCCATGATGCATGAAGGATAATTTCTTTTGAGCTAGGTTGAACACTACATCTCCCAGTTGTTTCAGCCAGTCTACCCCCGAGATCATGTCGCATCCACCAAGAGGTAAAACTCGCAAGTCCCCACAAAAATGATGTCCCTGCATAGACCACATGAGTTGAGAGCAGAAACCATTGTTGATGGTTGTATCTCCATTGGCGATAGTGACTAGCATTGGTCCCATAGGTTCAATATGGAGATTCAATTGTTCAGCTATCTTTGCATCCAAGAAACTGTGTGTACTCCCTATATCCACTAACACCAAGATGTTGTGGTTGTTGATGTAACCTGGAACACGCATAGTATCCTGCACCACATAGCCTGTTAAAGCATAAAGAGAGATTTCTGAATTGGGTGCAGAATCCCATACCTCTTCAGGTGCAATTTCCTCCATATGAATGGTATTTTCATCCTCATCTATAGCCGCTAACATAAACAATTATTGGGTCTTACAAATGTGTCTTGGCTTGTAGTATTCGTCACAATTGTATCACATCCCTTGATGTCTTTTATTCTTCGTTTGGATAGGGTTAAGTTTTCGGATAGGTGGGATAGGAGGTGTTGTTTTAGTAGGAGTGGGAGGATGGGTAACAAATGGTTTTTTGTTAGAGAAGGATGGCTTGGGAATGGAGGTGAGAGCAGGTATGGATGGTTTCAGACTAGAAGTAGAAGGTGAAAACTGAGATGTAGTAGTGATAAAAGGCCTTGGATATGGTTTAGGACGTTTAGTATGAACATCAACTATGGCCTGTTGCATCCTAGCAAGGAAAAATGCTTCAGTATCTGAGGTTGGTTTTAACATCTGCACAGAGGTTCTAATTTCATCTTTCATGCCACTAATAAAGCTCAAAGTAAAGTACTTTTCTGTAAGATTTTTGTTCCTAGTCTTCATAAATTCCCTCAAGTGTTCATACTGTTCATAATACTCGTTTACTGTTGTAGTTTGTGATAATTTATTGAAGCTACCAACATAGTTATCAAGGGATATATCCTCAAATCTACAACATATATCAGTAACAAACATATCCCATTCAATGAAATTTTTTCCCACTTGATAATCAAGAAACCAATCATCATCCTTACCATCAAAGTGAATCGAAGCAATATCTACTCGCTTAACAACATCTATATTCTTCAATTGAAAATAACGCTCACACTTGCGAACCCAAGCACGAGGATTAGTACCATCAAACCTAGGAAATTCAATTTTTGACGAATAAAAAGAATCACCTGAATTTCTACCAGAAAAGTGATGAAGAAGAGCGCCAAATTGATTTGAGTTTGATGGAGGTGTTGAACTGTTAGGATCAGCAGGACAAGCAGTGAAAGGAGGAGCCGATTCAACACCTGAATCCATACCCATGAACTTACGCATACCAGCTAATATCTTTGAAACTGATGCAAATTGGTTAGCAATGAATAAATCAAAAGCAATTTTTGATGCGGGTGCATCAGTTATCTGAGTGCGAAGAGTATCTAACTCAGAAGAAAAAAATTCGAAGTGAGTTTGCTGCAAAGCATCAACCTATTTTACTGTAATAGGGTTATCACCTCCTTCCGGCATCGTTCAGGTACCCTGGAAAGGGAATCTGATACCAAATATCCTGATCTAAGATCAAAGACAAGGAGAAATTGATACACGAATTCCAATAACCTACTCTCTTACAAGAAGAAGAGCCTATGAATTTTCATTCATTAACAAAATCGTTCTCTGCCTCTCTCTTACAAGGGAAAGAGACTAATATCAGTATTTGTTACAACAATCAACGGCTGTCATTACATCAAGCCAATTAACCCTAAATAATAAAACTCAAGCACAATACCAGAAAGACCCTAAGCAAATTGCAATATGGCTAGACAGAAATTAAGGAAGACAAGGTAGAGTCCCGGCCCAGCTGAAGCCCAACAAGCTCATGACAGATATTTTATATGGCAAAAACAAAATGCGTGCAAAACCATGCCAATGAAGAATAGGAACTTCATTAAATTGGAAACATCAGTAATAAAACTAAAAAAAACAAAAACTGATCGATATTATTAAGGGTAAATCACAGTGCTGGGTTCATTTTTCATATTTCTCCATGGAAACCTAGAAATGATACGTTGGCAGCAAAAAGATAAAAAAAAATAAAAAATGAAACAGTGAATGTTTGCTTAGCAGATGCTTACAGTGTAGCCTCGAACTTTTCTACTCACATGCTTAGACTTGTTGAGCCACATCACAATCAACCATTTTGTAAAAACATTTGATAAATGAAAAACTGTCCAAATTATTAGGATTCCTCTACAGTGAGCATGAAATGAAATCCTTCCAGAAAAAGAAAATAAGGGGCGGTGGAGGGGTTGGGAGGGGATGTTTGCACTTTGCAAGTTAAAGTAAACTATTTATTCTCATGAATGCTAGTTACACATATAAATGTACATAGTACTTTAATTCATATAATATATCCAATGATTTTTTTTTGATGGGAAATATATCCAATGATGAGTGAGTAAAAATCTCACAGTACATTATGACAATATAATTGAATACGCTGTTAAGAACTGTCAAAGGAAGAAAAAATCAGACCGTATACAAAGAGCCTATACTAGCTACATAAATAGGTCAAGAGTGGTTAAGCTGGCCTCCCAAGACTCCTAAAACGTTCGCCCTTCTCACTGTTGTATTCTAGGTTCTACTGTTGGAGAACCACAAGGTGGTACTAGCTCATCAAAAATTCCAGCAACAGTTACCCTCCATCATATTTCAGCTTTCCCTAAATTATCATCGGATATCACTGTATAAAATTAGCCACAAACCCGAGAGATAGAGAGGGAGAGAGAGATGTAACAGGAAAGATTATCACCTCCCACTCTCAGTGACTGAAGAAACCCGTTGCTTAATCATGTTCTCGGCTGCACGAATTGCTGATTTTGTTCCTGTGATTGTTACTTTCCTGGCAAAGCATAACTTTTGACGTCAAAAAACCAGGGTGCAGATACAATAAGATTAATCAAGACTATTGAGGTATAATGTTCTTACCTATCGTGTGTATCAGCCATGAAATCACCGCGGTCAGATATCTTTATCCTGGCGCCACTAACCTGCGGATCAAAGGAATCCTTGTTAACAAGAAAACAAAAGCATTAATGGTTACTAAGAGTTATCAAAAACCCAAAACAAACTCGCAACCTGATTAATCTCCATTATATTCCTTCCACCACGTCCAAGGACAATCCCAACATGCTCATCAGCAACGCCAATTGTCACTGAGTCGCTCGGATCTTCCTGAGACATCATTAGAAGTTAAGTTGTCATCTTGGATCAAATAATGACCTCGCATTGAAGTCAAAATAGACTGCTGAATCTACTCAACTATCAAAATATGTATGTGGGGCTACAAAGAAATTGAGAAGGGAACTAACCTTGTTACTGTGATATTTTGCTCTACTGCCGTTTGATCTGTAGTTTACTGAGTTGTATGGTGCCGCGCCAGCGGGAGGAACCAAATATCCATAAGAATAACCGTGATAGCCAGAAAAGTTCATGCCTACAAATTTAAGAAAAAATGAGTGACCATCAAATTGCTCATCTTGAAACTATAGGTGTCTTTTTTTCCTACTCATACGGGCTCATGACTTCCCACTGCTTTGTGACAGCGACAAAAGTGGATGTGTCAACAAGTTTCATACACTAACAGAACACTAACTGTTCTAGTTAAAGCAGCCAAACATCTTTCAGTGCCATTTCACCTATTATGTCCTTTCAAATTATGATTACCAGCAAACATTACCAAATGATGCTAGGTTTAGTGCCATCTTATTACTGCTTCAACATACTGAAATAGAGAAACTGAATGACACCCTCTTACTTGCAAAAGTGAGCAAAGTAGAAAAATAGAGTAAGAAACTAACACCAGTAAATGCTAAAAGGCTAACACACTACTTAGAAGATTTAATGTCGACTAGTCGGACTCAAACTAAATTCTGTGCTAATGAGCAGTAACCTTTCATTTCAGAAACCTCTAAAATGTCAAACTAGCTACTATGCTAATGAGTAATTACTTGAAATTCATAATAAGTCTCTTTCAAGCTTCCAGCGTAAACCAATATTATGTCGATTTTGTTGTCTATTCATAAATATACTCAAAAAAAACCTCGAACGTTAGGATTTATCTACAGAAACAATAATAGTGCCCTACGCGCCAAACAAAAGACTCTAAACAAACAGGACACACCAATGACAAATTGAACCAAGTGGATTGCAATTAAGAAATACAAAATGCTCAACTAGGGAGTGCAGTATGTACAAAGAAGACATAGAAAGAGAAACATGAACAAGATTAAATATAACAACTTCACACCTGCATATGAAAATGGAGTATTCATAGAATGTGTGTAATGAGCATCTTCCACGAGCTTCGAGAAAACCAAATCTATTGCTCGCATTTGCTCCTCTAGAGTACCAGTTACTGTCACCAGCCTATCGTTCAAACCTACATAAGTATGATCCTGAGGAGATATTTTGATGCCAGCTTGAGATTCTTCAATGAAAGATCTGCCCATAAAAATATCATCAGCATATGTAATCCTCAAAAAACTTACTCACTTCACTGAAACAGTTTCAAGTAGATAATGATTACTACTTTATAAAGCATGACAGCTGAAACTTTCTGGGACATGAATTCTCAAATATGCAAAACATTGGTTATCAGGAATATTGTAAAGTCAAGATCTTAAATAACAGCAGCAGATGTTTAATTAAAACGAGAAGCGCATTAGTCCAGTTGACAAGCATTTACTTTATAGTAGATCCACCCTTGCCAATTATGCCACCACAACAGCTATTTGGAACAATAAGTCTTACTTTTGATATAGGTTGAGTATCATCACCATCTTCAGTGTGTACCTACCAAGCACAAGTAACAAACAGAAGAACATCAATTTGATATAGAGAAAGAACATCTCTCAGAGGGATGAAAAAAAAAATAACAGCAATAATGATTACCTCACTCAGCAATTTAGAGAGAATAAGTTCGATTGCATGAGTTACTTCACCAAAATCACCAGAAATCATGACTATCCTATCAGAAGTTCCTGGGAAAAATTCATTATTGCGTGACAACTGAATCCGAGCTCCAGACTGTGACTGAAAGTCGGTGATTGTTGAGCCGCCCTTCCCAATAACAGAACCCGCTGCAGCATTTGATACAAGGAACTTAATATATGTTGGCCTCTCCTTGTCATCTGCCATCAAACGTAACAGAATCAAGTATTCAGATGTGGGATAATTTCATTGATATGAAATGATGATGCTAAGACAATACTAAAAGGAAAAGAAACTGAGTGGCATATTTCAGGCCAACTAAATGCAAAGGCAGCAGAAGACAGAACGTGCATCTAGATAACATTCTAAATCAATAAAATGTAGGCGAAAATATCCATTTTACGAAACTGGGACACAAATACTATGATAACATAAAACTCCATTGCATCAACTAAGTAGTAGTAATAACCGCATTCTAAATTTACATTATGAGGAGACTTTCTAACACAATTCCTACTGCCCAAAAACCTACTAAGATGTGAAGTTCACAATTAATCCACTGCGAGTTCAGTCCCAAAAGGATAGTAAAACTACTGGATCTACAGGATTAGACAATATAAAACTCTACACCTAGGAGTAAATCATCATTCGGAAATTTAATCACACTTTGTGGTTAGATAGAAATCCTTAACATTTTACATTTTCTAGAACAAAAAACTACTGCAAATTCCACAATAATGGTCCAATTTCACATAGTTCACAATTTATCAAAATTCAGTAATAATACCAAAACAATTGTAAATGCATGTGTTCAAATGATCAAATTATACACATTGCCAAACAATCAATATCAAAACCTCGTATTATAATGTGTAGGGTTTTAATTCTGCAAATACCAGCATTCTAGTCTCCCATTAACCACATTTAGAATTCAAGTATTCGAAATTATGATCCAAATTAAGTGTATTAAACAAACAAAAGGAAATCGTAATCAGCACGTACAGATCTCTATACCTGAAATTGAAGAAGATTTAACAGGAACTGATGTTTGTTTCTGTGAGACCTCTTCTGTAGAAGTCTTCGGCGTCGTACTCGTAATGTACGATTCTGGGGATTCCATTCTGTCAGTTAGAGAGTAAGAGAAATGCCAGAGGAAGAGAGAAGAGAATTCTGATGAGCGATAAAGAGAATCAGAGAATTTACAGTTCGTAAAGAGAGAGAGGAAGAAGAAGAAGATAAAGTCTTTTTTGGAGAGAGAAAACGAGAGAGATTAAGAGAACGTTCACAAGTAGTAGCGTCGCTTGGGAAAAGTTCTTTTAATAAGCACTGGAAAAAAAGTTGTGTTGATGCGTTTTTCCTTTTCTTTCTAATTTTTGTATTTTTTTCGGGTTCATGATTTTCATGGCGTGTGGAAACCGGTCTTCTCGTATATATTATTTTTTGTTTTTTATATGGTTGTAAGGCGTAACAACCGCACCACCAACATTTGTAGACGCAACAATGCACGAACCTCAGTGGTGTTTGCAAGACCCTATTATAATCCAACAATTTGATTGATTGTCTTCGTCGGACAAGATGCTTTGGAGGAGTGATTTGCGCAATTTTTCTTCTTGAACTTATTGTGGATGAAAATTTTGGTGACCGAAACCATTGATGAACTTAAAACTCAAAATATGTAACCAACAATATCCATTAATGTCAATAAAAACCATTATAAGAATGAAGATGAAGATAGAAAGAGCATAAAAATGCATAGACCTTGTTGGCAACCGGCAAGTGACGAACACAAAAAGATAAACCCTAAAAACTTAAAAACCTAGATAATCTAAGAAGAAATAAGATATAAATAAACTAAAACAACTAATTACTATTGGTATTGCCCGGATCTACTTGGATCTATAAAGATCCATTAGATCCGAGTAGTTTGAAAGCTGACGGAAAATAGAGTTCTTCTAAGCCGAAAATCGCTTATAGAGTGGGAACAAAAGAAGAGAGAGAAAGACGATGTTCTTGGATGATAATTAATCAAAGACCCTGATTGTAATGATCAATATGCAACATCCCACTAGAATGATTGATGTAACAATAGAGAAAAATAGGTTATCAAAGAGTGGTGTTGCAACCATGCGCAAAAGAATTAGAACTGGTGGAAGAGAAAAATGGAATCAATCTTGAGTTTGTTCTTCTGGTTTCATAATTTTTCGGATCTCTGAACCCCTTTCCATGGCTTTTTCTCAATCTATTTGCAATAACAATTTTATTCAAACTATATAGGGCTTATCATCATCTTCATTAATAGCATAATCTACCATTTTTTTCCTGATCATTTCGTCATTCAAATCATCACAACATCAGAAATTCTAAACCCATTCATCGTAAAAAAAAAAACAACAACAACTGTACATATTGTTCTTTCGTTCAACATCCATAAACTTACTCAAAAAACACTAAAAAAATTCAACAGATCAACATTAAACAAGAGAATATTTGCATTACTACTACCATTAATACTACTACTGGAAACATTAGGCAGGCCGACCACCAACAACAAAAAGTTTGTTATCCCTTTCATCATCACCCAAAAAATCTGCTCCAAACCAACAAAAACAAACATGATTTCCTTCCGGCAGATAGAAGACATTAAAAGACCAAGTACCTCCTTTAATTCCAGTAATTACAATCATCATAAAACCCTTGCATATCTTCACAAAGTAGTCCACGAAATTCTCAATGCCTTAATTCTCAAAAATCCTCCTACGAAGGTTCCTTTAATGCTCTCAGGATGATCACCACTAGTTATAGTCGTAGTCGCTCTCAAACCATGCTCTTCATAGTAGAAGTCTCGGCCACTACTACTGCTGGATGACGTAGGGGTACCATAACCTCCATCATACTTTCCTCACCATCATCATCATTCTATTCCATGGCATCTTGTCTCTCTTCTAATGTTACAGGCTTGTCGTCTCTATCTAACCATGATGTCTTCTTACCGTCTGAATCCACGTGTAAGGATTCAGACATGGTCCGAGCAAATATCCGGGGAAAATCATTCTCTGTCAGATAACACTGATACATCGTTACACCGAATCGATTATGTCTCTCTCGAGAGCCTCTTCCTCTGGACCAGTGCCTGCCTCACTACTGCTTCCATCTTCATCAGTTTCAACTGCTTCAACATCTTCTTCTTCACTTTCACTTTTTGTTGCACTTCTTGTCTTTCTCTAATAATGTGCATCTCTCTTATCTTCCTTGCACTTGCACCCATTGCATCACATTTACTTATACATGATTGAAATTCTTCTTCATTCTCAATTCTCTGACGATCAAATTCTTCCTTTTTTCTTTTTCTTTTTGGCAATTTCCTGGCTTGATGATGCTTCAACTTCTCATTTTGCATTCTCAAACTTAGGGGATTCTATTTGATGATTTGTAACATTTTCATTGTTTGCAGCATTGCCGGGTTCAGCCATTTCCTAATTATAGAGATTTTTTTTTTCTTGTTTTGGTTTAATTAAGAGTAATTGCATGTTATCAATTTCTCAACCTTTCATATAGTACTTAGATTAACCATAAATGTCCAATCCCTTGGCAGACCATGATTATTCAATTTCAGACGTAATTTTTTAAATTTCATCATTATTTCTCGATGATATCAACTCTCAATGTATCTCCAAAAATATCTTATCACTTAAGTTCCTACAACATTACCATAAAGAAGTGTTTTAGCCGGTCACCTACTTTGATGGTCTTAAGTGCGACAGTAATTATCTTTATTGATGTTTTGCAAATTCGGAGATGGCAACACCTGTTCAGAGGCATTATAGTTCACCAGGGGTTACACGTTTGGTTCATGCAACTAGACACTTTTCAATACCCTCATAATCACACTCAAAAAAATTCTACATATTCAGTTACTATTCTTTTTGGTACATGCACATCTTCAAATACCATGTTATGCCCATACTCATCTGCCTCACACCAATACCATACTCCCACATTAATAGCATTTGTCTGGTACAGTTTAGATAGATATAGTTTGCAACTCAACAAACAAACATCATCATGTCCAACCACTTTGAGTGGGTCTTGCATTATGTACTTTGGCTGGTGAGAATCTTTGTGGAAAGTACAAAGCTATTTTATTTGGGGAGTAAGACTGATGCCCAAGAAAGTTTTAGACAGAGACATTTCATGCATTCCCGACCTGCTCCATATTGGGATATTGAACGACAACCCAAAAACATTCAGCTTTTAGATACCTGCAGACTAAACAACAAAATTTTAGTCACATGTTGTGCCATAAAAACACTAACCTCATACCCTTTTACTCCTTCTGTCTCCAACCTTACACCAACCACCCTCATGGCACTCCCGTTTTTAAGGATGATATCATAGGATCGAACCAGATAGTTCAGAGTACTAATATGAACTATCATCGTCATATCACAAGCGACCAAAAGAGATTTTTTTTATATTCAAAATACCAGATTATTTCTCATCATCACCATTAATCTTAAAAAACCCTTTTATCTACGTGTTTACCAATTCATCATATCCATATAGTTGTTCTCATTCATGCTCAAATGGAAGTACACAACACTTCATCTTTACCATCATCTTTTTTGGAATTAGATGTCTAAGACCTTTCATATCAAATGACTGAGAAACTCATACTCCGTAACAAACTACATTCATCTCTTGCTGAACCAGTGTTCTTTTTTTAAAATGATTGTGTTAGCTGAGAATGATAATAACTGGAAGTGGTGCATGTTGGTCATATCTGTAGTGAGTTCCTTGTTCCTACAACATCCATAAAAAGTTACATTTGCAATTAGTGGCCGCTTGTTCAAACACCCATATTCACAACTGTTGGTGGATTAAAAAAAAAATCCTCATTCGTTTTTTGGCAGAAGTTGATTTCAATAGAGTTAATAAGCATAGACCATTTTATTCTTGTGGTTATCTCATTGTCCTTAGAGTTGTTCCACCTACAGGGTGGCTAAATAACTGTCAAACTAATTTTACCGAAGAGCTTATATGGTTGGTGCTATGCAGCGTTCCCAATGAATCTACGGAGTTTGAAGATCTCTAAAAACTCACCCTCGAGCTAGGAGGACTAGTTGAAGCTAAAGATCATTTTGGCGATCCTCTTAAGAAGAATGTTAAAGTTTGTGCTAAGATTTTTGTTCAAAACCACTTCCTTGTGGAATTCCTCTAGTCACCAAGTGGAGAGTTGAGTCATTCCAAATTGAATGCAGAAACTTTGTAGTGCCAAGATCTTTCAGCTACTCGTGTTGTATCATTGATCATAAAGAGGCTTTATGTATAAATATTAAACCAAGGAAGCCACAACAAACTGGTGACTCAAGTAAATCATCTTCCCACATAAGTCATTCTCCTCACATTGCGGTGTCTAGATGGATGCCTCCTCCTCATGTTCTTGTCTCCTCAAGTTCTGCTTCTCTTGATGACCCATGAAAATGCAGTGGTACCAAGTACACCACCAAATTTTTTGTTTGGCAACCTTTAAGGACAAAACCTAATACAATTGCAAGTAGACCAACTGAATGATCCTTGACAATGTGTATATAGATTTTATATCTATAGCCTCTTCTCTATCAGTATGTATATAGACAAGATTCCATGAATCCGATTGTTAAAAAGAGTACTTGAACGACCTCGAAAATCAATATCCAATATCAATCTAGTTGTATCCAATCGGAATTCTGCCAAATAATTAAACTTGTTATCTATCTTTCAAGATATGAATTTTACAAGAACGAGTCTCATATTCGATCACAATTAGATGGACGTATCTACTAAGATTGAATACGTACAACTTGTATAAATACAATTAAAAGGAGAGAAAATATAATGCGAAAAAGGAAAAATACAAGACACCAGAAGTTGTTAACGAGGAAACCGCAACTGCAGAAAAACCCCGGGACCTCGTCCAGATTTGAACACCTAACTGTATTAAGTCGCAACAAATACTAGACTACTATCAGATTACGGGCTAAAATGTAGTTGAGATCAAATCCACCCTCCAAGCGATTCGGTTATAGTCGTGCTCCTTACGTCTCTTGAACTTCGCAAGGCTCTATGCAATTGATTCCATTAGTTGACGTCCTTTACAGATAAGCCTATTTGATTTCCGTTTAGATCAAAGATCAGGGTGAAGAAATCTGTTTGCAATAGAAAAAGCTAGCAAACCTCACAAATCCGGAACTTACGACTCCTGAAGAGCATCCTAGATTTTTAACCACCTCTCAAGAACAATCTTCAAAAGATCAACTAAGATCAGTTTTCAGATATCTATCTTGAGGAATCACAAAGTCTGAGACGGAGAGAACTTTGCGATTACTATCTATCTTTCCTGAAAGAGATTACAAAAACCTCGATAACATAAAAGCAAGATCAGGATACACGAACTATCAATGTAAAGATAGTCAGATCCGGCTTCACGAATCTCCAAAGCGAAATCTTTTGGTCGTAGACCTAATTATGTTTCTCAGAAAAAACTTAGGTCTATAAAGGACACCTCCAGAATCAACTAGGAAACAAAGTTTCAGGGATTGATTTTACCAGTTGAAAGAGCATCTTTATTTATAGTTTTCAAAGACCATGGGTTACTTGGAATTCAAGCTAAGATAACTTGGGAATCAAACAAATACTTTTAGGTCTTAAAAATACAATAGAATAATATACACTAGGAACCGGTTCTGGAACTGTGTATAATGATTGTTTGGTTTGGCAAGTATGCCAAAGAACTAAAACAATTTGATATTCACTTAGGCACTTAAGAATTTAATCATGATATGTTTGAGTGATCAGAAGTATTTGAGAGAGTTCTAACAATGCTGAACATATTTAAAAATAAGTTTTTGAGCATTTGCTAAAATCTTAAACTTGGACAGTTGTACAACGGTTCGTGAACCGTTAGGATTGTTCACAAGTCAGGGTGCAACAGTTCGTCAACCGGTGGTAAGATTTTTAATTGTGGTTGTAGTAATAGGTTCGTTGAGACTTGTGAAAGCAATAGATTTTAGACTTAATGAAACTTAAAAATAAAGAAAACTTAATTCAAAATTTGATTTCAAGATATTAAAATAGACCAAGGCTCCTGATTCCACTATTCCTTCTAGTTGATTGGTTTACAATGATATTTCTGAAATTATTATTAAGCTCTTTTTCTCATTAATTCACTTTTAATCTATAAGGTGTCCAAATATTAAATTGTAATCCCTAAGCATGAATTATCAAAGAATTGATTCTAAGCATAACACATCGAATTGTTAACAACTAATTAAGAAAACCAATTTTATCTTTAATTATGTTGATCCTAGTGAATTAAAAAAATTGTAAAAAGAATTTACCAATCAAACATGAGTGAATAGTTTCCTCCTTTGCGTTGGTTGCGCGAGAATTAGCTCATCATAGTGGAAGCACGATCAAAATATGGTTTCATTGCTCAAAAGGTGTTCACAAATGATGAAATGGAGAAAAAACTATTAAAAACCGGGTTTGTAACAATTATATGTGTTACAAACCGAACTGTTACAGAGATCGATATATATAAACTGTCACTGACACTATAGCATGAACGACTGTCGCATGTGCGTCTTATGTTCTTCGTGTTCTTCACTACACCAACAGAAACAATTTTCCTGGTACTCAATTTTACGCCTCTGTGATGCTCTAAACTCTCTCAATTCTCTCTGTTATGCTTCTAAACTTTCCCAAAGTGTACGTACCTCCTCTGAGACTCGAATAGATCCTATTTATACACCACCAGTTCATCTTTAGGGTAAATCTTCTCAATTTTATTCTTTGTTTCTTCCTCAGCAAACCACGGGATTTCTTTCCCTTTTCATCTATTCTACGCGTCTCTGTTGTGTCAATCCAAACTCTGTTGAGGAAATCAAATCTAAACGAAACATATTCGCTAGCTTATTCCCACGTAATTCCATATATAACTTAAAAATACCCGAGATATAACTTAACTCCCTGTTTTATCTCCAATCCGACGTTCTAACCAATTTTAGTAAAATCTGACGAGCATACCTTCCCTGTTTGGTTCTTACAAGCCAGCTCAACAAAATTCAGTGCTTCAGTCTTCTTAATTCCTATCCAAATCTTAAACCCTAAATATGTTTCTTCACTGCCATTCTTTCCCGCCAAATTTCAGGTTTGAAATATTTAAGATGGTTGCCCCTTATCCGCCAGCAGAGTCCTTTTAGCAACTAGGGTGGAAATAGTAGTTTCTGGGGTGTGCGTAGTAAAGTCTCCCGGAGGTCCAAATGCCACATTTCGAGCAACTTTCTTCACAAAAGCTTATTTCTCCGAAAACACCTACAAAGACATAAAAACCATAATAAGTACAACAATTGAGCACTAACAATATATAGAATCGAGACAAATCAGACACAAAAATGTGTCTATCAAATACCCCCAAACTTATTATTTGCTCGTCATCGAGTGAATCTAATTTACAAATAAAATCCTAACTCACTGTCGCATGCATCGCGGTTGCACTTAGCATGTGCAACAAGCCTTTAAACCCCTAGGTGTCCCTAGTGGTTGAGTTATAGTCTCGGGAGGGTTTACCAGAGGTGTACCCACAAAACCTTTACTCCAGACCCTAGCTATCTACGCAGAACCTTGGAATAGCACTAAAGAATCTCCTTGGTTGGCATACTCTCATTGACTACATGAGGAAGTACCCTGATGCGAAATTCCAATTGTTGTACACGAGTTTGCACTTAAGCATACTAAAATTCATATATAAGTGACAGAGCTCTACTCAGATAGTCGCACTATGGACATCAATATCCGGAATCAAACAAATCACATGAATAGATTAAGAAGATGGAAATAGAAATAGATGGTTGCGAATGGATGTCAATGCCAAGATGAACCTATGACCTAGTGGATTGAGATACTGGTCTGGACTAATATCAACACAACTGGCATATACAAGGGAACCAGTGGTCGATAATCCAAAATCTACATCAACTTAGCTGGCATATACAAGGGAACCAGTGGTCGACTTTATAATAAACCTTTATTTATTTTTATTATTTTTATTTTTATTTTTATTTTTATTTTTGTAGTAACTCAATCACTCTATTTCAACCCAGCAGACATCAACATAAAAATTTGCAAAAACAAAAACAGAAGTAATAAGATGATTCCGAGATACGGTGAAACTATCTTGTTATTTCTTACACCTGAGCTCTGTGCTTTTATGAATAGACTCTTTAGATGTTTCCATCTACTCAGATTGGTTCCTCAACTCCTACAATCAAGATGCTTCCATCAACTTCGATTGGTTAGTGCCATCCTTAATAGGCATAAATTTCTAGGCTCTGGAGTTTATTTATTGCAACTAACAAAAAGTTTTTTCCCCACCCCCAAACTTAAATCTAACATTGTCCTCAATGTTTCTAATTAAAGAGTAATACCAAAAGTATGAGTAACAAGAGGATTCAGTAAAAAGAAAAGTCAGAAAGATAGTACCTGGGTGAAGCGTAACAATCCTTCCTCGGAGAATAAGGAGAAAAATAAAAATAAAAACCTAAAAACAAATAGCAAAAATAATATACAACATACAAATACCAAATACCTCGATGGTCAATCAAGGTATATAGGGTCCTCCAGAGGGACCTCCTCAATATCACCTGTAGGAAAAGGTTCTAAAAAGGGCTTCAATCTCTGACCGTTAACCTTAGAAGAACTACTACCATCTAGTGTTTCAATTTCAACAGCGTCATGAGGAAAAACAATGCGGACCACAAAAGGGCCGGTCCACCGAGAGCGCAACTTCCCAGGGAATAGATGCAAGCGAGTATCATACAGAAGAACTATTTGACCTAGAGAAAATGTATTTCTTAAAATATATTTATCATGCACAAGTTTTATTTTGTTCTTATACTCCTTAGCACTATCGTATGCATCTTTACGAATCTCGTCCAACTCATCGAGCTGGAGTTTTCTGTGATCTCCTGCTTTGTCAAGTGAAAAGTTTAGCTGTTTAACAGCCCAATATGCTCTATGTTCTAACTCAATAGGTAAGTGACATGCCTTTCCAAATACTAGACGATAAGGTGACATTCCAATGGGGGTCTTAAACGCAGTACGATAAGCCCATAAGGCATCAGTAAGCCTCGACGACCAGTCTTTTCTACTAGGATTTACTGTTTTCTCTAATATACATTTTATCTCCCTATTGGAAACCTCTACCTGACCACTAGTCTGTGGGTGATATGGGGTAGCTACTTTGTGAGTAATACCATATTGTTTCATTAAAAGTGCAAATGGTCTATTACAAAAGTGTGTTCCTCCATCACTAATTATAGCTCGTGGTGTACCAAAATGTGTAAGTATATTATCTTTCAAAAACTGGAGTACGACCTTGTGGTCATTTGTTTTACACGGAACCGCCTCAACCCACTTAGACACATAGTCTACAGCGACAAGTATGTAAAGATAACCAAAAGAATTAGGGAATGGACCCATAAAATCAATGCTCCACACATCAAAGACCTCAATCACTAAAATAGGGTTCAAAGGCATCATATTTCTACGAGAAATGGTCCCTAACTTCTGGCAACACTCACAAGAAGCACAATGACTATGGGAGTCCTTAAACAACGGAGGCCAGTAAAAACCACACTGCAATATCTTAGCAGCAGTCTTCTTAGTACTAAAGTGACCCCCACACGCATGTTGATGACAACAGGAGATAATACTAGAATGGTCATTCTCAGGCACCCCCAGGTTTTGGTTACACTAAGAATCTTTCGGGTTCAACCCAATCTAAAAACCCTTCTGAGAATAAAATATCTAGCTTAGAGGAAACTCTTATTATGCTAGCAAAGAACCATGAAATGTTATCAAACAATCACTCTAGCTTTCAACAAGAAACCAGGCAGAGTTTACAAAATAATGCTCAGACTCTATCTAAGTTAGAACATCAAGTAGGTCAAATAGCTAAGACTCTAAGTGAAAGAGAGAATGGAAGGTTCCCTAGTCAGACCAGTCCAAATCCCAAAGGAATGAATGCAATTAGATTCCTTAGGAGTGGTAGAGTATTATACAATCAGGTAACCATGCCCGATAGTGAACATACTGTAGTTCACCCCTCAGGACCACCAGTAGCTGAGGAGACTGATAAAGTTCCTGATGATGCCAATTCGGTTCCTGAGAGGTCTGATTATTTGAGAATTACTGATTTGACCATGATTCTGACCCTGAGACCATGAAAAATTAGGATACTTTTTCCAACCGGGGTTATAGGTCTCTGAATATGGGTCAATTTTTTGACGGTTTTCAAATCTAGAGTTGTTATAAAGAGCATGTGCTTGCTCTTCACTGATCTATCCTTCCCAAAATGAGTTATTGGGTTCTATTCCAAAACTAGAGACTTGAGAGGTTCTAAGCCTATCATCAGTTTCAACAAAAGACTTATGTTTAGACTGACTTAATTCTAAAGCTTCTAACCGTCTAGATAAGGCAGCAAACTTAGCATCTGACTCAAAGCTTGAGTCTACCATATTGGTGCTATTTCTATTTACCAAAAGTCTTTTAGGGGGCTCTACACATGATTCCCACTGTTGGGATTTGTCAGCTACTTCTTCTAAAAAGGAATATGCTTGATCTGCAGTTTTATTTAAGAACCCTCCAGCACATAATGACTCAACCAAGGATTTGGTTGAGTAGTCTAACCCGTCAAAAAGAATTTGCACTAATTTCATTTTTTCAAACCCATGATGGGGACACTACGCCAAGAGATCATTGAATCTTTCTAAAAAACTATAAAGAGACTCTCCTTCTTGTTGCATACTGGTGCTAATTTTCTTCCTAATAGACGAGGTTTTATGTTTTGGGTAAAACATCTGGAAGAACACAGAAGTGAGTTCATCCCATGTTGTTATGGACTCAGATGGTAAATTATTTAGCCAAGATTTAGCTTTATCTCTTAAGGAAAGAGGAAACAATCTAATTTTTAAATTTAGTCACTAAGGTCTTTAATCTTAACTGTTCCACAAATTTCTTCAAAGTCCCTTACATGAAAGTATGGGTTCTCATCATCTTTCCCTAAGAATACAGGAATCATCTGAATAGTACTAGGTTTCAACTCATAATTAGCCGAAGAGGCTGGTAATCTTATGCACGATGGTCGGGTGGACCTAGTTGGGTACATGTAATCTCTTACAGTTGTCATTTCTGGCACTATAGGAGTATTAAAGATATTTTCCTCACCGTGAGAAGAACGTCCAAAAATAGGACTTTCTAGATTTAGGTAGTCAAGATTCTTGTTTCCTAAAATATCACTTCTAGGTTTTTCACGCATAAACCGTCCTAGAGCGTCTATCTTACGTTCTGGCATACAAGAATTCAACCAAAAACTGTGCACATGCAAATGCTGGGCTAACTAAATTAGGTAGCTTGGGTTACCACAACAAAATATACCCAAAGGTACGAGGCTGAGGTTTGTGGTGTTTCGGATGATAACGCCCAGAGGGTTCACCGTACTAAACCACTTGTTTTCCTAAAATCGGTGCCGGACGAAAATGCAATTAGTGTGTGCAAGTGTTTTTTTTTTATAATAAATAAAATAAACAAGCAGCAAAATAGAAAATTACAAGTCCAAAAGAAAAATAAAGAAACTAATAAATAAAAGTTCTTTAAAAATAGAATCTCCGGCTTTCTCCTTTAATGGCAAACAAGTCTAACTTTCCAACTTTCGCTTCAAGTCAATCCTGCACACCAAAAACAAAAATACCAAAGTAAAATCTAGAAAATAATAAAATAAAACTAAATAAAGACTAAAAACAAAAACAAAAATCTAAAACCTAAACCTAAAGACAAGTCCGCGTCGGCGGCGCCAAAAATTGATAAGATTTTTAATTGTGGTTGTAGTAATAGGTTCGTTGAGACTTGTGAAAGCAATAGATTTTAGACTTAATGAAACTTAAAAATAAAGAAAACTGAATTCAAAATTTGATTTCAAGATATTAAAATAGACCAAGGCTCCGGATTCCACTATTCCTTCTAGTTGATTGGTTTACAATGATATTTCTGAAATTATTATTAGGCTCTTTTTCTCATTAATTCACTTTTAATCTATAAGGTGTCCAAATATTAAATTGTAATCCCTAAGCATGAATTATCAAAGAATTGATTCTAAGCATAACACATCGAATTGATTCACAACTAATTAAGAAAACCAATTTTATCTTTAATTATGTTGATCCTAGTGAATTAAAGAAATTGTAAAAAGAATTTACCAATCAAACATGAGTGAATAGTTTCCTCCTTTGCCTTGGTTGCGCGAGAATTAGCTCATCATAGTGGAAGCACGATCAAAATATGGTTTCATTGCTCAAAAGGTGTTCACAAATGATGAAATGAAGAAAAAACTATTGAAAACCGGGTTTGTAACAATTATATGTGTTTCAAACCGAACTGTTACAGAGATCGATATATATAAACTGTCACTGACACTATAGCATGAATGAATGTCGCATGTGCGTCTTATGTTCTTCATGTTCTTCACTACACCAGCAGAAACAATTTTCCTGGTACTCAATTTTACGCCTCTGTGATGCTCTAAACTCTCTCAATTCTCTCTGTTATGCTTCTAAACTTTCCCAAAGTGTACGTACCTCCTCTGAGACTCGAATAGATCCTATTTATACACCACCAGTTCATCTTTAGGGTAAATCTTCTCGATTTTATTCTCTGTTTCTTCCTCAGCAAACCACGGGATTTCTTTCCCTTTTCATCTATTCTACGCTTCTCTGTTGTGTCAATCCAAACTTTGTTGAGGAAATCAAATCTAAACGAAACATATTCGCTAGCTTATTCCCACGTAATTCCATATATAACTTAAAAATACCCGAGATATAACTTAACTCCCTGTTTTATCTCCAATCCGACGTTCTAACCAATTTTAGTAAAATCTGACGAGCATACCTTCCCTATTTGGTTCTTACAAGCCAGCTCAACAAAATTCAGTGCTTTAGTCTTCTTAATTCCTATCCAAATCTCGAACCCTAAATATGTTTCTTCACTGCCATTCTTTCCCGCCAAATTTCAGGTTTGAAATGTTGAAGATGGTTGCCCCTTATCCGCCAGCAGAGTCCTTTTAGCAACTAGGGTGGAAATAGTAGTTTATGGGGTGTGCGTAGTAAAGTCTCCCGGAGGTCCAAATGCCACTTTTCGAGCAACTTTCTTCACAAAAGCTTATTTCTCCGAAAACACCTACAAAGACATAAAAACCATAATAAGTACAACAATTGAGCACTAACAATATATAGAATCGAGACAAATCAGACACAAAAATGTGTCTATCCATCGGGTTCGCCAACCCTACAAGACTACCGAACTCAGTTGACTATGGTTCATGAACCGGGTTCGCCAATTGCTAGCCTATAATACCAACTTTAATAAGTCAATTTACAACGGTTTGTGAACCGGGTTCGTGAGCTATCCCATCTGAACATGCGGTTTTCGAACTGGTTCGCTAACCCTTATGTATTCCTGGAACTCATATATCTATGGTTTGCGAACTATTTCGCCAACCTACCTTGAGAAGAAATATCAGATAATTCAATAATTTTCTCTTATGATGTTTAAAACATTCCTACATGATTTTCAATTGATTCATAAATTAATTCACACAATAAATTGTTTAGGACTAATGTTGTTAAGGATCGTTGAACATCTTTGCTAGAATCATATTTTGATATTTTTAACAGAACAAGCTTGACTCGATTTTTTTTTTAAATCTACTAGAAGGCATACGACATTGTCTCACAAATATAGAATTGTAAGATAGTGAGTAAAATAGAATAGTTCAGTCTTCACATACCTGATACAGAAATTCTCCAAATGTCTTTATCGATCTTTAGTCTTCGAGTGTGATGTATGATACTTAACTACCAAATTCTTGCCTAGTCCGAGACTTGACTTAATAGATTTGAAATCAAGATATAGTTTTGACCATCTAATATTGATAACAAGCCTGAGATGGTAAAACTTGTGAGTTCAACCTAGCATTGCTCTAACAACCCTAATAACTATTCAAATGCACAAGATGAGGACAACATAACAAGGAAGAAGATACTTCTATATCATCTATTGTGGATAAAGGAAAAAAAGTTATTATCCAGCAATCATCTCCATCTTTGGATGCTAACTCCATTTGCAGAAAAAACAACATGGGTCCCTTTTCTAGTAGATCACCAACTCTCAAAATCCATGAAGTTGGTCCTATTCAATCTCAAAATCTAATCGAAACAGAGAATGGTCTACCAGTCATCCATATACCCACCACTTAAAATGTCCCCCCTACTTTAATCCCAAATTCCCTTCTGCATGTTCTTGGACATGGAGATATCTCCATACCATCAAGGAACTTATTAAACTCTTTATATCCTAGATTGTGGGAAACGATCAGTTCATTGATCCCTGGTGTGATAATTGGATCCCAACTCTGGGATCTTCCAATCCTAACCCTCTTTCCCACAAAACCGCATCCCGAAATGCCCTTATTTTATTGATCCTGACACTAGATCCCGAAATTTGTCTAGGATAAACATTGATTTTGATAATGCTTCTTCAGAGAAGATTGTCACCATTCCCTTAAGACAGTTATACAATCCTAATAGGAGGGCTTGGGAGCTTTCAAAGAATGACAAATTTAGTTCTAAATTTGCGTACTTGGGTCTCAGAGGTCCCATACCTTCCCCAAGCAACACTCTTTTGAAGTATATTTAGAAATATAGAGTCCCAATAGTATCCAGATTTTTATATAAAGATCTATTAGAAATGCGTTACCTGTTATGACTGATCTCCAATATATAATGCCTATCGATTATGTTCTCTGTCCTATATGTTTATTTTCTAAGGAATCTATTATGCATTCTATGGTGTTATTCCCTTTTGTTGCCTCTGTTTGGTTATTTTCTCCTTTATGTTTGCCTACTAGTAGTTTTGTTAATTCCCATTTGCATGATTGGTTCTTTCATTGGCTTGTTAACATTGTTTCTGCATTGTCTGATGAGTCTAAAAACTCTTTACTGCTATTATGTAGTCTATCTGGAGTAGTAAATGTTAGATCATTTCTCAGTAAATCCACCAAGCGTTGGTATGTCAAGTTTGGTTGTCATATTTTATCTCCAAAACTCGAGGTTGCTTGATTAGATTACTAGAATCAACTTCGTTAGGTTAGACAAGAAACATTAATAAAGTATATGTATTATTCTAGCTAATGTTGAGTTGTCATCCAAGAGAAATTTCGGTATATTAGTTGGAAAACAGTTGGAGTATTTACAAAACCGAAAAATAGGCATTTATTGCATATCTTTTGTTTTTTCGGATTTGGTAATTCCTTGATGTCCAAACTACCTTGGTCATTATAAATAGTGAAGTTTGTCTTTCTTGCAAACTTGTCCCGTAACACACAAAACTTTGCAATTAGTATGAGGAAGCCTACTAGCTAGCAGTGTTCTCGTAATACTCACTGGAGAAGAGATTATCCTAATTAGGTGAAATGTCTTACGTGAGCTTAGTTTTTAAAGACTTTTGGGATCAAGAAGCATCTAGTAGTATTTTTATTTAGTTTTCGATTATTGATTTGATTGACTAACGGTGAGTTGAACCTTGATATATTTAGTTTGTTTATTATGTGATCCTTCTCTTCTAATATAGGGTTACCTGAACTAGTTCAAGGAGGAACGATTTCATTTGTGATCTTTTGATTCAAGATATGGAGATATGACTTTTGATCATCTATTGTTAACATACTCCATTCTGTGTGTGATCAATCATTAGTGGAATCAATTTGTTTGTGGAGGTACTTTGAAGACTAGATAATTTTATTATTGGTATTCTGATCTTTATGATACTTCGTCCATACTTGATTAACTAGGATCCGACAAGCTCGTTTACCTTGCATAAACCGTTTATTGTATGTTGTATAGATTAAAAATCTATCACTTGGTGTTTTTCTTTCAAATTCAAGTTTGGTAGATTGTTAACTAAGATTTGATTACTTAGGTAATCCTGATCAAAGTTGATATAAATCCATATAAAGAAGTCTATATTATTTAAATGAAATAACTTTTATAAATCAACAAATATCTCTGGTTTAATTCCTGAGATTGATTAAAGCGGTTACTGAAACATATTAGTCATTTACTTTTTCGGAATATGATCCAAAGGTGTTGAGTGATAGAAGTCTTCACATCAGGTGAAGCAACCTAATATAGTGGACTCTATCTTAGGATTCACATGCGTACACCATATTGGTAGTATGCGCAGGGATACTTAAGGAACTGAGTAACTTGGAGTTAGTTTACCTGGTCTCAACTATACGAAGTTAGTTGTATCCTTTGTATAATGACTTACTAGGTCCCAGAGTTTTTATGCATTTGCGGTTTCCTCGTTAACAATATCGTGTGTATGCTTTTAGTTTACTTTTTACATTATAATTATTGTTTTAGTTATAATAAAGTAAAGACACTAGTACGTTAATCAAACACTTGGTTTGATCCCATAGCTTGGTTTGATTTCGAACTTACACTATGTACCAATTGTACGTCT
Organism: Papaver atlanticum; assembly: GCA_023531105.1. Lineage (NCBI taxonomy): Eukaryota > Viridiplantae > Streptophyta > Magnoliopsida > Ranunculales > Papaveraceae > Papaver > Papaver atlanticum. The sequence goes on along the minus strand of JAJJMB010006856.1, from coordinate 1,781,919 downwards.
TATGGTTGTCATCTTCTTGATAGTTCATGTCTATATTAAATCACATAAGGTGTGCTTAGATGGATATCGAAAAGATTGTGGTGTACTTTGTACCCTCGTCATTTCAATTGGTATCAGGGCATACAAACACGATAGGATCTATCAGTCTGTGTTTGGTGCGATCCAACCTACAAGACATGAGTCAAAGTAATATAAAACGAAAGTGAAGAAAAGACTGAATTAATGTATCATAAGATTTTGTTAAACCACTCTTTAAATTATAGGTTACGAACAATGATAATGGTTCAACCTCATCTAAATCAAGTTCGGAATGTTCTGGTATTATCTTGAATAATTCTGAATGATCTCCTAATGAGTTTAAACTAAGTCTTATATGTATGTCCAATGACTCAAATAGAAATCCTTTTAGGGATGATGGAAGTTCTGCGGATATATATGTTACCCTCCAAGATGAAACATACCCTTGAATAACTGCTTACTTCCAATCACCTAAGTATGTATTTTGAGAGAGAAAAAAAACTTTGAGTTGATTTACAATAAAAGACTTCTCAATGTGAAAGGCTTCATAAAGATCTTGAAAAGTTGAGGAAAACTGATTCTCAACGATTACATAGTCTTGAAGACAAAGTAAGTGCTAATCTTTCTCGAGAAGAACAGTTAGAGAGAGATCAAAATGCTTCTCTTGAAAAAATAAAAAGGTTGAAAGAAGAAAATTTGAACCTGAATAAGTTCAATGATTGTTCTATCAAACTAACTTCAGCATTAGGAGCAAATAAATATTATCGTGATACACTAGGTTGTGCTATAAAAGAATATATGCTCTTAGTTGTTATAGATGACAAAATATAACATCTACCAATAATTGAGAGCTCAATCTCCACCTATGAGCTCAATCTCCACTTATGAGCTCGATCTTCACTTGTGAGCTTGACCTCTACCCTTGAGATCGACCTGAAATTGATATCCAGATAGAAGATAAATATCAAGTCCGGGTCGTAAAGATTGTTTGGCGTTAAATTAAAAGTCTACAGGACATCATCAACACGAGTCAAGACGCGGAAGCGAAGGACATAACTGTAATTTTATATATAATCGCCTGGTAATTAGTATAAAGATCCACTTGCAAGGACAAGTGATAGAGCTTCTTGTCTCTCCTCTAACTCATTATCTCTAGAACTTCCTTTCTCCTACTAAGAGAAACCATGTAATCTCTGTAATTTCAAACCTTCATTAATAGGAAACAAACCAAAAACCTATGTGGATATATAGGCCATTCATGGCCAAACCATGTCAGTGATTGCCTTTTTTACCTTTACATAATCTAACTCCTAACATCAAACCTTGCATCATGTAGTTACCAAAAAATGCATCTTCACTGATGCCGACTATAACCCCTTCCCACAAAAATTCATCTCTTTCTTTTTACGAAATTTCTAGGGAAAACAACATTTCACTACCAAAATATCCCTAATCGATCTATAACGTATCCCAATGATCTCTAGTAGGACTGATCCCTTAAACGATGATCTCTACTAGGATCTTTCCCAAGGATCGATAGCAGGACCGATCTCTTCACAAGGATCTTATTACATCACTGCTCGGTCGAACTTGCAAATTTTGTTATCTCAAGCTTGTTGTCAATGATAGATGCACAAAACTATATCTTGATTTTTAGTATACTAAAGTTAAGTTTCTAACTATGATTAGAGAATGGTAGTTAAGTATCAGATATTACTGAATAACCCTTGAAGATTGAAGACTAAAGATCAAACGCAGACACTTGAAAAACTTCATTGATAAAGAGGTATGTGAAGATTGAACCACCTTATGTACTCGCGACATGTACCATTCTATCTTTATGAGATTATATTATATGATTTTATTAGATTTATTATTGTAAAAAAGAAATTTCTAGGTCAAGCTTGTCTTGTTAAATCTCTCGAAATATGATTCAAGCAACGGATGTTCAAGATCCTTAACAATCTTAGTCAAGAAATTTCGAGTCAAGCTTGTCTTATTCAAGAGTTATTTTTGTTTTAAGTTGATCAATTGGAAATTTCCCAAGCAATGATATTTCATATTTATGAGATTGGGAATGTTTAAAATTATTTAAAGAGAGTTTTCAGAACTACTGAAAATTTGGACACAGGGTAGGTACGCGGTAGGTACGCATACTCAGTACGTGTACCCTAGAGTTTGAGCTCTAGAATAGGGGGGGGTACTCTTACCCAGTACGCATACCCTAAGGTTCTGAATTGGGGAAGTAGCATACCTAATACGCGTACCCCAAGGGCCTGAATTCGTGAATGGATAAAGGTATGCAGACCCAGTCGCGTACCCTAGCAGCCTAAACTCACGAACTAGTTCATAGGTATGCGTACCCCTACACATATAGATGCTCATATATTATTTTAACAAATATGTTTAGCATTCCTACAACTCTCATAAACACTTCTAAGACAACTTTGATCACTAAATCATTTTGTGTTTGTGAATCATGGTTTGAGTCTCGAGTGTTAATGAACACAATTATGATTATAAGTTCATCAGGCATATTTGCCAAAAACTATCATTGTACATGGTTCCAGTACCCTAGACCACATTGTATATTCTTCTGTGTAATTTCAAGACAAATTTCTCACATGATTACATGAATTCCTAACAAGAATTTCACCTCATTAGTGACATGCCTTTTAACTCGCCTAAAGGTTATTGAGATCAGAGGATTTAAGGGAGGCATACATGAAATCGAGTTCTTAAAATAGCATGGCACTAATCAACCCACATCACTATCTTCCACTTCATTGGACTGCATTAGCAATTACGGAAAAATGATCAGGCACTAAGAATAACATTCCGCATTTGGATGCAGCTCGATAGGATGACAATCATGACATAACAGAAGCTGAAATGATAATTGCAAAGGAATTCTGGAAAATCATGAAGAAGCACCATCTGAACATGCAAAGTAAAGGAAGTAAACAGGTTGTCCAAGCTGAGCCTTTCTAGCATTCTCAAATACGACTCCATGAACTTAAACATATCTACAAACAAGAGCCTGTGACGAAGCCAAATAAAATGCTAATCCAAATAAACTGACTTGATGTGTATTAGCAGTATGTGCGGTGCGGTACTCAAATCTTTTCAAAAAACAAATCCTAGCAAGTACTGAACCCTCCTCATTATTTAAAATCTATAAAAAACATAATTGGTAAGCCAGAACTAAATCCTGCAATTCAAATAATTTGGCGTGGCCTATCAATGACAAAAACACAATACGCTAGCAAACAAAAGATGTTAATCAACACTTGGTATAATAATGAAACTGTTATAGTCGTATCTAGAGTTGTACTTCTATTTCTCTAAACCTCAAAGCTCAAACTAATGGTAAAGTAATTTGGTGTTTAAATTAAAACTTTTATTTGACTGTTGAAAATAGCCAGAGAACACCCTCACCATTCAAACTTGATTCTCCTCTTACTTCAAATTTAGTAAGAAGCAGAGAAGTTTTTATACTTGCTCAACCTTGGGGTCCAACTAAAAGGAATCCACATTGTATTTGCGTCTATTTAAAGTACCCAGGATACTTGCAACTTGGGTCTAGTCATTTACATTCCATGAAAGAGATATTTATAACTTAAAAATCATGTAGAGTATTAAAGTGAGTTGTTGATTTGTTCCTCACTTAGGGATTTGTGAAGCCATGTCCGACTATCTTTACCTTGATGGTTCGTGTATCCTGTTGTTGAGTTTTTCGTCATTCTCCAATCAGGAACGGGATACGTATAAATCGCAAAGTTCTCTTCGTCTCAGACTTTGTGATTCCTCAAGATACATATCCAATACTCTTATTTACTGATCGGTTTAGATTGTTCTTGAGAGGTTCTTAGTAATACAGTCTTCCCAGCTAACTAAGTGGTGAGTGTTCCATATTCGTGAGGTTTTGTAGCTTTGTCTATTGCAAACAGATCTCCAAGCCTTGATCTAAACGATCTAAAGGGAAATCAAATAGGCTTATGTGTTGGAGGCAGATTGGTATCGAAAGTTTTCATTTAGGTTGAAGCAAATCTTAGGTTGTAAAGGACAATAGCTAAGGGAATCTATTGCATAGAGCCTTGCGAGGTTCAAGAGACGAAGGAGCATGACTGCAGCTGAACTATTTTAAAGGTTAATTCGGTCTTAACTACATTCTGGTTCAAAGTCTGATAGTAAGCTAGTGTCTGTTGTGGCTTAATATAGTTAGGTGTTCAAATCTGGATGAGGTCCCGAGGTTTTTCTGCAGTTGCGGTTTTCTCGTTAACAAATTTGAAAAAGTGGGGGTACAACAACCTCACCTAATATTTTGCTTAGCAATCTTTATGGACTAACTCTAATATACTTTTAAGAGAATAACCTAGACAGTTCGACTCAATCTTAATAAAAAGTATATCAAGGAGTTATAACTTAATTTATCGATTCAATACTTACTCAAGCAAATAGAAATCACCGAGTCTAATTGAATACAAGAGAAATTAACTTAAACGGTACCAAAGACCAATGTTCAAGGATCAACCAATTTCAATCAACAACCAAAGGTTGGATTTACCAATTGATTGATTCAAACGCGAAACCAGTGATATTTCAATTATATAACAAAATATAATGCGGAAAAGAAATAATACAGACACCATAAGTTTTGTGAACGAGGAAACCACAAATGCAGAAAAACCCCGGGACCGAGTCCAGATTGAACACACACTGTATTAAGCCGCTACAGACACTAGACTACTACAAACTAACTTCGGTCTGGACTGTAGTTGAACCCCAATAAATCTTACACTGATCCAAGGTACAGTTGCGCTCCTTACGTCTCTGATCCCAGAAGGATACTACGCACTTGATTCCCTTAGCTGATCTCACCCACAACTAAGAGTTGCTACGACCCAAAGTCGAAGACTTTAATAAACAAATCTGTATAACACAGAAAAGTCTACAGTAATAGATAAATCTGTCTCCCACAGAAATACCTACGAGTTTTGTTCCGTCTTTTGATAAATCAAGGTGAAAAGGAACCAATTGATAACCCGGACTTATATTCCCGAAGAACAGCCTAGAATTATCAATCACCTCACAATAATCTTAATCGACTAGCGAAACAAGAAATGGTGGAATCACAAACGATGAGACGAAGATGTTTGTGACTACTTTTCTATCTTGCCTATCGGAGAAATTAATCTCAAGCCAATATTACGATTGCACTCAATCACGATGGAAACAACAAGATCAGATCACGCAACTACAGAGAAAATAGTTGGGTATGGCTTCACAATCCCAATGAAGTCTTCAAGTCGTTAAACTACAGGGTCTCGGTAGAAACCTAAGGTTAAAGGAGAATCGACTCTAGCTTATACAACTAGTATCACACAGGAGGTGTGGGGATTAGGTTTCCCAGTTGCTAGAGTTCTCCTTTATATAGTCTTCAAATCAGGGTTTCCAATCTAAGTTACCTTGGTAACAAAGCATTCAATATTCACCGTTAGATAAAAACCTGATAAGATTCAAGCTAATATCTTTCAACCGTTAGATCGAACTTAGCTTGTTATACACAAATGAAATGCACATTCATTTAGGTTTGTATACCCGTACCTAAACATGTACACCTAATTGGTTCAACAGTAGTTAACCAATGGTTAGCCATATGAGCACTTTCATATCAACCTTATTCATCTTCACCATAACTAGTTCAAATGACTCAAAAGAACTAGTTAGAGAATTGTTCAATTGCTTAGATCTCATAGAAGTATACAAGACACAATCGAAGCAAAAATGATTTTGATTCACTCGAATCGATTCATGAACATTATAGCCACGGTTTGCAAATATGCATTCCTTAGTTTATATATGTCTTAGTTCACGAATAAACCGTTTTTAGAAAATAACCCACTCAAGTATGCATACCGGTACGCATACTTAAGTACCCGGTTTGAGTTTGTTTTCGGTTCACAAACTCCAGCAGAAATTAACGGGATGTGAACTTCCGGCAGTACGCGTACGAGTACGCGGATTTAGATTTCGGACATCCTGAATCAGTAAAGTACGCATACTTTAGTTCAAGGATTTTGGACTTACACATACAATGTTTATATCCATTCAAGGTTATATATTCTAAACTCTCATTTCAATCATTGAAACATTCTTAGAGGATGTTAAATAGAGGTTATTCATACACTATTTTTCATCAAAGCGATTTTCAAGATATTGAAATATTCAACATGACTTTCGTCACTTGTAAAAATGAACTTGGCCAAAGCAAAAGCTTACCAACACATATTTCGATAAATAGATAGGCGAGATGAACTCGGCTCGAAATAGGAAATGTGTATAATCGAAGTCTATATAGCAATACGACTTTTGTCTCAAGATAGGAGATAGAATAGATAGACTTTTGAGTGATAGATAAGTTCAAGTCTCCACATACCTTTTAGTCGATGAAGTTCCTCTAGTTCCTTGAGTAGTTCTTCGTCTTTGCATGATGAACGCCGTAGAGTCTAGAGCTCAACTACACTTTTTATCCTAGTCCGAGACTTAGCTATAAGTAGACTAGAAATCAAGACTTATAGTTTTGGCAACTAAACTTGACAAACAAGCTTGAGATAGCAACGCTTGCGAGTTCGACCGAGCAGTGCTCTAACAAAATTTATCGTGTATGTGCTTTTACTTTTTCGCATCTTTTGATTGTTAAAATTACTACACTAGGTATACTCTTATCAAACAAAAAAGTTGGTGGTGTACATAGTACCATCTTCTTTTCAATTTCTCGCTGGACCAATCGTTGATGTTAACCAATGAATATGAAAAGGAGAGGGTAACTAGTACACCACCAACTTTTTTGTTCGGGAACCTATATGGAAAATTCTTGTACAATCTATACGTTCGGTTATGAAACTGTATTTAAGATTGTTTTAACAAGGTAAACCTAGTACATCCCGGAACTGTTCAAGAACCGAATTCCAACAAGAACAAGTCTTGTAATCTATATTTCAAGATATGAATTCAACAAGAACGAGTCTTATAGGTTCTCTACAATTGAGATAATACTATTTAGGTTTAGATACGTACAACTGCGATATTTTGATTATAAAGATAAAACAATATAATGCGGAAAAAAAATAACACAGACACCAGAGATTTTTGTTAACGAGGAAAAATACAATCTTGTAGGAAAACCCCGGGACCTAGTCCAAATTGAACACTATTAAGCTGTTACACCAATTATCTACTACCAGATTTCAGAGTAGATGTAATACCTGCTTCAGTTGTATTCTTTTACCTGTAGAACTCCTAGCAGAACACTAATTCTCTTTAGGAATTCCTCTTGTAAACCTTCTAGCAGAACCCCAATTATCTTTAGCAAATGCTCTTGAAAATCCTCTAGCAGAACGTTAATTCTCTTGAGAAGATACTCCTAAACAATTAGGGTTTACGGTTTCATAACCTAATTGATTCTTCCTCACAAGGTCAAAGAAGATAGCTTGTTTGTGCTTTACGATCGCCGTGTAAATTCTTTTGAAATCTCACTCTTGTTCGTGAAGAACAAAGATATGGAAAGCAACACACACACTTTTTCAAGGGATAGATTGTGTGGTTACATGAAACCTCTATTTATAGTGAATGATCAAAGCTAGGTTGGTGAGAATACTTCTTTATTGGTGATGGTGAGAATACTTCTTTATTTTTTGATAATTGGTGTGGTGATTCTTCGATTGCAAAGAGGCTTAGAGTTACTTCTTTGTGCCCAAATGATATTAAGTCCAAGGTTAGTGATCTAATTGTTGATGATGCTTGGGTAATTCCTCCAAGAACGAGAGATTTGATGATTTGATGCGACATTGACGTTGAAAATTTACCTATTATCTCCGGTGGTGAAGATTATAAAATTTGGGATTTGGATAATAAAGGCGTTTTTTCAGTTAAGTCTGTAAAGGATGCTATTCGATCATCTTTTGAAGTACAACCGAATGTTGTTCTTTTTTCTTGATCAGTTGTGCATCCTACTTTGGGTGTACAATATTGGAAGATTTGGACGAGCCAATGTTGCGCAAGTGAAGATAATATAATTAAGAAGATAGAGCATGCCTACAATGTGCCGTCTATGTAGGAAGAATTGCGAGACTATAAGTCACATTACTTGGCATTGCAGATTTTCCAAGAGAATTTTGGCATGGGCGGCTCGTAGTTTTATTCTGCAGCCAAGTGAAGATCTGGTGGCCTCTTACAAGGCTGCAAAAGGACGCAGCAGGATGATAAAGGATTTGTGGCTGGTTGTGAATTTAGCAATTGTCACGGAATTATGGAAGCTGCGCAATAAAGTTTATTTTGAGGATGTGGCAGTCAATTGGCTTGGTTTCAAAGGTATGGTTTATCAGGTAATTCGTGATAACTCTATTATAATGAAGAGCAATATGTTTAATAACATGGAGGAATTGCACATCTTAAATTACTTCAAGGTGCAGCATAGATCGTGCAAAAAATTTATACCGATTGAAGTTAGTTGGGTTCCACCTAGACAAGGTAAAATCATGACCTGCTTTGATGGTGCTTCTCTTGGAAATCCAGTCAAGGCTAGTGCTGGTGTTATATTCCGTGATGCCAATACAACAGTACTGGGTGCTCTTTGTGTTGGCCTTGGTTGGCAAACTAATTATTATGGGGAAGTGTGTGCTATTATTTATGGTTTGATGCTGGCCAAGACGTGAGACGTGAGGAATATTTGCGTTCTTTCAGATTCGATGAGTTGCATTCAAGCTTTTCAAAGTGGTGAGCTGCCTTGGAAGATGGTTCAAAAGTGGAGGCTTGCGAAGAACTTCTATAATAATATACGCTTATTCATAGCTATAGAGAAGCTAATTTTTCTGTAGATTCCTTGGCTAAACAAGCATGTTGGATGGCCGAGGATACCTATGAGTTTTATGAGGGTAGGCCAGGTTTTATTCCGTCTGTGGAATGGCCTGGCAAGGTTTATTATCGTTTTAAATAGGCTAGATTTTTATATGGCCATTACGGCTAGCTCTTAGTCTGGCCTAGCCCCTGTACAGTTTTTGCTTTTTTACTTAATTTTATTGACCGAGTAAAAAAAAATAATCAAAGCTAGGTTGCTTGGAAACAAAGCTACCTTGTCTAAGAAAGGAAACACCCAAATACTTAACCAAAAAAGGCTTCTAGTCATGTATTCACGGTTTTGGTTCGATAACTGTTGCCAAAAGTTTGTGTATAATTTCCAATTCACGAAATCAACCTTAGCCACACTTAATAAGTGTTACTTAAACAAATCACTCATAACTTCTTCGTTATAACTCAGAATTGAGTGATTCTTGGCTCGTTGCATTCGTGTTCTCATTTAATACAACATGAGGACCTTTCTGATGATAAAGGTCATTCTCACAAAACTCATGGACTCAAATATCCTCAGGTGTATATATAAATGTATATTTACAATCATAAGAATTGTTTCATAAAGTGAGCACTTGTTTCGATAGATAGAGAAGTAGAGTGAATAAGAGAATCAAGAGTTTGTTAATAACCTTTAATAAAGTTCTCGAAGATGTCTTCGTGTAGTCTTTAATCTCCATTCTTCAAGGATATCTTTAATTAAATACTCTACTTCTTAAACCTAGTCTTGTGTGAAACTGACTTTAATGACTAAATCAAGAATGCGTTTTGTCATATAAATCTGACAACTAACTTGACATATCAACGTTAGTGGGTTCAACTGATCAATTCTCTAACAATGTTTTTTGATTCGGCTATAAACTTGAGATTCAGATAGCTATCCTAAATACGGTTTGGTTAATATGCAAAGTTAATATTGTTGACATATTACTTTGAACACGTGCTAAACTCTTATTACTTAAGATATGGTAAAGTATTTTTCTTGATACTCAGGGTGAGATCCCAAACCGAAATGTTCCATAATATCCTTTGATGTTCGGAATTTATATGTCTTTATTTTCCCAGTAATTAAAGCATATCTCCGATTGTTATATTAGTAAATTATACTTATTATGCTAGCTAATTTTGAGTTGTCATCCAAGAACTCTTTTTATCTTAAGACTGCTTGTTGAGACTTAAGTTATGATTTCCTCTCATATGGATACTCCAAGCATCATGTCTTATGATGAAAAAGATGTTAATATGATTGTTAAGCCATCAATCACAAAGGAAAGAGAGAGATCTCCGTTACCTCCAACTTTGAAAAGAAAAAGAATGAATGTGAGGAAGCCAAGGACTGTTCCTTAAAATTTTCAAAATTTTCTGATGTTCTTGAAGAGTTGAAGGAGACAAAAAAGGAGATTCAGCAAATAAAGGCTTGTGTTTTGAGAACTCTTGAGATTCAGAAGGCCATGGTTCGACATCTTCAGCCTAGAAGGTTTGTTGGAATTGACTCCTTTTTTCATGAACCATATGTTCCTATGGCTGTTGACAACAAGGAGTTCGGGGACGATAAAAAAAATTCAGAGGTCTCAATGTCTAGGAAACTTCTTATGATAATTTTATTCTTGTGTTTTTAGAAAGAATAACTAGTTGGAATAGCCATTATTGTGATTACACATAGCTATGTCAAACGTTTTCATATTCAATGTTTTTAGATTTATTTATTTAAATTCTAAAGTCTATTTGGAAGATAATTTTTACAGTATTAATCTTTATGGTTTTATATATTGCAATTTGTTATGGGATATGTGTGTTTGTGTCCGTGAACTATAATTGTCCCATACGTTGTCAAAAGTTAAGTCCTTCGTATGTCGATATGCAAGTATTGATAAAAGAATGAATGAACTTTTGACAAAAACAAAAGATAAGACTTTTATGTCATTATGCAAATATTGATGGAAGAAAGGATGAGCTTCTGTTTACAAAGATTAAGTCTATTATATGTCATTGTGCAAATAGTGAATGAATCTTTGTTTATTCCGCAGTATTGATCTTCCCTGATCCATATTTCATGTATATACTGTGCGGCTCCGTAAGTTTTCTTATGTTGAGAATTTTCCAATTAGATTAATCATGGGTTCTCTTGTGGTTAGTTTAGTTGAGTATTCCGGTTGAATTAATCACTAGTGGTTTATTCAATTGAGTATTTTGGATACAAATTCATATTCTTATATGATTTGTTGTTGTCCAAAAAAATCCTTCTTTTATTGTGAAAGTAAGGCCGCTCTTGTTGTTCTTTCGGGAATGACATTTTATGGGGGAGAGTTCTTAATTGAACTTGTGCTTTATCGCCAAATCTTTATGGGGAGTGCGGCTGTGGAATATTGTAGGGGTTATCTTGTATCTTTATAAACTCCTTGATGAATGCATTTAGTTTCGACTATATGATTGCATCTAAAAAGTTGATATGTGCTTTCTTTTGGTCATGAAATGTCTCTATGGAAATTTCATTAGGATCCCACTAGTTTTCGTACCTTTGCCAATTTTATTGACAAAAAGGGGGAGAATTAATGTGTAGTTTACACTACAAATACATATGGTTTTCGGATCATTATGTAAGGGGTATTGGTTTCCATGTGAGATGGAGTATTGACTAAGGGGGAGCGATACATATCACCATAGTATTGTTGTCAAAGTTGTGATACAATTGAACTTTGATGATGTGTAATAATACTATGACACTGTGTAACAATGATTGAGAGCTTTTGTTTTCTCATTGTTATGGCTACGGATTTTCAACAACGATGATGCTGAACCTACAACCTTTGGAATCATTGGAGTACTTGGAAGTGATGAATATATCGAGTAATGTTGAAGAACCAAGGAGATCTTGCATGTGGAAGACAAGATGCAAAGTTTATTTTTTGTATTCCATTTGTATTGATAGTTTTGTCACTAAAATTGACAAAGGGGGAGATTGTTAGAGCACTGCTTGGTCGAACTCGCAAGCGTTGCTATCTCAATCTTGTTGTCAAGTTTAGTTGCCAAAACTATAAGTCTTGATTTCTAGTCTACTTATAGCTAAGTCTCGGACAAGGATAGAAAGTGTAGTTGGGCTCTAGACTCCACGGCGTTCATCATACAAAGACGAAGAACTACTCAAGGAACTGGTAGACTAAAAGGTATGTGGAGACTTGAACTTATCTATCACTCAAAAAGTCTATCTACTCTATCTCCTATCTTGAGACAAAATTCGTATTGCTATATAGACTTCGATTATACACATTTGCTATTTCGAACCGATTTTATCTCGCTTATCTTTTTCTCAAAATATGTGTTCGTAAGCTTTCGCTTTGGACAAGTTCATCTTTACAAGAGACGAAAGTCATGTTGATTATTTCAATATCTTGAAAATTGCTTTGATGAAAAATAGTGTGTGAATAACCTCTATTTAACATCCTCTAAGAATGTTTCAATGATTGAAATAAAGAGTTTAGAACATGTAACCATTCTTGGATATAAGCATATAATGTGTTCACGCATTAGTGTATATGTGCAAAACTGGGAACCAAATGTATGCATACTTGTGTGTGTACTAAATGGTTGATGGAGACTGGGTAAGTATGCGTACCCGTACCCATACTGGCGGAAGTTCACGTCCGTGAATTTATGCTGAGTTTGGAAATCAAAACCAACTCAATCCGGTTACCTAAGTATACGTACCCGTACGCATACTGGCGGAAAGTTCACGTCCGTGAATTTCTGCTGAGTTTGGAAATCAAAACCGACTCAAATCCGGTTACTTAAGTACGTATACCCGTACGCATACTTAAGTGTGTTACTTTCTAAAATTGGTTTATTCATGAACTTAAATATATATAAACTAAGTAATGCATATTTGCAAACCGTGGCTATAAAGTTCATGAATCGATTCGAGTGAATCAAAACCGATTTTGCTTCGATTGTGTCTTGTATACTTCTATAAAATCTAAGCAATTGAACAACTCTAGAACTAGTTCATTTGAGTCATTTGGACTTGTTATGGTTAAGATGAATATGGTTGATATGAAAGTGCTCATATGGCTAACCATTTGGTTAACTACTGTTGAACCAACGATTTGTACATGTTTAGGTACGGTTACACAAACCTAAATGACGTATATTTCATTTGTTTATAACTATCTAAGTTAGATCTAACGGTTGAAAGATATTAGCTTGAATCTAATCAGGTTTTCATCTAACGGTGAATAATGAATGCTTTGTTACCAAGGTAACTTAGATTGCAAACCCTGATTTGGAGACTATATAAAGGAGAACTCTAGCAACTGGGAAAGTTAATCCCCACACCTCCTGTGTGATACTAGTTGTATAAGCTAGAGTCGATTCTCCTTTAACCTTAGGTTTCTACCGAGACCCTATAGGTTAACGACTGGAAGACTTCATTGGGATTGTGAAGCCAGACCAAACTATTTTCTTTGTAGTTGCATGATCTGATCTTGCTGTTTCTATCGTATTTGAGTACAATCGTTAGATTGGCTTGAGATTAATTTCTCCGATAGGCAAGATAGAAAAGTAGTCACAAACATCTTCGTCTCATCGTTTGTGATTCCACAATATCTTGTTTCGCTAGTCGATTAAGATTATTGTGAGGTGATTGATAATTATAGGCTGTTCTTCAAGAATATAAGTCCGGGTTATCGATTGGTTCCTGTTCACCTTGATTTATCAAAAGACGGAACAAAACTTGTAGGTATTTCTGTGGGAGACAGATTTATCTATTACTGTAGACTTTTCTGTGTGATATAGATTTGTTTATTAAAGTCTTCTACTTTGGGTCATAGCAACCCTTAGTTGTGGGTGAGATAAGCTAAGGGAATATAGTGTGTAGTATCCTGCTGGGTTCAGAGACGTAAGGAGCACAACTGTACCTTGGATCAGTGTGAGATTTATTGGGGTTCAACTACAGTCCAGACCGAAGTTAGTTTGTAGTAGGTTAGTGTCTGTAGTGGCTTAATACAGTGTGTGTTCAATCTGGACTAGGTCCCGGGGTTTTTATGCATTTACGGTTTCCTCGTTAACAAAACTTCTGGTGTCTTTGTTATTTCTTTTCCGCATTATATTTTGTTATATAATTGAAATATCACAGGTTGTGCGTTGAATCAATCAATTGGGAAATCCGACCTCTGGTTGTTTATTGATACTTGAACATTGGTCTTTGGTACCGTTCAAGTTAATTTCTCTTGTATTCAATTAGACTCGTAGATTTCTATTTGCTTGAGTAAGGATTGAATCGAGAAATTGAGATATAACTCTTTGATATACTTTTTATTAAGATTGAGTCTGACTGTCTAGTTGATTCTCTTAAAAGTATATTGGAGTTAGTCCATACAGATTGCTAAGCGAATTATTGGGTGAGGTTGTTGTACCCCCACTTTTTCAATTGGTATCAGAGCAGGAAAACACGTTTAAGACCTTATAAGTCTTTGTTTGTAGCGATCTGACTCTATGGACAGAAGTGATATCTCTATAAACGTACCACCAGTCTTCGATGGCTCAAATTACTTGTGGTGGAAAATTGCTATGTGTGCCTTTCTTCAAGCGCGTGATTTTCAATCATGGGTTTATGTAGTTAATGGCTATGATGCTCCCGTTGTGGCAGTAGGAGATGCAACCGTACCGAAAGATATTGGTGCATATGACGCTGCTGAGATACTTGCTGCAAAGCAAAATTTCGACGGTTTGAATGTCATCATACATGCCATAACCCAAGATCTTCAGCACCATGTGACTACGTGCACTCGGTCTAAAGATGCTTGGGATATCTTAGAAACTGTATTTGAAGGGAATACCAGTCAAAAGGAAGCCAGGCTTCAAAACCTAAATTCCAATTGGGAAAACCTACGTATGGCAGATGAAGATTCATTTGATGAGTTTAATCACAAAGTGTCTGAAATTGTTAATGCATCCTTTGCATTGGGTAAGACTATTCCTGAAAAGGACATTGTGATGAAAATTCTCAGATCGCTGCTATCTAGATACGATTCTAAGAAACATGCCATCGTTGAAGGAAATAACCTTGATACTCTTTCCAGAAACACTCTGGTTGGGAAGTTAAAGATCTTTGATCATGAGCATACATTCAAATATGGGAAGGATGTTGCTTTTAAAGCACATAAGAACACTAAGTTACTTGAGAAAAGTAAAAGTGTTTGCATCTCTGAAGATCTTTTTGAGACTGATTCATCAGATGAAGATCTTGACAAGACAGTTTAGAGATCTTCTATTGAAGAGAAGTAAACGGTTCTCCAGAGACAAACCCAGATCATCAGTTAAACCTCACAATCGCATTCCTCCTAAAAACATGGATGCTGATGAGGCTGATGACGAGGATATGCCATAGTGCTTTAAGTGTAAAGGTTTTTGTCATTTTGCAAAAGAGTGTCCAAATCGAAAGAAATTCACTGGAAATAAAGGTCTTGCTGCAACTCTTGATGAAATGTCTGACAATTATGATTATAATAAAGACGAAAAGTCAAGTGTTACACTTCTTTGTGAAAATATTGATTTTGATAATTGTATACATCAATCTTGATATTCTTTCAGAAGAAAACTCAACCGATCTGGAAGAAAAAATGACCTTTCCGTTGGAAACTCTTTGTCTAATTTTTCAGGTTCTACCTTGTGTCTAGCAGCTTGCACATCTCGGATACCTGAATCATATTTCAGGTTGACATGCTCATATTGTTCGCTCAAGGGTCATGAGCTATCAAAGTGTTAAAAGTACAAACAAAATTAAGACATGTCAACAAACTTCAACGAAGAGCAAATCGATTAGCAAACAAGCTCAAATTTGTTCAAAAGACCGTAGAGGTATGTAAGATTTTATCTTCTTCAAAGAAGTTAGTTTCCAAGGATAAAACAAGACCATTGGAAAGAAAGTTATGGTCTAAAAACTATGAGAAACAGGGTTCTATGAATTTCAATCAAAAGGGATATGATGGACAGATTATTGTTCATCCCAGCACAACTTAAACTGTGTTGGTTAGTGCATCTTGTCTCATGTGCCTGATTAAAAGAGACAATATTTTGCACACCTCAGGCTTTAAGAAAAGAAAACTATTTAGTTGTTTTTTGTCTTTCTTTTGTTTTTTCTCTAAGAGCATTGTAAAGTCTGGAATTCATGTCGTTTTTCATATCTAATTGATATTGGAAAGGACTTTCCTATTTAATCAATAAAAGAGGGTTAAAATTGACAATTCTTCCTTTTATAGGGTAAGAGTTGTGTGTACGTGAATCCTTTGAAGTGTATAAAGGTTCTGTAACCCTATATTCCTTTTTCCTTCCATGAAACTCTTTTTATCTTAAGACTGCTTGTTGAGACTTAAGTTATGATTTCCTCTCATATGGTTAATCCAAGCATCATATCTTCTGATGGAAAAGATGTTAATATGAGTATTAAGCCATCAATCACGAAGGAAAAAGAGAGATCTCCGTTAACTCCAACTTTGAAAAGAAAAAGAAGGAATGTGAGGAAGCCAAGGGATGTTCCTTCAAATTCTCAGAAGTTTTCTGATGTTCTTGAAAAGTTGAAGGAGACAAGAAAGGAGATTCATCAAATAAAGGCTTGTGTTTTGAGAACTCTTGAGATTCAAAAGGCCATGGTTCGACATCTTCAGCCTAGAAGGTTTGTTGGAATTGACTCCTTTCTTCACGAACCATATGTTCCTATGGCTGTTGACGACAAGGAGTTCGGGGACGATAAAAAAAATTTCATAGGTGTCAATGTCTAAGAAACTTCTTATGAGAATTTTATTCTTGTGTTTTAATAAGAATAACTAGAATTTGGAATAGCCATTATTGTGATTACACATAGCTATGTCCAACGTTTTCATATTCAATGTTTTTAGATTTATTTTTTTAAATTCTAAAGTCTATTTGGAAGATGATTTTTGCAGTATCAATCTTTATGGTTTTATATATTGCAATTTGTTATGGGATATGTGTGTTTACGTCCGTGAACTATAATTGTCCCATATGTTGTCAAAAGTTAAGTCCTTCGTATGTCGATATGCAAGTATTGATAAAAGAATGAATAAACTTTTGACAAAAACAAAAGATAAGACTTTTATGTCATTATGCAAATATTGATGGAAGAAAGGATGAGCTTCTGTTTACAAAGATTAAGTCTATTATATGTCATTATGCAAATAGTGATGAAAGATAGAATGAATCTTTGTTTATTCCGCAGTATTGATCTTCCCTGATCCATATTTCATGTATATACTGTGCGGCTCCGTAAGTTTTCTTATGTTGAGCATTTTCCAATTAGATTAATCATGGGTTCTCTTGTGGTTAGTTTAGTTGAGTATTCCGGTTAAATTAATCATGGGTTCACTAGTGGTTAATTCAATTGAGTATTTTGGATACAAATTCATATTCTTATATGATTTGTTGTTGTCCAAAGAAATCCTTCTTTTATTGTGAAATTCTTTCGGGAATGACATTATATGGGGGAGAGTTCTTAATTGAACTTGTGTTTTGTTGCCAAATCTTTATGGGGAGTGCGGCTGTGGAATATTGTAAGGGTTATCTTGTATCTTTATATACTCCTTGATGAATGCATTTAGTTTCGACTATATGATTGCATTTAAAAAGTTGATATGTGCTTTCTTTTGTTCATGAAATATCTCTTTGGAAATTTCATTAGGATCCCACTAGTTTTCGTACCTTTGCCAATTTTATTGACAAAAAGGGGGAGAATTAATGTGTAGTTCACACTACAAATACATATGGTTTTCGGATCAATATGTAAGGGGGAGTGGTTTCCATGTGAGATGGAGTATTGACTAAGGGGGAGTGATACATATCACCATAGTATTGTTGTCAAAGTTGTGATATAATTGAACTTTGATGTTTTGTAATAATACTATGACACTGTGTAACAATGATTGAGAGCTTTTGTTTTCTCATTGTTATGGCTACGGATTTTCAACAACGATGATGCTGAACTTACAACCTTTGGAATCATTGGAGTACTTGGAAGTGACGAAGATTTCGAGTAATGTTGAAGAACCAAGGAGATCATGCATGTGGATGAGAAGCTACAAAGTTTATATTTTGTATTCCATATGTATTGATAGGTTTGTCACTAAAATTGACAAAGGGGGAGATTGTTAGAGCACTTCTCGGTTGAACTCGCAAGCGTTGCTATCTCAAGCTTGTCGTCAAGTTTAGTTGCCAAAAATATAAGTGTTGATTTCTAGTCTTCTTATAGCTAAGTCTCGGACTAGGATAGAAAGTGTAGTTGAGCTCTAGACTCCACGGCGTTCATCATACAAAGACGAAGAACTACTCAAGGAACTGGTGGAACTTCATCGACTAAAAGTTATGTGGAGACTTGATCTTATCTATCACTCAAAAAGTCTGTCTACTCTATCTCATATCTTGAGACAAAAGTCGTATTGCTATATAGACTTCGATTATACACATTTGCTATTTCAAGACGAGTTTATCTCGCTTATCTTTTTCTCGAAATATGTGTTGGTAAGCTTTCGCTTTGGCCAAGTTCATCTTTACAAGTGACGAAAAACATGTTGATTATTTCAATATCTTGAAAATTTCTTTGATGAAAAATAGTGTGTGAATAACCTCTATTTAACATCCTCTAAGAATTTTTCAATGATTGAAATAAAAAGTTTAGAAGATATAACCATTCTTGGATATAAGCATATAATGTGTTCGCGCATAGTGTATAGGTCCAAAACCGAGAACCAAATGTATGCTTACTTGTGTGTGTACTAAATGGTTGATGGAGACTGGGTAAGTATACTGGCAGAAGTTCACGTCCATGAATTTCTACTGAGTTTGGAATTCCAAACCAACTCAATCCGGTTACCTAAGTAAGCATACCCGGCGAAAAGTTCACGTCCGTGAATTTCTGCTGAGTTTGGAAATCAAAACCAACTCAAATCCAGTTACTTAAGTACTCATACCTGTACGCATACTTAAGTGTGTTACTTTCTAAAATTGGTTTATTCGTGAACTTAAATATATATAAACTAAGGAATGCATATTTGCAAACCGTGGCTATAAAGTTCATGAATCGATTCGAGTGAATCAAAATCGATTTTGCTCTGATTGTGTCTTGTATACTTCTATAAAATCTAAGCAATTGAACAACTCTTGAACTAGTTCATTTGAGTCATTCGGACTAGTTATGGTGAAGATGAATATGGTTGATATGAAAGTGCTCATATGGCTAACCATTTGGTTAACTACTGTTGAACCAACGACTTGTACATGTTTAGGTACTGTTACACAAACCTAAATGACGTATATTTCATTTTTGTATAACAAGCTAAGTTCAATCTAACGGTTGAAAGATATTAGCTTGAATCTAATCAGGTTTCCATCTAACGGTGAATATTGAATGCTTTGTTACCGAGGTAACTTAGATTGCAAACCCTGATTTGGAGACTATATAAAGGAGAACTCTAGCAACTGGGAAAGTTAATCCCCACACCTCCTGTATGATACTAGTTGTATAAGCTAGAGTCGATTCTCCTTTAACCTTAGGTTTCTACCGAGGCCCTGTAGGTTAACGACTTGAAGACTTCAATGGGATTGTGAAGCCAGACCCCAACTATTTTCTCAGTAGTTGCGTGATCTGATCTTGTTGTTTCTATCGTATTTGAGTACAATCATAAGATTGGCTTGAGATTAATTTCTCTGATAGGCAAGATAGAAAAGTAGTCACAAACATCTTCGTCTCATCGTTTGTGATTCCACAATATCTTGTTTTGCTAGTCGATTAAAATTATTGTGGGGTGATTGATGATTCTAGGTTGTTCTTCGGGAATATAAGTCCGGGTTATCGATTAGTTCTTGTTCACCTTGATTTATCAAAAGACGGAACAAAACTACTAGGTATTTCTATGGGAGACAGATTTATCTATTACTGTAGACTTTTCTTTGTGATACAGATTTGTTTATTATAGTATTCGACTTTGGGTCGTAGCAACTCTTTCGACTTTGGGTCATAGCAACTCTTAGTTGTGGGTAAGATCAGCTAAGGGAATCAAGTGCGTAGTATCCTGCTGGGATCAGAGACGTATGGAGCACAACTATACCTTGGATCAGTGTGAGATTGATTGGGGTTCAACTACAGTCCAGACCGAAGTTAGTTTGTAGTAGGCTAGTGTCTGTAGCGGCTTAATATAGTGTGTGTTCAATCTGGACTAGGTCCCTGGGTTTTTCTGCATTTGTGGTTTCCTCGTTAACAAAACTTCTGGTGTCTATGTTATTTCTTTTCCGCATTATATTTTGTTATATAATTGAAATATCACAGGTTATGCGTTGAATCAATCAATTGGGAAATCCGACCTCTGGTTGTTTATTGATACTTGAACATTGGTCTTTGGTACCGTTCAAGTTAATTTCTCTTGTATTCAATTAGACTCGCAGATTTTTTATTTGCTTGAGTAAGGATTGAATCGCGAAATTGAGATATAACTTTTTGATATACTTTTTATTAAGATTGAGTCTGACTGTCTAGTTGATTCTCTTAAAAGTATATTGGAGTTAGTCCATACAGATTGCTAAGCGAATTATTTGGTGAGGTTGTTGTACTCCCACTTTTTCACGTACCACTAAGTCACTGTCGTCATATAGTTATGCCAATACATGTAATGCGGTTCCGGACCTATAACATTTTTTCACCAGTATGTGAACTGGTATGCATATTGTCCTGTATCCAGATTTACATTAGTTCTATATTTCTCCCTAAATCAATTCGAAACATTCTCAAATAACATCAATGACACATATCAGTGTTCCAGGCTATTGTCAAATGATAATCTTGAATCACAATTTCGATTATGTACGATAACTTAACCGAAATTCATCAAGTATGGACAAATGTTCATTAAGCTTAGTCATATATATTTCGAGAACTAATTACCAAGATAAACTTGACTCAAAATTCTTGTTATGCTTGCAATAGTCTAATTAGTCATGCGATAATGTCTCATAGATAGAAAGATGAATATAACTTGAGAAATAGGTGGTTCAGTCTTCACTTACCTTTTGTTGAATAAGATCTCCAAATGCTTCGGTTGATCTTCGCCTTTAAACAGTAGAACGCAGTGATGTCCGATTCTCAACTACACACTTTTATCCTAATCCGAGACTTGACTTATTGTAGATTAGAAATCAAGATATAGTTTTGATCAATTAAATTTGACAACAAGCTTGATATAGCAACACTTGTGAGTTCGACCGAGCAATGCTCTAACATACTTCATCCACACTTGATTAACTGGGATCCGACAAACTCGTTACTGTCTAGATCGATAATCTATCACTTGGTGTTTCTCTTCAGAAATTGAATTTGATAGATTATGAGCTAAGATTTGATTATTTCGGTAATCCTGATCTTGGTTGATCTAAACAAATACAACGGAGTTTATATTATTTAAATGGAAGAACTTTTGTAACTCGACAAATATCTCTGATTTAATTCTTGAGATTGATAGCAACTTAAGTTAGTGGGCTCTATCTTAGGATTCACTTGCACATACCAGATTAGTAGTATGCGCATGGATACTAAAG
This sequence comes from Papaver atlanticum, assembly GCA_023531105.1. Taxonomy (NCBI): domain Eukaryota; kingdom Viridiplantae; phylum Streptophyta; class Magnoliopsida; order Ranunculales; family Papaveraceae; genus Papaver; species Papaver atlanticum. Next base: position 1,760,400 of record JAJJMB010006856.1, on the reverse strand, counting down.
GAACTGAGTAACTGGAGTTAGTTTACTTGGTCTCAACTATACGAAGTTGGTTGTAGTCTTTGTATGAAATTTTAATTTTAAAAGTATTCACAGCTGGACTAGGTGTCGGAGTTTTTCTACATTTGCGGTTTCCTCGTTAACAAAAACTTATGTCTATTGTTACTTTACTTTCCACAATATAATTATGGTTTTAGTTATAATAAAGTAAACGCACTAGTATGTTAATCACACACTTGGTTTGGTCCCATAGCTTGGTTCGATTTCGAACTTACGCTTTATACCAAGTGTACATCTTGTGGTTGTTATCTTCTTGACAGTTCATATCTATACTGGATCACACAAGGTGTATATTGAATAGTTGAATATCTAAAAGATCGTGGTGTACTTGGTAACCTCTGAAAAGACGAGGGTACCCAAATACACCACAATCTTTAAATTATCCACCTATAAGTCCTCTTACCGAAAGTGATTGTCTATGGACTAAGTCGAGACAATACGACAAATCGGTATTCACACTTTGTGTGATCGTCTATGGATACAAGATCGAGACAATACAACAATCAAAGTGTGATTACTTGATGATAGGTTCGGACTTAACCAAACTCTATAGGATCACTATCAAGTAATGCGGAGTTAACGTTTGTGTAATTTATTTTAAATTATAATAACAACAATTATAATTGCGGAAAGGACACAGCAAGATTTTGTTAACGAGGAAACCGCAAATGCAGAAAAACCCGGACCTAGTCCAAAATTAAATACTCTCAGAATTAAGCCGTTATACAAAATCTAAACCAACTTCGTATAGTTTAGACCAAGCAACTACCCCTAGTTCAATTAGTTTCTTCAGTATCCCTGCGCTTCCGACATTTAATAAGTGCACGCTCTGGAACAATTCCTTTTGATCGTATTCCAAACAGTAAAGGAACAATAAATCTGTTTGGTAATAACTCTCTTGATTCTTTCAGATGAAGATATCTCAAGTCATATGCAAAGGCTCTTCTTTTAAAAAAATAAACTCCTTTGCCTGGTTAGATCAATCTATCTAACAACTACCGAAGTAGCAGAGTTTAGATTTGCAATCAATCAATATATATTCCAACAAGAAACTATAAGGTGATGCCGATCTTACACAACTAACCAATCGAATAAATCCGATTCTAGTTGGATCCCAGCCGAACAAGGTTTGTGCACACCCAAAGATATAGAAACCAAATAAGAAATCTTCCTTGTCTTCAAATCTTCTTTAATCTTCAATAAACACCTGCACAACACCACCCGAATCTCTTGTGATAATTCATGCACAGAACGGAGTCTGTTAACAATGGATTATCACAAGATGTCTTTAGATCTACAAACAATTCTAAAGATCTCGTCGACACTAAGATCTAGTTTGAGTGAATCTTATATCAGAAGAGAAGATTCTCAAGAAAAAACAAACAAGGTGCAATCAAAGTTCAACAACCGTTAGTCAATCAAATCAATCAAAAACTAAAATAAACTGCAATTATCTAGTTTCCCACCAACGGTACTCGTAGAGCTTCTTGATCCCATGGAAGACTTTGAACGAACGGTCGTAAGAGATTTCGCCTAATTATGGTACTTTCCTCTCCGGATAGACGGCTCCACCAGAAACAACAAAAAGATGAAGTTTGCCTGGCTCTTAGGATAGTTTGCTAGAAATACAAACTTGGGTATTTATAGACCAAGGATGTTTGGACACCAAGGAATTTCCAAAACCGAAATATACTTAAGATATGCAATAAATGCCCAAATCGGTTTTCATAATTCCTGGAAATGCTTTGTCCAATATTTTCCGAAATCTCTCAATAAAAAATCTCCAATTAGTAAATGCACATTACCAATTTTTATTTTCTAGAGATATGCATTTAATTGCTGGTAATTAAAGCATATAAAACTAACAACCTTAATTAAAAGATTCTTAATTTATTTCGGACCGGGATCTCCTTGAGTTATTAAGGAATATCTTTGAACAATAAAAGATAAGAGTTACTGATCATGTTCAAAGTATGTTGACATCTTTTCTTTGTAAACCCTCTTTCATATTTACAATCTTGGAATCGATTATACCACACTTCCAAACAAGTTTAGAATTGGTTCATCTGTATTCCAAGACAACTATGTGATTGATTAATTATCAAATCACTAATCATGGGTTTACGGTTTTACCAAACATAAGGATCGATTCTACCTCAATATGGTTACTAGGACTAGTTACACCAGTTACCAGGATCGGTTACATCAATTACCAGGACCGGTTACCATATACTCATGGTATTACTTGTGATCGATTACACAAGTCGCTAGGATCGGTTACACCAATTATCAGGATCAGTTACACCAATTACTAGGACCGCTTACACCAATTACAAGGATCTATTACACAACTCTTTTGTGATCGGTCACACCAATTACTAGGATCGGTCACACCAATTACAAATATCGATCATACCATCTCAGGTGATTACTTAGGATCGGTTACACTAATAAAAGTCATACCAAATCATAAGTCAGGCACTGTGATTAGTTATACCAAGATACCTAACAAGTTATGATCGGTTCTACTAACTCACACATATTGGTAATCCAAAGATATGCAATGAATAACAATACCAATAAGCCTAGCGATTTCCCTTTCAATTAATAAAACAAGTTCATGAATGTACTTCCTTTAAAAAAAGGTAAACATTGTTTCCTAGGATGAAATATTCACCTTTACCCATACACATAATCACAATAGCATTCATACGATTATGTCGATGTCATATATATACGAAGTTCAAAAGATAAGCGTTATACTTTGTATTCTTATTCCTTAACACTATGATCATGTGATCATGTCTCACTACTAGAGTATAATCATTCACAGCTTCGCAGTTATGTTTTCAATATAGCACGTCTTGAAAGATACGTTAGGAATAAAACAGTTCAAGTCAAATATTTCTAACCTCAATAGGAAGGATGATGTCGTCATTGTAGCTTGTTACTTCTTCACATTCTTCAGGTCTTCGAGTAATACTTGTATGTCTCATAATCCTAGACTTTCTAGTCTAACCTATACGAAGTTGTCTCTAGTTACATAATCAAGCGAATCTTAGATGAGTCTTGATTCACTAAAATATGACAACCAAACTTGACATACCAACGCTTGGTAGGTTCAACCGAGCTATGCTCTAACAACCTCCTCATTTCAGTAGAAATAACCTAATTTTTATCACAAAATAAAAGGAAAATCCTGGTGTTGTGATTGCTAGAGCTAGAGCCATGATTGATTTTAGATACCCGTCTACCTCTCCTCAACCCGTTACTAATGTCATTGGTGCCATAACATGGTTTCCTTCCTCTCCAGGTTGGATCAAATGCAATACTGATGGTGTTTTCGATTGTCTCTCATTATGTAATGGTGCATGTTATATAATGCGTGACTATGCCAATAAACCTTCCTTTTGTGTTGTTGTGACTTTTGTAGTCTACTCTTCAGAAGAAGCAAAAACCAGGGCTATTTTTGTTGTCCTCGAAGAAGGTAGTAGAGCTTCAACTTACTTATATCACTGTGGAAAGTGATGCTAAAAAAAAATTTGACCAATTTTCAGTAGGCAACTTTGAAGGCAACCAACGGACGGATACTTTGTGTAAACATCTCCTTTTTTAGTTCTACTCTTGTAGCTTGTACTTTCTCGTTTCAACCTAGGTATTGTAATAATGTTGCTCATTCTTTGACATCTTGGGCCAAGGATAACTTTATTTATATGTTCTGGTCTAGATCTCCTATTTGGCTTCTGCCAACTGTTGAGGCAGACTCTTGGGATTTTGACTGAAAAGAAACTGGTTTTGCTTGATTGGATAATGTCTTACAAACAGTGTCAATTTAAGTTATATTGAACGGGTGTCATGAGGTATTGTATTATTTTTTCTTCTAAAATTAAGGGGATAAGACAGGGTAAGATAGGTATTTTATTTGGAGTTGTCATTTGTTACCTAATCAGCCTTGTTATGGGTTATGTCGTCTTATTATTGGTTCACTTTCTCATGTCTGGTTTCACCACGTATTCACCGTCTTATTATTTATTCACTCCCTCTTACATAATGATTCGTAAACCATATGTATGTAGTGCGAAACTACTAAATAATTTCCCCCTTTTTGTCAATAAAATTGGCTAAGGTACGAAAATCATGGGATCGTAATGAATACACCCAAATGATACTTCATGATTCAAAGGTGGTTACGTATCATCTTTATTTAGATGATATCACATAGTAAGAAAATACTTAGCGCTCATTTTGGAGATTTAAGATCCAAGCATCCCCTGTAAATTCCACAACCATACTCCCCACAAAGATATATCAATTAAGCACAAGTTCATTTAAGAACTCTCCCACATTTGATGTCATTCCCAAGAGAACAACATGAATGACCTTACTTTATGAAAAAGAAGGATTTTATCAGAAATTAAAAAATCACATTGATTTGTATCCCGAAAATCGACTTAAATTAATCTCAACACCAGTTACGGACAAAGAGATAATTTTAATCGGTATGACTCAACATAAGAAAATCTTACGGAAGAAGTAATAACACAAAAGTGTGATCACAAGTAGATTGATATTGCGAGAAATTCTAATCACTTCTATTGGGTTTGGTTTGAGGTCTTGAAAGATGCATCTACTTCTTTATTTAAAAGTCTCACATGTTGTGTTAGCTATTTTGAATACCCAGTATTCATCCAACTTGCGAAATTTATTTTGTAACCATCATTTGATCCGATCTTGCACATAAATGTCTGCAACCTGCATACTTCTTCTAGCACAAGAAATTAAAGTCAAAACAGCTTTAGAAACCAGAACTAAACAGAAGCTCACGAACTGTTTTACAAACATTTTTAGCTTTGCTACAACTCTCGTAAACACTTCTAAGACAACTTTGTTCACAAAATCCTTAAGCTTGTGAATCATGGTTTATATCTCGAGTGTTATTGAACACCAGTTACGCTTAAAGGTGAAAAGATGAGGGTACCCAAATACACCAAAATCTGTCGAATATCAACCTATAAGTCCTTTACCAAGTGTGATCGTCTGTGAACAAAGTCGAGACAATACAACAACTATGGCATACACTTTATGTGATCGTCTATGGATATTGTTAGAGCACTGCTCGGTCGAACTCGCAAGCTTTGCTATCTCAAGCTTGTTTGTCAATGTTAGTGATCAAAACTATAAGTCTTGATTTCTAGTCTACTTATAGTGATGTCTCGGACTAGGATAGATTGTGTAGTTGAGCATTAGACTTCATGACGTTCATCAAATGAAGACGAAGAACTACTAAGGCGGGCTTGTGGAACTTCATCAATAAAAGGTATGTGGAGACTAAAACTCATCTATCACTTGGAAAGTCTATTTCTACTCTATCTCCTATATTGAGACATAAGTCGTATTACTATATGGTTTTCGATTATGCACATTTGAGATTTCGAGCTGAGTTTAACTCGCTTACATATTTCTCGAAATATGTGTTGGTAAGCTTTTGCTTCAACCAAGTTCATCTTATATTCTTGACGAAAGTCAAAAGATGATCATGTGAAAATCTCCGAGTAACATCTTACATCGTTTGTGTGATACAATCATTTGGTGTAGACTTGGAATGTTTCATTATGATTATTTCAATAACTTGAAAATTGATTTTATGCTAATAGTGTGTGAAAACGGCTATTGTCATCCTTTAAGAAAGTTTCAATGATTGAAATAATAGTTTAGAACACTTAACCAACATTAGATTATAAACATGTTGTGCACTCTTGCATATGTAATCCATGTCCGGGAACCATAGTATGCATACCCGTATGCGTACCTGTTGGTTTGAGAAGTCCGGGAACCTAAGTGTGCGTACCCGTACGCATACTGGCATAGGTTTGTGACTGGAATTTTCTGCTGGGTTTGGAGGTATGCGTACCCGTTTGCATACTGGCGAAAAACCAAACTTGGTCCGGCTATTCAAGTATGCGTACCCGTTTGCATACTTGAATGGTTAAAGTTCTAAAATCGGTTTTGTTGTGAACAAATACATTTATATAATAAGGAATGCATTCTTTGCAAACCGTGGCTATAATGTTCATGAATTGATTCAAGTGAATCAAACCAATTTTGCTTCAGTTGTGTTCTTGTATACTTCTATGAGAATATAGCAATTGAACAACTCTTTAACTAGTTTCATTTGAGTCATTTGAACTAGTTATGGTTAAGATGAATAAGGTTGATATGAGAGTGTTCATATAGCTAACCTAGGTTAACTACTGTTGAGCCAACATGGTGTACACGTTTAGGTACGGTTACATAAACCTAAATGAGGGTACATTTCATTTGTGTATAACAAGCTATGTTCGATCTAACGGTTGAAAGATATTAGCTTGAGACTAATCAGGTTTTCATCTAACGGTGAATATTGAATACTTTGTTACTAAGGTAACTTAGATTGCAAACCCTGATTTGAAAACTATATAAAGGAGAACTCTAGCAACTGGGAAACCTAATCCCCATACCTCTTGTGTGATACTAGTTGCGACTTAGGTCGATTCTCCTTTAACCTTAGGTTTTTCACGAAACCCTATAGGTTAACGACTTAAAGACTTCATTGGGATTGTGATGCCAGACACAACTATTTTCTATGTATTTGTGTGTTCTGATCTTAATTTTACTATCGTGATTGAGTATTATCCTTGTTAAGATTTGCTTGAGATTTATTTCCGATAGGTAAGATTAAAAAGTAGTCACAATCATCTTCGTCTCATCGTTTGTGATTCTATAATATATTGTTTCGTTAATCGATTAAGATTATTGTGAGGTGTTTGATATTTCAAGGTTGTTCTTCGGGAATATAAGTCCGGTATATCAATTGGTTCCTGTTCACCTTGATTTATCAAAAGACGGAACAAAACTCGTAGGTATTTCTGTGGGAGACAGATTTATCTATTCCAATAGACTTTTCTGTGTGAGACAGATTTGTTTATCAATTCTTCGACTTTGGGTCATAGCAACTCTTGGTTGTGGGTGATATCAACTACGGGAATCAAGTGCGTAGTATCCTGCTGTTATCAAAGACGTAAGGAGCACGACTATACCTTGAATCAGTGTGAGATTGATTAGGGTTCAACTACATTCTGGTCCGAAGTTCATTGGTAGTAGGCTAGTGTTTGTAGCGGCTTAATACAGTGTGGTGTTCAAAACTGGACTAGGTCCCAGGGTTTTTATGCATTTGTGGTTTCCTAGTTAACAAAACTTCTGGTGTCTGTGTTATTTCCTTTCCGCATTATATTTTGTTATATAATTAAAATATCATAGGTTGTGCGTTGAATCGATCCATTGGGAAATCCAACCTTTGGTTGTTGATTGAAATTGATTGATCCTTGAACATTGGTCTTTGGTACCGTTCAAGTTATTTCTCTTATATTCAATCGGGCTCGCAAATTCCTATTTGCTGATTGTGGATTGAATTGAGAGATAGAGATATAAAACTCATTGATATACTTTTCTCTAGATTGAGTCTGTCTGTCTAGTCGATTCTCTTGAAAGTATATTGGAGTTTGTCTATTCAGATTGCCAAACGAAATATTGGGTGTGTTATTAGACCCCTGCTTTTTCAATTGGTATCAGAGCAGGCAAACACATTAAAGACCTCATAAGTCTGTGTTTGTAGCGATCTGAATATGGACAGAAGCGACATCTCTGATAAACGCATCACCAGAAACAAAAGTTATGTTTCTATGAAATCTATTAAAGAGAAAGATTTGTCAATCTCGAAAATAGACGAACCTTGTGTTCCAACGAAACAGACTTCCATTGACAAGTGTTGCCCGGATTTCCTTACTGACGAGTCTGACTCCGAAGTTGCAAGGAAAGCAGCCAAAGAGAGTGTAGTGATTCTAAAACTTGTTAGAATCCAGGCTGATAATGTCAACCGGTTGAAACACAAAGTCAATGCTTTTGTTGGTATGGTAAATGAGCGTGACTCTCTTCTAAAGGTCCTTCAAGAGGAAAACGCCTTAGTCTGTTCTTCACGAACTCTGCTCGAGGAAAAACTCAAAGAGGATGCTTTGGAAATTGAACTTCTTTTGAGTACACTCTCTGTTCAAGAATGTTTCAAAGAGTCCGATGTACCAATTGCTTTTGATTTAACTGTAAAAAAATCAGTTTCAGAAGCAAAATTGAAATCTCTTCCTGTTAAAAAGGATGTGCCCGTGTCTTCCTCTAATCAAGGAATAACCGCATCACATGGAAGAAAGATCTCTCCCAACGATGGTTTTAAGATTGTTCTATCTAATCACTCAGGTGATCAGAAAGTGTGTCTCTTTTGTGACTCAAAAGGACATGTTGAACAAAAGAGGAAATCGAGGTTGAATGACAACTCTATTGTTCGTCTTCAACACACCTTAGATTTAATTCTCAAAGGTGTAACTGACATTCGTATGTCTAGACCAATTGGTTTTAGTACTCACCCTGTCCACCCTACCAGGAAAGTCAGTTCGATGTGCTTCTCAAATGTTCAAATACGAAACAGTCTTCCTAAACCATTTCTTCCAAGAAGAGCTCAAGGATCTCCTTCTATTAAAAAGGGAGATAATGTTGTTCATGATGTGAAAAAGGTACCAGAAGAAGGAAGCAAAAATGGAGATATGGAAGACAACCTAAAAATGATAATTGAAGGTTATAAAGAGATTATTAACATGCTGTCAATTCCTCCTAGTCAAATTTATTCAGGTAAGAACAAAAACTTTGCATCGTATTTTGATGATAGTAAGTTTTACGATAACTTTTCACATCATAATGGTTTTCCTCCAAAGATCAGGAGAAAGAGGTTTAACCGAAAACAACGTTCATTTGATAAGCTCAAGGCTCATACCTGTGCTAATTAATCACAAGGTTGAAATCTCACTCACAAAAATCCTGGTTGGGTGAGATATGGTCAGGTATACTTGATGGCAAAGTGTTTCCTGATTCTCTGGCTATTTTCTTATCGTTCCTAGCCGGATTATCTTTACAAATATGTTTGCATAAGTATTTGTATTTTGTTTTGACGAAGGTTTTGATTTTTAATTTCTTCTTGATATTTTTGGTTTGTCAAAATGCTACTCTTATGCTCTAAATTTTCCTCTGATGAGAATGTAAAATTTATTGAGCTAGAATTGTGAAATATTCACGTAGAAAAAACATTGGTGTATAAACAATGTCTTGTTTCTTGTTTTTCGCTATTTGGATATTTTCCGGTTATGGGTCAAGTTTGTGTTCGTGCAGGTACCCATATTACTTGTCATGGACTAACTCTGGAAACCCTAAAATTTGTCTTCCTGAGAAATCATTTAAAATACCAAAACCGGTTGCCTAAGCATGCATACTTTAGGTTTTGTTTTTGATTAGAGGATGGCTTCTCCTCCTTGTTCTTGGGATTTGCCGGAAAATTTTGTTGATAAAGCTATTTACCTTGAATTCGAAGTAAATAAGAAAAGAACCATTGCTAAAGCTGACAATCTTCATCCTGGTGCATCATGCTTTTATGCATAATCCCATCAAGATCGAGAAAATTCCGAGATGGTTTCCGCTGAAGTGGTTCATGGTTTTCTCAATGATCTAGGGAGAGCAAAACTGAAGCTTGGAAACTCTATAAAGGATCTTGATATGTTACGAACTGAGTTGAAAAAGGTTAATTCTGACCTTGTTCTCGTGAAATCACATGTCAAGGACCTTCTCAAAGAGGATATCTTCTCCGAAGAAGCTGTCAATGCTGTCAGTCACAAGCTTGAAGGTCTTGAAACCCGTGAATATTCTGAACACGATCTCTGATTTTAACGTGTAATCAGGTGTTCTGTTCTTAGAATTGCATTTGTTCTTTAATTATTGTCTAGGAAACTTCTTATGAGAATTTATTATTGTGTTAAGAAGGATAACTAGGGTTTGGAATAGCCATTATTATGAGTACACATAGCTATTGCCAACGTTTTCATCTTGCAATGTTTTTAGATTTATTTGTTTAAATTCTAAAGTTTATTTGGAAGATGATTTTTGCAGTATTAATCTTTATGGTTTTATATATTGCAAAATTGTTATGGGATATGTTGTTTACGTCCGTGAACCTTGACTGTCCCATATTTGTTCAAAAGTTAACTCTATTATATGTCGGTATGAAAGTATTGATAAAAGATAGAATGAACTTTTGAATACAAAAGTTAAGCCTTTTATGTCATTATGCAAATATTGATGGAAGAAAGGATGAACTTTTGTTTACAAAGATTAAGTCTATTATATGTCATTGTGCAAATAGTGATAAAAATAGAATGAATCTTTGATTATTCCGCAGTATTGGTCCTTCCCTGATCCACATCTTTGTGTATATACTGTGTTGCTCCGTAAGTTCTCTTATGTTGAGCATGACCAATTAAATTGATCATTTTACTTGTGGTTAATTCAATTGACATTTTTGGATACAAATTCATGTTTCATGTGATTTTTTAATGTCCAAAGAAATCCTTCTTTTCTTGTAAAAGTAAGGTCGCTCTTGTTGTTCTTTCGGGAATGACATTTTATGGGGGAGAGTTCTTAATTGAACTTATGCTTAATTGCCAAATCTTTATGGGGAGTGCGGCAGTGGAATATTGTAAAAGTTATCTTGTATCTTTATAAACTCCTTGATGAATACATTAAGTTTCGACTATGTGAAATCATATAAACAAGTTAGTATGTTGTTATCTTTTGGTCATGAAGTATCTCTATGAAAATTTCATGAGGATCCCACTAGTTTTCGTACCTTTGCCAATTTATATTGACAAAAAGGGGGAGAATTAATGTGTAGTTCACACTACAAATACATATGGTTTACGGATCTTTATGTAAGGAGGAGTGGTTTTCATCGTGAGATGAAGTATTGACAAAGGGGGAGTGATACATATCAGCATAGTATTTTTGTCAAAGTTGTGATACAATTGGACTTTGATGATGTATAATGATACTATGACACTGTATAACAATGATTGAGAGCAACTGTTTTCTCATTGTTATAGCTACGGATCTTCAACAACAATGATGCGGAATTGAACACATTTGGAATCATTGGAGTACTTGGAAGTGATGAAGATTTTGAGTAATATTGAAGAACCAAGGAGATCAAGCATTTGGATGAGAAGCAACAAAGTTTATTTATTTTGTAATCCATATGTATTGATAGTTTTGTCACTAAAATTGATAAAGGGGGAGATTGTTAGAGCATTGCTCGGTCGAACTCGCAAGCGTTGCTATCTCAAGCTTGTTTGTCGATGTTAGTTATCAAAACTATAAGTCTTGATTTCTAGTCTACTTATAGTGATATTTCGGACTAGGATAGATTGTGTAGTTGAGCATTAGACTTCACGGCGTTCATCAAATGAAGACGAAGAACTACTAAGGCGAGCTTGTTGAACTTCATCAACAAAAGGTATATGGAGACTAAAACTTATTTATCACTTGGAAAGTCTATTTCTACTCTATCTCCTATATTGACACATAAGTCGTATTACTATATGGTTTTCGATTATGCACATTTGAGATTTCGAGCTAAGTTTAACTCGCTTACATATTTCTCGAAATATGTGTTGGTAAGCTTTCGCTTCAACCAATTTCATCTTATATTCTTGACGAAAGTCAAAAGATGATCATGTGAAAATCGCCGAGTAACATCTTACATGGTTTGTGTGATACAATCATTTGGTGTAGACTTGGAATGTTTCGTTATGATTATTTCAATAACTTGAAAATTGCTTTGATGCTAATAGTGTGTGAAAACGGATATTGTCATCCTCTAAGAAAGTTTCAATGATTGAAATAAGAGTTTAGAACACTTAACCAACATTGGATTATAAACATGTTGTGCACTCTTACATATATGTGATCCATGTCCGGGAACCATAGTATGCATACCCGTATGCGTACCTGTTGGTTTGAGAAGTCCGGGAACCTAAGTGTGCGTACTCGTACGCATACTGGCGTAGGTTTGTGACCGGAATTTTCTGCTGGGTTTGGAGGTATGCGTACCCGTTCGCATACTGGCGAAAACAAACTTGGTCCGGCTATTCAAGTATGCGTACCCGTTTGCATACTTGAATGGTTAAAGTTCTAAAACCGGTTTTGTTGTGAACAAATACATTTATATAATAAGGAATACATTCTTTGCAAACCGTGGCTATAATGTTCATGAATTGATTCGAGTGAACCAAACCGATTTTGCTTCAGTTGTGTTCTTGTATACTTCTATGAGAATATAGCAATTGAACAATTCTTTAACTAGTTTCATTTGAGTCATTTGAACTAGTTATGTTTAAGATGAATAAGGTTGATACGAGAGTGTTCATATAGCTAAGCTCGGTTAACTACTGTTGAGCCAACATGGTGTACACGTTTAGGTACGGTTACATAAACCTTAATGAGGGTACATTTCATTTGTGTATAACAAGTTAAGTTCGATCTAACGGTTGAAAGATATTAACTTGAATCTAATCAGGATTTCATCTAACGGTGAATATTGAATGCTTTGTTACCAAGGTAACTTAGATTGCAAACCCTGATTTGAAAACTATATAAAGGAGAACTCTAGCAACTGGTAAAACTAATCCCCACACCTTCTGTGTGATACTAGTTGCATAAGCTAGAGTCGATTCTCCTTTAACCTTATGTTTTTCACGAAACCCTGTAGGTTAACGACTTAAAGACTTCATTGGGATTGTGAAGGCAGACCCAACTATTTTCTCTGTATTTGCGTGTTCTGGTCTTACTTTTACTATCGTGATTGAGTATTATCCTTGTTAAGATTTGCTTTAGATTTATCTCCGATAGGTAAGATTGAAAAGTAGTCACAAACACCTTCGTCTCATCGTTTGTGATTCCACAATATCTTGTTTCGTTAATCGATTAAGATTATTGTGAGGTGATTGATATTTCTAGGATGTTCTTCGGGAATATAAGTCTGGTATATCAATTGGTTCCTGTTCACCTTGATTTATCAAAAGACAAAACAAAACTCGTAGGTATTTCTGTGGGAGACAAATTTATCTATTCCAATAGACTTTTCTGTGTGAGACAGATTTGTTTATCAAGTCTTCGACCTTGGGTCGTACCAACTCTTGGTTGTGGTTAAGATCAGCTAAGGGAATCAAGTGCGTAGTATCCTGTTGGGATCAGAGACGTAAGGAGCACGACTGTACCTTGAATCAGTGTGAGATTGATTAGGGTTCAACTACATTCCAGTCCGAAGTTCATTGGTATTGAGCTAGTGTCTGTAGCGGCTTAATACAGTGTGGTGTTCAAAACTGGACTAGGTCCCAGGGTTTTTCTGCATTTGCGGTTTCCTCCTTAACAAAACTTCTGGTGTCTGTGTTATTTCTTTTCCGCATTATATTTAGTTATATAATTTAAATATCACAGGTTGTGCGTTGAATCGATCAATTGGGAAATCCAACCTTTGGTTGTTGATTGAAATTGATTGATCCTTGAACATTGGTCTTTGGTACCGTTCAAGTTATTTCTCTTATATTCAATCGGGCTCGCAAATTCCTATTTGCTGATTGCGGATTGAATTGAGAGATAGAGATATAAAACTCTTTGATATACTTTTCTCTAGATTGAGTCTGACTGTCTAGTCGATTCTCTTGAAAGTATATTGGAGTTTGTCTATTCAGATTGCCAAAAAAAATATTGGGTGTGGTTGTTAGACCCCCCGCTTTTTCAGATATGAAATTTAGACAATACAACAACAAAGTGTCACTTGATAATAGGTACGGTCTTAAACCGAAACACTATAGGATCAATATCAAGTGACCATGAATTAAGGTACAAGTGTATTTACTTTAAATTATAATAAATAAATTATAATTGCGGAAAATAAAGTAAATGACACAGCAAGATTTTTTTGATGAGGAAACCGCAAATGCAGAAAAACCCCGCGACCTGGTCCAGTTTTGAATACTCTCATAATTAAGCCGTTATACAAAATCTAATGCCAACTTCGTATAGTTGAGACCAAGTAAATTACCCCTGGCTATTTAGTTTCCTTAGTATCCATGCGTCTTCGACTTCTAGAGTCACGCACGTGAATCACCACTCCTTTGGATCGTATTTCAGACAGTAAAAGAATAAAAATGTTTGGTAAGCACTCTATTCAATCACTACACCAAATTAAGTGTTTCTCAACGGTAGTTGGCAGTTGCAAAACGGGGTCGCAACAGTTCAGCTATGTTACGAAAGTCGTTGTTGTAATATTTCGCAACGACTCGTTTACCGTTGCGAATTTTCGGTCGCAACAGTATGAAACTGTTGCAATGTCAAAATTTCGCAACTGTTCGCAACAGTTGCGATTTAGATGGTCGTAACAGATTCCTGCAGTTGCAAACTATATTGAACAGTTGTATCCCCCAACTCTAAACAAGTACTAAGAAAACAAATATGCAATGAGCTAGTCAGGACAAGTAAAAATGCTCACGAGCACGCACAAAAAAAAAAAAAAAAAAAAACAGAAAGGAAAGGAAAGATAAAATAGATAAAGAAGGAAAGAGAAGTATTACATGGATGTCAACTAAAAGGCCTTTAGTATAGCTGCACTCCCAGCAGCCAGAGCATACCATAATGACAAACTTACATCCTCCTTGAACCCTAAATACAAATTCAAAGGTCCAAATTTAATGAGTAATTCAAAGAAAGAGACCTACTAACAAAATCAAAGATTCAAACTTATTAAGAGATTCATGGAGATAGACCAAAAAAGAAAGAAAGAATAAAGGGTTTTCCAGGAGACAAACGGCATCCACCAAAAACACCAACATCAAACTGAACAATCACTCACAACTGTCAACGGCCAGCACTTCCACCCACAACCGCCAACTGCCAGAACCACCACCCACAACCGCCAACTTTCAGTAACCAGAACCCCTACCCAAATCCGGAAACCCTAAAAATTATACATTTAGCTCAACTCTCTAACCGTTACCAGAGATCAAAACAACCCCACACCATAATCCCCTAAAAAAAAACTTGTACCTAATACAAAAACCCAAATTGAAAAAATCAAACTAAAAACGAAGCGTTTGAGTTTTTCAGAACTTACTCTCGATTAGAAGTATCAACGGTTCGAAAAATAGTAAGAGCAATCAAAGAACTTTTTCCAGTACCAGATTGAACTTGAGCAATCAAATCTCTACCTCAGTAAAAGTGAGAGTTAAAAATCAAAAACTAAACACATAATTGCAAATCGAAAAACCCAAAACTGAAATCAGATATCAGATTTACAGGGACGGATCTAGCTGATTCTTCTTCTCGAGTCTCAAACGTGTAGAAAATCAGAGTAATTTTCTAGGGTTTAAGAAATTAGGGCTCTTTACTGAAAAGGGTTTCTAGGTTTAGATTTTAGTTTGATAAGAAATCAGGAAACAAAGGTACAGATTTTAGGTTTCAATGATTGTTTGGTAGAATGAGAGAACTTTTTTTCTGGTAGAGAAGAGAACGAGAGAGGAGCAGAGAATTACAGAGAACGTGAGAGAGGAGAGAAGAGAGGTAGAGAAGTTCTCGATAATCATATAGACTGAGTCAGTTTTGAAGCTGACTCCAAGTTTCTGAATGGGCTGAAATCGAGTCAGCTTGAAAGTGTAGGCAGCCACATACACGAGTTGCACGGGTACAACTCATTTCTATTGCGAATCGTACCAAAATCAAATCGTTGCGAGTTTTGTAACAAAAAAGAACATTTGCAAAAAAATCTGCAACTGAAAATTCACAACAAGGACAAAGCTGTTGCGAAATCTAGTTACTAATCCTTGAATTTGGTGTAGTGAATCTTTGGTGAAAGATATCTTGAGTTGTCAACAAAGGCTCTTCAGTTTAAACTAATAAACTCATTTGTTGGGTAAGATCAATCCGAAACAGTAACTTGGATTCAGATTCACAACTATTAGATTCGGATATTGAAAAATATCACCAAATGATAGTCGTCGATACAATTTTCCGATTAGATAAATCTAAATTAAGTCGGATCCCTGCCGATCAAGATGTGTGAACAAATTCACAAGATACGAAAGCTAATAAGAAAATCTTCAATTGCCTTCTCAATAACCTGCACAACACAAACTTGAATCCTCTTGTGATCAATCACGCACAGAACGGAGTCTGTTAACAATGGATTACCACAAGATGCATTTAGATCCATAAATGGTTCTAACGATCCCGTTGATACTTTGATCTAGTTTGAGTGACCCTTATGTCAGAAGAGAATGCCCTCAAGAATAATCAAACTAGTTGCAATCAAGTTTCAACAACCGTTAGTCAATCAAATCAATGACCGAAAACTAAAATAACAATGCAATTATCTAGTTTCTCACCAACGGTACTCGTAGAGCTTCTTGATCCCACAGAAGTCTTTAAACGAGCGGTCGTAAGAGATTTCGCATAATTAGGGTACTTTCCTCTCCGGATAGATGGCTCTACCAGAAACAACATGAATGAAGTTTGCCTGGCTCTTAGGATGGTTTGTAAGAAATGCAAACTCAAGTATTTATAGACCAAGGTTGTTTGGACAACAAGTAAATTCCAAAACTGAAAATATTCTCAAGATATTCAATAAGTACTTAATTTTGGTTTTCATATTTCCAACTAATATCCAATCCATAATTCTGAAATCTCTCATTAGAAAATATTTAATATCAGTTTAGCACTTGTTGTCACCATCTCTTCCAGGGAGGAGTTTTGGTTATGATTTTGTTGTGGTTGTTACACTTGTTGTTGATAGCCATTTTGAAAGTATGATTTTGCATTACGTCTTTCTTGTTGGCATAGTCGAAGTTGGGAAGATCTTCTCCTCCTTGGATTATATGTGTTGGAGAAGAATCATATCTTTGTCTTTACTGATCCAGAAAAATACCACTAGTTTTTTGCATGGTTGATAGAGGGTTGAACTTTCACGAATTGGATTGTTACATCATCGCAATCATGTTGCCCATTTACTCATAAAGTTTATAAATTTCCCCAATTTCATTTCCTCTCTTGATAAGTTGTTCAGAACTGTTTGAGAAATAAAGAATTTGTTACCATGTTTTCAATCAACTCCCTCGGTTGTGGTATTGTTTTGTTCACTAAAGCACCACCACTTGCAACGTCAATAATATTTTTTATTAGTTGGTAAAAGACCTTCATAGATTGGTCTTTAATTTGATGATGAGGGTAGCTTATAATAAACCTTATGTATTGTTCCCAATACTCGTATAATGTCTCACCTTTTTGGCTCGTGGAACACAAAGTCTCACTTACCATCCATGGAATTCCACATATTTGTTTTTTTAACTTGAGTGGCCTATGACACATGAAAATACCTTTCAATGAAATAATTTGTCATAGTTCGCCATATTGCAACTCAAAAGGTAAACATTATAACCACTTATATGATGTATTTGTTAAATAGAAAACAAAATCCTTCAGCATAGCTTCATCAGCTTTAGTTTAAAAAAATCGGTTTCATGTTTGTGGCCACACTACAGAGTTTCATAAGATGTTTATTAGGATCCCGCTGCCAAACCATGAAATTTTGTCAATGCATTTAATTAAACCAGATTCTAATTCAAAGGTTGCCGCCATTTGTGTATACCATGGTCGTCCAACTTGGGTGAAGCTAGAGATTTTAGAGATTGATCCACATCTTTTTCCTTGTCTCCTTCTTTGTAATATAAAGATCTATAGTATAAGATTCCTAGTATAATACATGATTGAAGACGAATGGCTATCAAAACTTTTGGAATTGATATCGTCCTCCTGGCAGGAGGGAGGAGGTTTCTTTGCAAATTAAATTTACTCTAAATTCGAATATTGCATCTGTTCTGATTGAGTCATTACAGATATTTCCTTGAAAGTTGAAAAAATCATATACCGTTGTATGATATGAGCATGCTGGACAAAATTTATGTCTATCTCTATTAATAATTAAATATAAGCATGAGAAACATAATAAGTTTTCAATAAGTTTTAATAAGAGAAAACTATTATCAAATTTGTACAATGTGGGCATAGAAATATATTTTTATGTCATCTCTATCACAACAGTTCATGTTAATTGACAGGTGAAGGACCAGATCCATTGACATTAAACCCAATGACCTAATATAAATTGTTTATTTGTTTTTATATATGTCTTTTTTTTTTTGCTTAATTATTTATTTATTTATATCATTATCATATTTTGTATAAAAGTTTATCAGATTCAATTCATTGTCAAATAATTATATAGTGACTATAGTGGTTCAATAAATGGTTGCCAAACAATCTTATGCTTGAGATTTGTTGGGATCAATGTTTTTATACACCAAACTTTGGTATATATGCTATCTAAAAAAATCTTATTTTTTAAAACGAAGCTCCAGTATTTTTGGAGTTGACGTTTCATTTCATATATTCTTATATATCGTTTGTTAATGTAACATCAATTGTGTAAAAACATGCAACACACATCACACATGTGTGCATGGGTTGATTGATTACATTACAAATAATATTCATACGCAATTAACAAATTTATATTCGGATTGTTTTAAAAGGTTCCCCTATCGTGCAAGAGTGTTTGCTTTTGGTAAACCTCGAGATCAATGAGAATTAGCGAAAGTGAGTGGGGATTTAAGCTTTTAAGCTCAAGTATCCTTCTAAGTATCCCTTGAAGTCCTTAAAGTTGTACAATTTTCTGGCAGAACTGGGTTGGTATCCCTCATCTCGGCACATTTGATCACAAGCACCGGGGCACTCACGATCTCCAAGTTTTTTGCTAAATTGTCTTTTGCATTGTGACAAGCAGTTGTTATAACAACCATCGTACACTGGGGATGCCTCAACACCAGTGGTAGCCATAAGCACCACAACAAGCATCAAAATTGCAATCATTTTCTTTCCACTACAACTTCCATCCATTTTTTCCAGATTGATTTTATTGATTAACAAAGTTGCAGAGAAATATCGATTACAATTGACTATTGCTTGGTGAATAATTATGAGTAAATCACATTAATTTAAAGGAGAAAAACATTAATTTAGGGTTCGAACTTTTCGTACATGCATGTCTTTTTCAAGATTAATGCTAATTTTAGACCCGTCAAAATTGCTGGATTTTAAAAGACCATGCATTTGCTCACTATTTTTAGCGAATAATCCAAGGCCACTAATTTTTCAAAGGAAAAAAAATGAATTTTCGTGAATAACGAAGAAATTTTATCATTTTTGTTGATTTATAAAGCAAATATTTTATCAATCCCAAAGAGGAGATTGTGTAAGAGAAATATACATTTAAAATATAAAAAAGTAGAATAACCAAGTAAATTTTATTCTAACGACTTGCTACAAAGCTATACAAACCTTCCGACCACAATTAAAAGCCTAACAAAATCACTAATAAATATATAATACAAAACAGAATGGGTTTTGAGCAACCGACGGACGAATAACATTTTTACATGTAAACCGATGATCCGGCCATCCCAGTCTCATCCTAGCCATAGACATCCGACAGACGTGGTGTTTGTAACCTTTTTCATAATGAACACAAATTTTTTGAACTTTAGTTAATTGATCACCTCATAACTCAGGATATTAATAGAACTATAAGTACAAAAACAAACAAATAGTGTATGTGTCACATCTATTACAGTTACAAACAGAATAATAATTTGGATTTAGTGGTGGCAAGGTGAATTTGATGGGAAGTGATATATATATATTCAATTCCACAAGATATTGATCCAGAATGGGATTATATCCCTTACTTAGAAAGGCAATTATATATCAAATGGTGGAATATATATAATGATGCACATCTACGACCATCTACATTTAACATGCAGTTCGTTGCATCCCAACTTATGGTATCTGCATCAACCACCTGATTGTCGATGGAATTCTTAACCCACATACTCGCATTAAAACATAGGCATGGGGGTTTGTCAAAGGAGGAATTTAAGTAACAAATTTTGGAGGCACTTGATAACGAAGACCTGGGTTCCCAACCGTGTTATTCAAAAACCGTGGAGGAAGAAGAAATAAAATCGAAAAGTACAGAAGACTTAAATGCAAATGGTGATGATTGCTTTGGACTCATCTAGGGTTTAAATGGTTTGGAGAAATTAGGAAAATTCTGATTATATTATTTAAAGGAAATATCGCGGCAAAGTAGCAAAATTATTGGTCAACGATTTATCAACAGGTAGCAAGATCGACTCCACTATTCATCAAGGACACGTATTTGCTTCAAAAAAGTAAAAGTAAAAAAAGTTAAAGATTTTCCCAAAAAAAGGAAAAGGTAAATCTTATCTAGAATTTTCACTTTGGATTATCTCTGCCACTTGTCTACCACTTATAGGTTGTTTCATTTATAGATAGCATTCTCAAAAAAGAAAATCTTATCTCTTTTGTTTTTTTTTGCAAACTTTCCCCCTATATAAATATCCATTAAGTGAAAGGGAAATGGCAAGTTTTTAGTTTTCAAGAGTCGTTGTCTAAGAGTTTGAGAGTGAAAGCTTGTGAGTATTTCCTTCTTTGAGAGTGATAGGTTGTGAGTGTTTTCATGTTCTGAGTGTGAGTTTGAAGTTGTTTGGTGTGCTATCTATTAAGGAATAAAAGACTACTTTGTAAGTATATCTTTACTCGTTATTTATGTTTTAAGAATCTTTTAATTACGAAGTTTACTTTTAAGTTTATATTAATCATTTTTTAAATCGTCTTTGTTTTACATTTCAACATATTAGTTATATAGAAGGTCTATATTATCTATTTCTATAACTTATATAACTCTTGGGAACGTGTTGGTACACACTATTACTTAAATAATTTGGATATTGGATTATTGGTGATGTATATGGCTAACTTTATTATGCATACATGTTCATAATTTTGGCTTTAAACAAAATAGAGAACTCTCTCTAAAATGAACAGGTAAAAGGCTGGATTAGTTTTCTTACATCAGTCGTAGGTAAGATTAAAGTAGTGTCTGTTAGAGCACTACTCGGTCAAACTCGCAAGCGTTGCTATCTCAAGCTTGTTTGTCAATGTTAGTGATCAAAACTATAAGTCTTGATTTCTAGACTACTTATAGTGATGTCTCGGACTAGGATTGATTGTGTAGTTGAGCATTAGACTTCACGGTGTTCATCAATTGAAGACGAAGAACTACTAAGGAGAGCTTGTGGAACTTCATCAACAAAAGGTATGTGGACTAAAACTCATCTATCACTTGGAAAGTCTATTTCTACTCAATCTCCTATATTGAGACAAAAGTCGTATTACTATATAGTATTCGATTATACACATTTGAGATTTCGAGCTGAGTTTAACTCGTTTACATATTTCTCGAAATATGTGTTGGTAAGCTTTCGCTTCAACCAAGTTCATCTTATATTCTTGACGAAAGTCAAAAGATAATCATGTGAAAATCGCCGAGTAACATCTTACATGGTTTGTGTGATACAATCATTTGGTGTAGACTTGGAATGTTTCGTAATGATTATTTCAATAACTTGAAAATTGCTTTGATGCTAATAGTTCGTGAAAACAGCTATTGTCATCCTCTAAGAATGTTTCAATAATTGAAATAGAGTTTAAAACACTTAACTATCATTGGATTATAAACATAGTATGTGTCCGTTCATATATGTAATCCATGACCGGAACTATAGTATGCATACCCGAATGCGTACCTGTTAGTTGTGAAATTCCGAGTACCTAAGTACACATACCCGTACGCATACTGGTGAAGGGTTTGGGTCCGGGAATTTATGTTGTGTTTGGAAGTATGCGTACCCGTTTGCATACAGGCGAACCCAAACTCAGTCCGGCTACTTTAAGTATGCGTACCCGTTTGCATACTTCAGTGGTTAAAGTTCTAGAATCAGTTTGTTCATGAACTAATACATTTATATAATAAAGAATGCAATCTATGCAAACCGTGGCTATAATGTTCATGAATTGATTCGAGTGAATCAAACTGATTTTGCTTCAATTGTGTTCTTGTATACTAGTATGAGAATATAGCAATTGAACAACTCTATAACTAGTTTCATTTGAGTCATTTGAACTAGTTGTGGTTAAGATGAATAAGGTTGATATGAGAGTGTTCATATAGCTAACCTCGGTTAACTACTGTTGAGCCAACCTAGTGTACACGTTTAGGTACGGTTAGTCAAACCTAAATGAAGGTACATTTCATTTGTGTATAACAAGCTAAGTTCGATCTAACGGTTGAAAGATATTAGCTTGAATCTAATCAGGTTTTCATCTAACAGAGAATATTGAATGCTTTGTTACCAAGGTAACTTAGATTGCAAACCCTGATTTGAAAACTATATAAAGGAGAACTCTAGCAACTGGGAAACCTAATCCCCACACATCCTGTGTGATACTAATTACGACTAGAGTCGATTTTCTTTTAACCTTAGGTTTTTCACGAAACCCTGTAGGTTAAATTCTTAAAGACTTCACTGGGATTGTGAAGCCAGACCCAACTATTTTCTATGTAGTTGCGTGTTATGATCTTACTTCTACTATCGTGATTGGGTATTATCTTTGCTAAGATTTGCTTGAGATTTATCTCCGATAGGTAAGATTAAAAGTAGTCACAAACATCTTCGTCTCATCGTTTGTGATTCCACAATATCTTGTTTCGCTTCCATACGATTAAGATTATTGTGAGGTGATTGATAATATTAGGTTGTTCTTCGCGAATATAAGTCTGGTTTATCAATTGGTTCCTGTGCACCTTGATTTATTAAAAGACGAAACAAAACTCATAGGTATTTCTGTGGGAGACAGATTTATCTATTCCAATAGATTTTTCTGTGTGAGACAGATTTGTTTATCAAGTTTTTGACTTTGGGTCGTAGCAACTCTTGGTTGTGGGTGAGATCAGCTAAGGGAATCAAGTGCATAGAATCCTGCTAGGGTTCAGAGACATAAGGAGCACAGCTGTACCTTGATCAGTGTGAGATTGATTAGGGCTCAACTACATTCCAGCCCGAAGTTCATTGGTAGTAGACTAGTGTCTATAGTGGCTTAATACAGTGTGGTGTTTGATGTAGTTTTTACAGTGGTAAATAAAGTTCGTTCAAAGCCTTGTAGAGATTCGATTTTAGATTTAAACTAGCAAATAAAGAAAAGGTTGTCACAATATCGAGAGGTACTGAGACTCAGGATTCCACCAATTCTAATATTCACATGGTTAAACTAATAATTCTAGACATTTATAGCTCCAAAGATAACAATTATTGACTCTGTTCTTTGCCAAAGGTAGATTTTATAAAGTATTAGATGTAAATCACAAGCATAGTGCATCAAAAGTTCTTAGACTAAGCATACACCATCAAACGAAATCACAAATAATCAAGAAAAATCATAAATCATTTTATAATAGTGCAAATAGTCATAATAGAATTACCACATGCGTAAAGAATGGCTTTCTCCGTCGTCCCAGTGTTGGGGTTTAGCTCCTCATATCAAAAACACGTTCAAAGTAATAACTCATAGCTCAATAGGTGTTTTTATTAAAGGAATAATATAAAACAGGAGTGTGTAACGCTATAATGGTGTTACAGACGTCACTGTTACAAAGAAAACAGTTGGAATAGGTTTCCTCAGTCGCTATAAGCCTTTTGCCAGAACCACTGGAGAACAATAGTTCGTTTCTGCTGTTGAATCTAAGACTGTCTTTGAGATTGTTTCTCTGCGTCACTGTTCTTCGTCTTCTTCTTCCTATGCACCAGCAGAATACTTTTCTGCAGTTCTTCTGTTCGGCTCTGTAGCCTCACAATTCTTCTTGTTGGTGCCCCCAACTCCCGATTATCCTCTATGGGACTCCAACCACGATATATATACACAACAGGGTCAAAATATCTCACCAAATCTTCCTTTCTTTCATCACAATTCTCCGGATATTTATTTTCCTTTTTCTTCTCCTACATATTTCCAGATTTATCCAACTTCTTTCCAAACACGATAGATACGATCTGGTGAGATTTATCTTCCCCTACTCCTCACGTTATTGTCAAATATAGAGTCAAACAAACCCTAGAAAACTCTACCTCCCTGTTTCATCGTGAATTTTTTTTTCCCGAAACCAAACCTACTATTGTCCATGTCTAATCCAAACAGGCCCAAATAGAACTGAATCCATGAAGAAATCCGAGAACAACTTTACAGGAAATAGCAAAGACCCGAGAAAAGTCTTTACCTTCTGTTTTATCCAAATCGATGTTCTGGCCCAAGTTTTTCGAATTAATCAAACATACCATCCATGTTTATCTCAGATAAGTCCATCCCAACAAGTTTCGTCGATTGAATCTCTCCAAAAAGCCTCCAAATATCCAACCCTAATTCGCAGTGAAATAATGGTTTTCCCGCCTTTTTCATATTTGAATTTGGGAAGAAAGTGACTTCCCCCTTATCCGTGGCTGATCTCCCTTTAGCAACCGGGGTGAAAATATTAAATTTTTGGGGGTAAATAGTAATTTTCCTGGGGTGACTTTATCAACTCCTCCGAGTGCCTTTAGCGTATATCTGGCGTGCCTTTAGTAATTTTCTCCGGAGGTTCAAATGTCACTTTTCGAGCCAATTTCTCCTCAAAAGTTTATTTCTCCAAAAACACCTAAAAAACATAAAATAATCAAATATGCACGAAATCGAGCACTAACAATACACATAATTGAGAACAAATAAGACACAAAATTGTGTCCATCAAATACCCCCAAACTTATTATTTGCTAGTCCTCGAGCAAATCAAATCTAGAAAATAAAATCCTAACTCACTGTCGCAGGCATCGCGATTACACTTAGCGTGTGCAACAAGCCTTTAAACCCCTAGGTGGCCCTAGTGGATGAGTTATAGTCTCGGGAGGGTTTACCAGAGATATAGCCACAAAACCTTTACTCCAGACCCTATCTATCCACGCAGAACCTTGGAACGGCACTGATAGAATTTAGAGATACCTATATATAATAACCGCAATTGCATGGTGTCTAACTAGTAGACAGAGGCAAGTACGGGTCGTTCCCACGAAGAGCGGTGGAAATTCTGTAATCAACATCTCTAATAAGATTAACCAACAATAATGTTTTTGAATTTTTATAATGAGAATGAAATAATAAAATTAAACTAATAAAATGAGACCAATGGAAAAGTCGGTAACCAGGGTTTATAGTATCCACCACTATTTCTATTCAATTACTGAAATGAAACATAATTCATGAATTATTTATTGTCTGTTCTATTGACATCACCTATTATATGTATTAGATCCGCAAATATCACTGGTACACCTTAAGCATGGCACATCAAAAGACTAAACCAAAGCATGCACCATCAAATTGTGTTAGCGATAAAATTATACGAAACTAAATATGGATTCACAAATGATACCCGGCTATTCTAAGCATACCCCATCAAAGGATTTAACCCAAGCATGAAATATCAAATAAGTAGACAAATATATTTTCGATCCTAACAATTATGCACAAAAGTTATACGAAACCGGTGAAGCAACAACTCATATTATCATTAAATCAATATATAAAATCATGGAAATATTTATTCAAATCAAAATGGTCTATTGCTATATAATCCAATCAAAGTAGCCTAATACCCAAAGTGGTTTCAAACATTAAACCCTAGTTATAAAAATCTAGCAATACATGAGAATGGATTTCTCAAAACCCATAAAAACGAATAAGTCAAGATAGAGAGATTAAACCGAAGGAGTCGTCGTCTTCTCTTGTCTTTGTTATGCAACACTGATCTTTTTTGCGGCCAAAGAAATAATGCAAGTCGCCGGCCTTTCCCCCAAAAAGAACTCAAAACCCGACCTCCCCTTGTTCTTCTCTTCTTTTCTATTGTTATAGCTGTTGCAAGAGTCCAACAAGACCTAGCAGAATTTCTCAATGGGCCCAAATCCAATACCCATGCTCATTTCCAAAATCCGGGCTCCACTGCCGACCACAGCACCAATTTATGACCATCCAGCTAAAGCACATACCTGTATTCAATCAACTCTAATCAAATGCGACCTCAGGTCCTCAGCCTTCGAACCAACACTGCTTTATCCCGTCCACTAACTTGCATTCCCTAGCCATCTAAACTGTACCCACTGGCTGCAACACTAGTTTTTATCTTCTAATCCTTGTATATCTCGGCCACAGCACCACGACGAATGTATTAATACGACCCATCGTGGAATTAACTTAGCTGATGCGCCAATTATTTGTAGTAAACGAGAGAAAGCCATCACAGTAAGAACCAGACACACCCAATCTAAGCAATGCCGGCAACTTTCATTTTTATCACACTACAACACCTAGTTTCGCATGCAGCTTCTATCCATCTAATCACAGTTCACTTTCTCGCAGTCATTAATAACATGAAGCCCGTCATCTCTTACTTCCATTGATCGAAGAACTATATCAATTAATCTCTGTCCATCTAGCCAGCTACACACCACCAACATCTAGTTCATCACCCATTATATTCCTGCCTTCCAAGAACTGCGTTCATCTAACCACTGATTGTACAGCTCCATAGCCTTTGTGACTACTCATCGCCACTGCCTGCAACAGCTTTCCATCTACATCTTCATCGTGTATATTAGAACAAAGCCACCACTGCCTTCAAAGTCCGGCCACATTACCAGTTCTGCTCGCCATTCTCTGACCACCAGTGTCTTTCTGACCCACTGAGCATCACTTCTCATCTTGATTTATTGCTACCGGAAGACAAAGACATCACCACCAGCAACTTATTCAGCCTGTAACTCTTTGTGAAGTCCCAATCTCGCACCATTCACTCATCTCTACCAGCAGTTGTTCAGCCATCGACGACAACCAATTTCAGTTCGCATACAAACCCCATCTATATCTTCTTAATTCCAGCTACAGCAAACTTCAGAACCTAACAGCATCCTTGAAGAACTAATGCTGCCGATTCGAGAATGAGGACCGCATAACTTGAGTTTCTTCTTCCTTGTTGATTTTACACGTCCAAAACCATCAACGCAATGAGTAACAACAGCTTTACCGAACCCATCCACTTAATTCTTCCATCACCAAACTAAGGACTCTTTGACTTCATTTGCACCCATTCAATATACAATAGCCATACTGCCACGTCAAACCTCTTATATAAGAGAAAAACATCTCTTTGCATTATATACTTCATCGACCTTTTACCACTGCTAACATTTAGCAAGTCTGCAGTGAAGACCCTACTCCACTATCCATGTGTCGTGCGTAATATGAGAGTTGCTGATATATAAAAAATACCACGCCAGCCACAAATTTTCTTTTTCATCAACTAACTCCCACTTTATCCGTTTGTTCTTTAGAAGAGCAGAATTCCTTGTACTTTCTATAAAAGCACTAAAATGGTATCATTAGCCAAAATATCGAGTCTTAGCTAGTATAAATATAGGTATAGAATGTAGCACATACGTGCTTATCAGGCACTAAAGAATCTCCTTGGTTGGCATACTCTCATTGACTACAAGAGGAAGTACCCTGATGCGAAATTCCAATTGATGTACACGAGTTTTCACTCACATACTAAAATTCATATATAAGTGATAAAGCTCTACTCAGATAGTCGCACTATGGACATCAATATCCGGAATCAAACAAATCACATGAATAGATTAAGAAGATGGAAATAGAAATAGATGGTTGCGAATGAACGTCAATGCCAAGATGAATCCTATGACCTAATGGATTGAGATACTGGTCTAGACTAATATCAACACAGTTGGCATATACAAGGGAACCAGTGGTCAATAATCCTAATTCTAGATCAACTCATCTGGCATATATAAGGGAACCAGCGGTCAATTTTATTGAACAATTTATTCCAGTTGGTCTGATGGTCTGGTCTCAATTTTTTTTCATTTTTTTTTCAACTTTTTGTTGAGTAACTCAATCACCCTATTTCAACCCAGCAGACATCAACATAAAAATTGTGCAAAAAATAAAAACAGAAGTAATAAGATGATTCCGAGATACGGTGAAACTATCATGTTATTTCTAACACCTGAGCTCTGTGCTTTTATGAATATACTCTATATAGATGTTTCCATCCACTCAGATTGGTTCCTCAACTCTTACAACCAAGATGCTTCCATCCACTTAGATTGGTTAGTGTCATCCTTAATAAGCATAAATTTCTAGGCTCCGGAGTTTATTTATTGCAACAAAAAGGTAACAAAAAGTTTTTACCCCACCCCCAAACTTAAATCTAACATTGTCCTCAATGTTCTCAAGATAAAATTAAAAACATAAACAAGGAGAAACTGTTACCATTTGAAGCAAAAGAGATAAGGAAAGATATTATCGTGTTGCATGAGCATGGGTTACCTCCCAAGAAGTGCTAAGTTTAACGTCTTCATCCAGACTAAGAAAGGATTAGTCACCTCATAAAATCATAAAGTAATAGCTAAAATACCTTTGGGTCATCAAAACAAAATAGAGCTATCACAAGTAAAAGGAATCTGCAACATGCCAAGAAAATAAACAAATAAAGCATACCCTTGTCTAGTTTCCTGTTTAAGACAACTACATCTAGTTGTGGTTCAGGTTTAGGTTCTATAACTGGGTCGGGATAAAATATTTTCATGTGCTGCATTTCCTCATAGGTAAGATTCGAATGTTTAGGTTCTCGAGTATGTAAGAACTCAATTAAAAATTTTGAAGCACATAATAATAACCTGAATAATTGAGGATACTCTAAGTCAATCAGATTTGACTCACACAGTTGACCACGATGAAAGTGGTGATCATTTTTAAGCAAATGTGTCGATTCTAACATCCTAAAGTACTTAGGCTTAGTCTTAAAACTTAATAGCTGACACATTTAAAACTCATACGTTCCCACATTTGGAAGAAAAATATTTGGTGGGAAAACAAAGTCAACCTGGGTATCATAGCCTGGATAAACTACATCAACCAGAGGATGGGTTTCTAATAATTGAACTTCTTCTTGGACATTATTAGGTTCGGGAGAGCTAATATGACGATAATCTGGTACAATGGTTGAGGCACATATATCAAGTCCCACGTGAAGGATATTTGTAAGAGTTAAAGGTAAGGCACAAGGAAAATGATAATCACCCCCAAACTTAGAGTTTTGGGTGTCTCTAGATAGACTAGCTATAATTTCCCTAATTTCTAGATCGTCAGAATCCTGAAAATAGTCAATTGCTTTTTCTAGGTTATACTCAGGTGATGCATCCTCACACGTATTTAAAAGCTCTATGAGTTCATCTTTTTCGTCTAAGACTGTTGTTTCTAAATCCTTAGACTCTAAAATATTATTTTCAGAATAAACTCGTTCCTCTAACCCATTATCGGCTTCATAAAAAGAAAATACTACATCATCTAAAACGGGGGTATCTCTAGTTAAATCCTCGTCCTTTTGAATAGGTAAATAATTATTAAAATTATTTGGATTTGAACTAGAAATAACATTATCATTATAAAGCTCAATTGGAGTAACAAATTCCCGATTACTATGCCTACATGTTTCAGATTCTTCATCAGCACTATCCTTATCATAATCATCATAATAACATGAAAATGGTCGAACCTCATCTAAACAAGTAGTGTTACCAATTTTAACCTTGTCATCTTGATTATGTGAATACCTATCTTCATTTTCAAGGGTATTATTAGAAACCCTATATTGGAAATTAAGATTATTTCGAGCAGTTCCTTTCTGGGCCTCTAACAAAAGCTTTTGAGTTGACTCACATGACTTCCTTATGGTATCGTGTATAAAAGGTTCACTCATGGGTGCATTTTGTTTATTCATTTCTAACACAAACCTATTTGTATTCTCAGTTAATTTTTTGAGAGACTCTTCTATAGGAAGAATAGGATCAGAAGGATCATAATAAGGACTAGTTTTCAACATTTTCGTTATATTGTCTAAAGACAAGGAACTAGTACTATAATACTCCTTATTTTCTTGCTCGTATGACCGGTGCGCGTCTGGATAGTAATTGGGCTCACCATGGTATGAGTCATAACCTTGAAAAGGTTGATGTTCCCAACCACTATTCACACTATTGTCAAAGTCGTAACGTCCATTTTGAAACTCAGTCGGATATTCATTGTATTGGCTATTGTAATACCAGCTCGACATTATATTGTGCAAGGTGCAAATACAAGGTTGACTAAAATGGATAAGCTCAGGTTACCACAGCAAAATATACCTAGAGTCAAAGACTGGTCAAAGGTACAAGGCTGAGGTTTGTGGACTTTCAGCTGGTAACTCCCATAAGGCCCAAGGCACGGGTTCAGCTTACTAATCCACGAGTTTTCCTAAACTCAGTAGTCTGACGATGCAATTGGTGTGTGCAAGTGTTTGTTTGTGTTTCCACAAAATAAAACCCACTGATAGGGGATTCGTGGGTTGATAGAGTCTTACCTCCCGTACCAGACGGGCGATGAACCGTTGAAGTCGACTCAGGCCACCGACTCCTATGTCAGTGTACGAACCCGAGGGGCCGAGACAGTATCATAACTGTCGTCCTTCCCTGCAGCAGTTTATATTTAATTTTAACCATTCTTTAGGGTTTAAAAATGATAATTTCCAAAAGAATGTCCCAAACATAAAGTCCAAAAAGTCAAAAAAAAATGTTACAGAAATAATAATAAACCCTAAATACAGCTTTTAAAAATAAAATAAAAATCTAAAAAAATAAAATAAAATAAAATCCAATAAAATAAAATAACTATATACAAAAATATTCTTCTTCACTCCTTTTGGACTCCTCTTTTCTTTCCTTCCTTGGCGATGCTTTCCTTTTATAGCACTTTTTCTTTTCTTGTAGCTTCGCTCCAAATCTGGAAAAGAATAAAAAAATACCAAAGACGTAAAAGAGAACAAAAAAATAGAAATCTAATAAAAATAAAAATAAAAGTAAATCTAAAACCTAAAACCTAAATACAAGTCCCCGGCAACAGCGCCAAAAATTGATGTAGTTTTTACAGTGGTAAATAAAGTTCATTCAAAGACTTCTAGAGATTCGATTTTAGATTTAAACTAGCAAATAAAGAAAAGGTTGTCACAATATCGAGAGGTAGTGAGACTCAGGATTCCGCCAATTCTCATATTCACATGGTTCAATTAATAATTCTAGACATTTATAGCTCAAAAGATAACAATTATTGACTCTGTTCTTTGCCAAAAGTAGATTTTATAAAGTATTATATGTAAATCACAAGCATAGTGCATCAAAAGTTCTTAGACTAAGCATACACTATCAAACGAAATCACAAATAATCAAACAAAAACACAAGAAAAGTGCAAATCATAAAATCACAAAATCATAAATCATTTTATAATAGTGCAAATAGTCATAAAAGAATTAAATATAATTACCACATGCATAAAGAATGGCTTTCTCCGTCGTCCCAGTGTTGGGGTTTAGCTCCTCATATCAAAAACACGTTCAAAGTAATAACTCATAGCTCAATAGGTGTTTTTATTAAAGGAATAACATGAAACAGGAGTTTGTAACGCTTTAATGGTGTTACAGATGTCACTGTTACAAAGAAAACAGTTGGAATAGGTTTCCTCAGTCGCTATAAGCCTTTTGCCAGAACCACTGGAGAACGATAGTTCGCTTCTGCTGTTGAATCTAAGACTGTTTTTGAGACTGTTTCTCTGCGTCACTATTCTTCATCTTCTTCTTCCTATGCACCAGCAGAATACTTTTCTGCAGTTCCTTCTGTTCGGCTCTGTAGCTTCACAATTCTTCCTGCTGGTGCCCCAAACTCCCGATTATCCTCTCTGGGACTCCAACCACGATATATATACACAACAGGGTCGAAATATCTCACCAAATCTTCCTTTCTTTCATCACAATTCTCGGAATTTTTATTTTCCTTTTTCTTCTCCTACACATTTCCAGATTTATCCAACTTCTTTCCAGACACGATAGATACGATCTGGTGAGATTTATCTTTTCCTACGCCTCACGTGATTTCCAAATATAGAGTCAAACAAACCCGAGAAAACTCTACCTCCATGTTTCATCGTGAATATTTTTTTCCGAAACCAAACCTCCTATAGTCCCTGTCTAATCCAAACAGGCCCAAATAGAACTGAATCCATGAAAAAACCCGAAAACAACTTTACAGGAAATAGCATAGACCCGAGAAAAGTCTTTACCTCTGTTTTATCTAGATCGATGTTCTGGCCCAAGTTTTTCGAATTAATCAAACATACCATCCTTGTTTATCTCTGATAAGTCCATCCCAACAATTTTCGTCGATTGAATCTCTCCCAAAAGCCTCCAAAAATCCAACCCTAATTTTGCAGTGAAATAATGGTTTTTCCCGCCTTTTTCATATTTGAATTTGGGAAGAAAGTGACTTCCCCCTTATCCGTGGCTGGTCACCCTTTAGCAACCGGGGTATAAATAGTAAATTCTTGGGTGTAAATAGTAATTTTCCTAGGGTGACTTTATCAACTCCTCCGAGTGCCTTTAGCGTATATCTGGCGTGCCTTTAGTAATTTTCTCCGGAGGTTCAAATGTCACTTTTCGAGCCAATTTCTCCGCAAAAGTTTATTTCTCCAAAAACACCTACAAAAACATAAAATAATCAAATATGCACGAAATCAAGCACTAACAATACACATAATTGAGATCAAATTAGACACAAAATTGTGTCCATCAATTACCCCCAAACTTATTATTTGCTAGTCCTCGAGCAAATCAAATCTAGAAAATAAAATCCGAACTCACTGTCGCAGGCATCGCGATTGCACTTAGCATGTGCAACAACCCTTTAAACCCCTAGGTGGCCCTAGTGGCCAAGTTATAGTCTCGGGAGGGTTTACCAGAGATATACCCACAAAATCTTTACTCCAGACCCTAGCTATCTACGCGGAACCTTGGAACGGCACTAAAGAATATCCTTGGTTGGCATACTCTCATTGACTACAAGAGGAAGTACCCTGATGCGAAATTCCAATTGTTGTACACGAGTTTGCACTCACATACTAAAATTCATATATAAGTGACAGAGCTCTACTCAGATAGTCGCATTATGGACATCAATATCCAGAATCAAACAAATCACATGAATAGATTAAGAAGATTGAAATAGAAATAGATGGTTGAGAATGGACGTCAATGCCAAGGTGAATCCTATGACCTAATGGATTGAGATACTGGTCTGGACTAATATCAACACAGTTGGCATATACAAGGGAACCAGTGGTCAATAATCCTAATTCTAGATCAACTCGTCTGGCATATACAAGGGAACCAGCGGTCGATTTTATTGAACAATTTATTCCAGTTGGTCTGATGGTCTGGTCTCAATTTCTTTTCATTTTTTTTTCAACTTTTTTTTAGTAACTCAATCACCCTATTTCAACCCAGCAGACATCAACAAAAAAATTATGCAAAAAATAAAAACAGAAGTAATAAGATGATTCCGAGATACGGTGAAACTATCATGTATTTCTAACACCTGAGCTCTGTGCTTTTATGAATAGACTCTATATATATGTTTCTATCCACTCAGATTGGTTCCTCAACTCCTATAACCAAGATGCTTCCATCCACTTAGATTGGTTAGTGTCATCCTTAATAAGCATAAATTTCTAGGCTCCTGAGTTTATTCATTGCAACAAAAAGGTAACAAAAAGTTTCTACCCCACCCCCAAACTTAAATCTAACATTGTCCTCAATGTTCTCAAGATAAAATTAAAAACATAAACAAGGAGAAACTGTTACCATTTGAAGCAAAAGAGATAAGGAAAGATATTACCGTGTTGCATGAGCATGGGTTACCTCCCAAGAAGTGCTAAGTTTAACGTCTTCAGCCAGACTAATAAAGGATTAGTCGCCTCATAAAATCATACAGTAATAGCCGAAATATCTATGGGTCATCAAAACAAAATAGAGCTATCACGAGTAAAAGGAATCTGCAACATGCCAAGAAAATAACCAAATAAAGAATACCCTTGTCTAGTTTCCTGTTTAAGACAACCACATCTAGTTGTGGTTCAGGTTCAGGTTCTATAACTTGGTCGAGATAAAATATTTTCATGTGTTGCATTTCCTCATAGGTGAGATCTGAATGTTCAAGTTCTAAAGTCTGTAAGAACTCAGTTAAAAAATTTGAAGCACATAATAATAACCTTAATAATTGAGGATCCTCTAAGTGAATCAGATTTGACTCACACAGTTGACCACAATGAAAGTAGTGGTCCTTTTTAAGCAAATGTGTCGATTCTAACATCCTAAAGTACTTAGTGTTAGAGCACTGCTCGGTCGAACTCGCAAACGTTGCTATCTCAAGCTTGTTTGTCAAGTTTAGTTGCCAAAACTATAAGTCTTGATTTTTAGTCATCTTATAGCTAAGTATCGGATTAGTATAGTAAGTGTAGTTGAGCCTTAGACTCCACGACGTTCATCGAATGAAGACGAAGAACTACTCAAGGTAACTTATGGAACTTAATCAACAAAATGTATGTGGAGACTTGAACTTATCTATCACTCAAAAGTCTATCTATTTTATCTCCTATTTTGAGAAAAAAGTCGTATTGCTATATAGACTTCAATTATACACATTTGCTATTTCGAGCCGAGTTTATCTCGCTTATCTATTTCTCGAAATATGTGTTGGTAAGATTTCGCTTTAGCCTAGTTCATCTTTACTCGTGACGAAATTCATGTTGATTATTTCAATAACTTGAAAATAGCTTTGATAAAAATAGTTTGTGAATAACGACTATTTTAACATCCTCTAAGAAAGTTTCAATGATTGAAATGAGAGTTTAGAACATGTAACCATGTTTGGATATAAACATAGTGTGTTCTCACTTAAAAGACGAGGGTACCCAAATATACCTCAATCTAAAACTTTTCCACCTATAAGTCCTTTACCGAAAGTGATTGTCTATGGACTGAGTCGAGACAATACAACGAATCGGTTCACACTTCGTGTGATCGTCTATGGATACGAGATCGAGACAATACAACAACGAAGTATGATTACTTGACAATAGGTTCGGACTTAACCAAACACTATTGGATTGCTATCAAGTAATTTCGGAATTAACGTTTGTGTATTTTACTTCTAATTATAATAAAAACAATTATAATTGCGAAAATAGAATAGTAAAAGACACAACAAGTTTTGTTAACGAGGAAACCGCAAATGCAGAAAAACCCCGGGACCTTGTCCAGAATTGAATACTTTTAGAATTAATCCGTTATACAAAATCTAAACCAACTTCGTATAGTTGAGACCAAGAAACTAAACCTATAGTTCACCTAGTTCCCTCAGTATCCCTGCACCTCCAACTTGTAATAAGTCACGCACTTGGAACAATTCCTTTGGTTCGTATTCCAAACAGTAAAGGAACAACAAATCTGTTCGGTAAAACCTCTTTTCAAACAACGTGATATGAGTTTGAAAAAAGGCTCTTCCGTTTATCCCAATAAACTCATTTGTCGGGTTCTTAGATCAACCTCTTCAACAACTACCAAAGTAATTGTTTAGACTATGTAATCAACACCATGAATCACAAAGAAATGTATTAATGCCGATCTACACAACTAATCAATCAAGGTTATCACAAAGATAAACCGATTATAGTTAGATCCCCGGCCGATCAAGTTTTGTGCACACCAAAGATTATGAACTCAAATAAGAAATCTTCTTTGTCTTCAAATCTTCTTAGATCTTCAATAAACACCTGCACACAAAAAACTTAAATCTCTTGTGATCAATCACACACAGAATGGAGTATTTAACAATGGATTATCACAAGACGTCTTTAGATCTACAAACAGTTCTAAAGATCCCCTTCGATACTTCGATCTAGTTTAAGAGAATCTTATATCAGAAGAGAAGATTCTCAAGCATAAACAAACTAGGTGCAATCAAAGTTCAACAACCTTTAGTCAATCAAATCAATCGAAAACTAATAATAAACTGCAATTATCTAGTTTATCACAACCGGTACTCGTAGAGCTTCTCAATCCCAAATAAGTCTTTAAAACGAGCGGTCGTAAAAGATTTTGCCTAATTAGGGTACTTTCCTCTCCGAATAGATGGCTCCACCAGTAACAACACAACTAGGTAGTTTTGCTGGCTCTGAGGATTAGTTTGCTTG
The DNA here is from genome assembly GCA_023531105.1 of Papaver atlanticum. Classification (NCBI taxonomy): domain Eukaryota; kingdom Viridiplantae; phylum Streptophyta; class Magnoliopsida; order Ranunculales; family Papaveraceae; genus Papaver; species Papaver atlanticum. The sequence goes on along the minus strand of JAJJMB010006856.1, from coordinate 1,724,195 downwards.
AAATGCAAACTTCAATATTTATAGACCAAGGAAGTTTGGACACCAAGGAATTTCCAAAACCGAATATTCTCAAAGATATGCAATAAACGCCAAATCGGTTTTCATAATTCCTTGAAATGCTCTGTCCAAATATTGACCGAAATCTCAGTAGAACATCTCCAATTAGTAAATGCACATTACTAATTTTTATTTTCTAGAGATATGCATTTAATTGCTGGAAATTAAAAGCATCTAAAAACTAAAAACCTTAATTAAAAGATTCTCAATTTATTTCGATCCGGGATTCTCCTTTAGCTATTAAGGGATATATTTGAACAATAAAAGGTAAGAGTTACTGCACATGTTCAAAGTATGTCGACATCTTCACTTTGTAAATCCTTTTTCATATTTACAATCTTGGAACCGATTTGCCACACTTCCAAATAAGTTTAAAATTGGTTCATCTGACTTCCAAGAACTATGTGATTGATTATCCCATGAAATCACCAATCATGGGTTTCACGGTTCTACCAAAACAAGTTTCGGTTATACCTCCATATGGGTACCAAGATTAGTCACACTAGTTACAAAAAGTTGGTTGACTAGGTACTAGGATCGGTTACCACATATTTATGGTATAAACTTGTATTCGGTTGCACAAGTCATAGGATCGGTTCCCAAATTACTAAAAACTTGTTGCACCTCTTACAAGGATCGATTCCCTCTTGTGGTCGGTTGCACCTCTTACTAGGATCGGTTCCCCAATGTCTAGAGTTGGTCATACCAATTACAACATATCGATTATACCATCTCAGGTGATTACTTAAGATTGGTTTCACTAATAAAAGTCATACCAATACAAAAGTCAGGCATTGTGAATAGTTTTACCAAGATACATAAACAAGATATGAGCGGTTATACTAAACACACATATTGGTAATCCAAAGATTTGCAATGAATAACAATACCAATAAGCCTAGCGATTTCCCTTTCGATTCACAAAACAAGTTTATGAATGTACTTCCTTTAAACGAATGTAAAACATTGTTTCCTATGACGAAATCTTCACCCATACCCATACATAATCACAATAGCATTCATATGATTATGTCGATGTCTTATATATGAAGTTCAAAAGATAGACGTTATACTTCGTATTGTAATTCCTTAATACTATGTCTAACTAGAGTATAATCATTCACAGCTTCGCAGTTATGTTTTTAATATGCACGACTTGGAAGATACGTTAGGAATGAAACAGTTCAAGTCAAATATTACTAACCTCAAGTGGAAGGATGATGTCGTCGTTGTAGTTCTTTACTTCTTCACATTCTTCAAGTCTTCACGTAATACTTGTAAGTCTCATATCCTAGTAACTTTCTAGCTAACCTATACGAAGTTTACTCTAGTAAATCATCAAGCGACTCTTTAAATGAGTTTTGATTCACTAAAATATGACAACCAAACTTGATATACCAACGCTTGGTGGGTTCAACCGAGCTATGCTCTAACAATCTCCCCCTTTGTCAATTTTAGTGACAAAACTCTTACATCATATGGATAAACAAATTACAAGAATTCATTACACATACGCTTGATTCCAAGTTTCAACAACACAATAACCTGTATACATTCAATCCATAAATGCCGTTGTTAACATTATAATAACAACGCTAATACTCCCCCTAAAGGTAAGATAGGTAGATTTTCAATCCGCACTTCTTTGTTATTCCCTTTGTAGTTAAGATAACCACAAGTATCAATATGATATGCTACTCCCCCTTAGTCTATGCTTTACTCATTCGTTAGATACAACGTTTAAGCACCATTGTCTTTTCCTTAATGATACCAAATCACTTGTTTACTCCATATATTTCTCCCCCTTTTTGTCACAAAATGACAAAGGTACGAGCAAATAAAAGACAAACCGAAAGGATCTTACAAATCATAAAAGACTTGCAAAACCTATAAGAGTTAAGCACGAGGGTTCCACACACCATTTTAAACAACTAATATCAAAACCGAAACTACAAAGTAATTTTGTTTTGATATGTTACCAAGGAAACAATTGCCCGAAGCAATTTTCCCTGATAGTTTAGCAAATCAAAAATTGACTAAGCACTTTAGTTCTTTTGCTAAACCGATTGTACAAATACAATCGCTTGTTCGATAAGATCAAAATAAAGATCAGAATTAACTCTATTTTTCTCATCAGGTTCTAATTATTTAAATAATAACTTAGACCTTTTCACTTTTAAACAAGAAAAGTACTAGGTTAGTTAACTAGCATTTCTTGTTAAGGCATTCGATTAGACTTAAATAACTGAAACCTCCACTTTGATAAGTCTAACTAAGATCAGAATTAACTTAGTTTCTCTTATTCGGAATCGAATTGGACTAAACAATTGATCCCGAAAACCTTTTTGTTAAGCCATAAGCAATTCATACTGTTGATGGTGGTTTTCGGTTCAGGGCTAAAATTGTGAAACCCTGTATTTAATACGCTGTCATCCGGCAAAGGAAAAAAAGACATTTGAAAGTGATGAGTGCATAAACCTCTTCACTTACATATGTATTGAGCAATTCAACATATTTACGAAATTTTTCCAGAATGGTGAGTGAAGCAACAATCCCAGATATTATGTAAATTTTAACATATTGCATTATTCACTAATGCATGACCTGCCTGGTATTTTCCTATGCTATGTTCCCAGCCGAACTCTCAATATTGGCATGATGTGACGATTAATGTTCACTCGCAGCGGAGTAGCATGAATCTCCTAAAATGTCAGTATTGAGACCTGCATGAAAACACTCACGTAGGCTACACCACTCTCTGATAAAGAGATTAGCGTGTTTACACACTTTAATTAAAAGTTAGCGTGATCGAACGCGTTTAAATTCCTTACGGAAAATCTAGACTGTCCATATCAATCTTAAAAAATGATCATGGCCACATGATTTGGCCACACAATTCAACAGGCCTAGCCTACTCCTAACGGAACTAGGCGATCATCATAATGATCACCGGCGGACCCACTAACATCCCGACCGATCGGATTCCATATAGCACACCCACAACGCCTTTGAATGCTAACCCTAACATGGGTGATCGCGTTGTTGAAAGATGAGCTCAAACGAGTTAAGACCGACAAAAACGGTTTCAAAAAACATCACGACCGCCCAACTTAGCTAGCCTAGTTGGACGGCTTAGATATTCCTTCGAATGATCAAAAGAGTACTGGCGTGTTCACCGACGACCCAATTACATTCTTGGTCAATCGACTTGCCCATGGCAAACCAGAAACGTGTTGAATCGCTCGCCAAAAGAAGCGTGATCGCGCGATTTTTAAAACCCTAAAATTAAGTCAGTTGCGATATGCAACTGTCGTAAATTGATCGTGTCCGTCCATCTTCGCCAGCTTGGTCGAACAACTTAGATTGGATTCTAGATGGACAATAGCATGGTACTGTGATCACCGGCCACCCCTCTTCCATGAGGAGCGATCGGCCAAGCCATGGCTTGCTCATATGGCCTTCGAACGATCACCCAAAAGAGGCTGGTCGCGCTGTTTGCATAATCCAACGGCAGTACATAACTGCCGCAAATCATCTCGTCCATCCAACTTCGCTAGCCTAGTCGGGTGGTTTATATTTATTTTTAGGAGGCTAACAGGGTAACGCTGTGATCATCGTCCACCCCTCCTCCACAGGGAGCGATTGACCAAGTGGTAGCTTACCCATAGGGTTCTCAAACGATCACCCAGAGGTGACCGTTAACGCTACATTTTTTAAGACGTTAAATTCGCGACTAATTTGAACGAACACTAAAACAATGATGTTTCCTACACATCGATTATTTTCAGTTGCTTGTTTAAAAGCGATGCTTTATATACATCGATTATAAGCAATGTTTTATAAATATTGATTTCACAAATAATTTATTATTTGACCTAAAAGCACTATGTGCTGCTTTTAGCGGCGAGTCTCATGACTTCACCCATTTACTCGAGACATCAAACATGTCACAAACTGGGGGATGCTCACCGGGGTATTGGTCTGGCAGTTTACAGCGTGCGGCGTGCAACACGCCCATTACGAGAAAGTGTCAAGAGAGGACGGACGGTTAACAACAATGGGAGTAGTGGGTGAAAGTGTGACCAAGTTTTCCCTCGTAATGGAAACGTGGTGATCACAACTTTTTACACAACCCCACATCTCCACTACTTAACTGCTTCCACTTCCTACGAGATCAGGGGTGCGCTCAATGACTTGTATAAATAGGATTTCAACCAATTTAAACACGGAACACAAGGGTTATCAACACAAGTATCCAGAAAACACCGTGAACTGATAGCTTACATTCTGCAAGCCAGTTCTACATTCTGATACAAGTCATAAAACAGCCACACCTTCATAATTCAACATTCTGATCTCAAACACCTTCTTCGCTTCCCTCCTTAAGATCAACCCTTCTCCTTCACTTTGTGACCGAATTGAATCTGGAACGGCCATTTCTTGGTTTAGGCCAGAGTTGTACAGATTGATCTCTCGAATTTAAAAGTACTCACGTGCAGTGCATTTGTTTAGGGTTTGAATTCGTTTCTCATCAACACACCCAAATTTACCAAAAACAGCAAAATCAGTTTTTACCCCAAAACATCTGGCGACCATAATGGGAGATTAATCTCTCGGTTGCAAGATCAATTTTCAATTTCATTTCAATTTTCTCAAGATGGTAGATCTTAGGTCTGGGTCAGTTACCAAACCTGATGCTACGGGCGCCGATAACACTTCTGGTGCCAGTATCCCTGCTATTAACACCAATGTACCACCTGCCAGCACAGTCAACACATCGCATGGTGTTATATCCTCTAACACCAACACCAATAATGCTGGAAGCATCCCCTCTGGCATGACACCTCCTATTATCATAGCCAGATCCGTTGTTACTCCTAATATTTCTTCAAGCATGACACCTCCAATCGTCACCAGGGCTGCCACCATTTCTTTATCGAGACGAGAGACTGGAGGAGTTAGAGGAAGCCAACCCCTATCACCATTGTTGATTTGATGGAAAGACAAGATGTTCTTGCTAAGGATCAGACGGACATGGCTACAACTCAAAAAGAGGTACTCACTTTTCTCAAGACTTTAACGGAGCGACTACCATAAGAGCCACGTCAACCCATAGAGCCAATAAGGAGTACCTTTAACACTCCTGGCGCGAGCGCTTTAACAGGGCGTGCATTCATAGATGAGGAAGTTCATGTGGCCCCTGAACTCTCACGAGAAAGGAATTAACCATCCAATTTCATCACATGTGAAGATCTGGAGCGTCTCCTCCAAAATCGAGGAAAATAAAACCCGGTGGACATGCACCAGCACCAATCTCCGTATCCTCCTGATGTGCAAAGAGTTCCTCTCCCAAGGGGATACTCCTCTCCTCAGTTTTCCCTCTATGATGGTACTGGTAACGCTCGCGAACACATTTCTCGTTTTCTGGAATCCTTGGGAGAACACGAATACAATCATGTCCTCCGCCTAAAAGAATTTTCAAAGTCGCTTACCGGAAGAGCGTATACCTGGTACAACAATATCGCTCCAAATAGCATATCCAACTGGTGTGAGATGGTCACCGCTTTCTATAAGAAGTATTTCTTCGTGTCCGAGCAAATCACTTTCTCAGACTTGAAAAGAATGTTTCAACGAAACAACGAGCATCCAAACGATTACGTCAAGAGATTCAAAATTCAAGCTTTGGATTGTCATGACCCAAATGTGACCGAACAGCAGTTGGTGGAGTCATGCATTAACGGTATGGTTCCCATCTATCGTGCTTTACTGGAAAACCTGCGTTTCCATACGTTCTCTGAACTCCATGAAGCTGCTAACTGGTCGGCTATGACCGCACTAGCGCTGTTAGAAAGAACCAGACCGGCCAGGGGTGAAGATGCACGTGAAACTTGAGGAAACAGACGCCTCATCAACAAGCAATATAACACCGGTCCTTCTATAAGCGTAGTAGGTGAAGGAGGGAAAAGGAAAGATCCAGCAGCGGAACAACAACCCAAGCGCGCAGCACCAGCGCAGACAACTCCATCCCGAAAAGCAGCGGCTAAGACTCCTATGCAAGAAACTGGAAATGCTGCTCCAGACTTCCCATTTCCAATGGATGAAGTCATTGAACTCCTGGAAGCATGGATTCAAGATGACGCCATCAAGCTACCTCCTCTCCGACGTCCACCAACCGAAGAAGAGATGGAAAATCCCAAATATTGTCGTTACCATAGGTTTGTCAACCACCCAACCAGTGACTGCAACAAATTGAAGCGCATTTTCAAAGAGAAGTTGGATGCAGGAGAACTTCAATTTGGAAATGAAGGAGTTCACATGGACCCTCTTCCTGTCAGGAGCTGCATGATTTCTGGGGACTCCGTCCACAAAACTGTGCAGTCTATGATGGAGCATTTATGCGAAATTTTGTATTTCTCCAAGGCGCAGGGTCAAGACATGTTTGGAGCCCTCAACAGTGTCATATCAGGCAAGCGTCTGTTTCCAGTTAGGGAAACCGCTCCCAAACCCCAATCTTTTTTGGGAAGCACAACTAACAAATGCAACTGGGGACTCCTAACCACCGCTCACTTAAAGGATGTCGAGTTTGACAGCACATTGATTGATGCAGCATCTGATTTCAATATTGTCACTGTCAAGACTCTGAGAGCTGTAAAGATTTCAAAGCAAGAAGTTGTTCACTGCCCAACTTTGATTAAAAGCACAGAAGGAGAATCAAAAGATGCTTACGGGTACATTAATCTTGAAATCAAGGTAGGAGATGCTCTAACACGCGGCAAGTTTCATATTGTTAAAGAATGCCCGAACTATGATATGATTTTTGGCCGTTCGTAGGTGCATGACAACAAAGCAAGGCTAGGAGTGTGTCCTTTGCCAGTGTCTATACTTGAAAGGATTTCCAACTAGCCGTCCAACCCCGAAGATCATTTTTTGCCGTATCAACATCTTGCCAATGTGACACAACTACCTGGAGAGAGCCCATCGATGTACATTCGAAGATTCCGAACCCAAGTAATTCTTATTGAACAACCCTTTCTGCAATCAGTCACTCTTCCTTCCGTCAAGAGCCGGGGACTTGACCCGATCGTCAACCCAGCCGTCACTAGGATATGTGAATGGGGTGCTGGGCCTTTCGAATGTTTCATTAAGAATTTAGAAGATGTATCAATCAAAGAGAACGAGTCTAAGAGTCAAGTAGCTGTGCAACACTCAAACCCATTTCAAATTGGAGATATGGTAGTGAAGGTGACCGCTCAGCCTGATTCGCCTGCAGAAGGGGAAGACGAGCCATACCTGGTGGCGGATGTTATCTTAGGAGGTTACTACAAGCTCATCAATACCGACAAACTGGAAGGCGTGACAATTCACTCACGATGGCTCAAACCTTTCAATACCTAAAACACTGTGCTACCTTATCCTCCAGCATTCTCTTTAGTATTTTCTCTAGCAATTTCCCTTTTCATGTAATATTTATAATTCCTCCAAAATGATTGCATTCATAATTAGGGTTTCAATTTGTCAGTCAATCGAAGTATCATTTCTTTTTTTTTTTAAATCTCTTTACTCCTGAATTATGAGACGGAGTCTCGAGCAAGCCTAAACTCCCATCATTCCCCATTAGTTCAAAACCAAAAAAAAAAAACTAAAAAGATAAACCTAAAAAGAAATATCTCATATCTTTCGAGAAGCACCGAAAAGGAGAAGGAAAAGGGGAAGGAAATCGTCGGGCAATCAGTATGTGATTCTTACGGAAAGCGCCTTCTGTACCCTGAAGTGCAGCCTGCTTCAACAATGAAGCGGCCTCTAAATCACCACATCATTACGTGGACTGCGACACGCTATCGATTGGAGGTGGACAGGTTCGTGTCAATCCTTAGTTTCCTTCATTGCATTCCCTACTTCGAGCTATTATTATTAGGGTTATAGGCAATTATCATAAAGGCGGCGCCCGAGCATATAAAAGCATCACCACTTATATGTTGCACTCCCTTTGGCCGCACAACCCGATGGAATGGGAGATTCTATTGTAGCCTTATTGGAGAGTGCAACAACTAGAGCCTCAAGATAATATAAATAAAGGAACCATCATTTAAATAAAACTCAGGCTTAGCCACCACTGAGTATAAGAAGAAAATATCTACAAACTATGAAGAAGTGCTCATCTATAAAAATAAAAAAAAACAGAGAGAGGGTAACAAAAGGGAAATCTAATCATCAGCAAGATCAACAGTGCTTTCACCAGAGCCGCCACTGGAAGCTGCTTCAACACCTTCGTCATAAGCCGCTACCGCGTCTTCTCCGGAAGCTTCCTCGACCTCTGTTTTGGACATTGCTCCAGAAGCCGCCACGATTTCCCTTTCGAACGCCGCTTCAACACCTCTCTCAGCAGCTGCTTCAATATATCTTTCAGGAGACGTTCACCATCTTCCTTGGAAGTTGCTTCAACATCTTCTCCAGATGCCGCTTCCATGTTCTCCCCAGCAGCCACTTCAGCGTTCCCTCCAGCAGTCGCTTCGATATCCTCTACAGAAGCTACTTCGACCTCTTCCTCAGAAGCTGCATCAACATCCTTTTCAGATACTGCCCCAACAGTCTTTTGAGGATGCTCCGGTTCGTCCGCATCAGAGTCGAGAATTATGATCCCGTTATTAACAGGGTAATCATACTTATTTTCACCCGGAAATTGCTTATGCTCAATCCTCCGCCGCTTCAATCGAGCCGCTAATCTTTCAGCCCTGGCACTCGGGGGATGAGACGCTTCATCACGTCTCCACTTCTCCTCCATACTAACTGAAGCCAGAAAAGCTTGAACACGCTCTCGAACGACGCATAAGTGCACAAGAGACATACCCTGTATAGCACGACCAGCTTCACGAAACGGAGAATCTATTTTGGTCATCACCTCCTCAAATGTGTTACCCCTGGGTTTGTCGACTTCAAAGCTCTTCTCTGGAGAAGTTGAGGAATAATCATCACCAGCGGTTCCCATCATATACTGCGAAAAGACATTATGATTGTATCAACAACCTATGTGATATAAAAAAAATCAAATCAAATCACATGAGAACATGACGCAATACCTGGAATGAAGAAGAAAGCAACTCTGTGATGATCGGTGTAGAGAGAAAGGCTCAAGTGCTTCCTTTATATTCCACAAACCAGCAGGATCCAGGGAAGAAAATGAGTCTCTACCTGCTGTTGAATAAATGCTTCAGATGCGGGATAAGAATCAAATAGATACTTATCTACCTGAAGATAACTGACGTATACTGAAAAGAAACGTATATTTCTTAAGAACCGAGCCAGCCTCTATCCTGGTAATGTACGTCGAACTTCTCTTATGAATTTCTTCGTCTGTTACCATCTAGTGCTTACCCAGCAATAACGTCACCATTTCGTGCTAAGCAGGGGACTTAATGTTGATGGTGGTTTTCGTTCAGGGCTAAAATCGTGAAACCCTGTATTTAATATGTTGTCATCCTGCAAAGGAACAAAAGACATTTAAAAGTGATGAGTGCATAAACCTCTTCACTTACATATGTATTAAGCAATTCAACATATTTACGAAATTTATCCAGAATGGTGCGTGAAGCAACAATCCCAGATATTCTGTAAATTTTAACCTATTGCATTATTTACTAATGCATGACCTACCTGGTATTTTCCTATGCTATGTTCCCAGCCGAACTCTTAATATTGGCATGACATGACGATTAATGTTCACTCGCAGCGGAGTAGCATGAATCTCCTGAAATGTCAGTATTGAGACCTGCATGAAAACACTCACGTAGGCTACACCACTCTCTGATAAAGAGATTAGCATGTTTACACACTTTAATTAAAAGTTAGCGCAATCGAACGTGTTTAAATTTCTTAAGGAAAATCTAGACTGTCCATATCAGTCTTAAAAAACGATCACGGCCACATGATTTGGCCACACGATTCAACAGTCCTAGCCTACTCCTAGCGGAACTAGGCGATCATCATAATGACCATCGGCGGGCCCACTAACATCCCGACCGATCGGATTCCATCTAGCACACCCACAATGCCTTTGAACGCTAACCCTAACATGGGTGATCGCGCTGTTGAAAGATGAGCTCAAACGAGTTAAGACCGGCAAAAACGGTCTCAAAAAACATCACGACCGCCCAACTTAGCTTGCCTAATTGGACGGCTTAGATATTCCTTCGAATGATCAAAAGGGTACTGGCGTGTTCACCGGCGACCAAATTACATTCTTGGTCAATCGACTTGCCCACGGCAAACCAGAAACGTGTTGAATCGCTTGCCCAAAGAAGGGTGATCAAGCGATTTTTAAAACCCTAAAATTAAGTCAGCGGCGTTGAGCAACTGCAGCAAATTTATCGTGTCCGTCCATCTTCGCCAGCTTGGTCGAACAGCTTAGATTGGATTCTAGATGGACAACAACGTGGCACTGTGATCACCGGCCACCCCTCTTCCATGAGGAGCGATCAGCCAAGCCATGGATTGCTCATATGGCCTTCGAACGATCACCCAAAAGAGGCTGGTCGCGCTGTTTGCATAATCCAACGGCAATACACAACTTCCGCAAATCATCTCATCCATCCAACTTCGCTAGCCTAGTCGGATGGTTTAGATTTATTTTTAGGAGGCCAATAGGGTAACGCTGTGATCATCGTCCACCCCTCCTCCACAGGGAGCGATTGACCAAGTGGTAGCTCACCCATAGGATTCTCAAACGATCACCCAAAGGTGGCCGTTAACGCTATATTTTTTAAGACGTTAAATTCGCGACTAATTTGAACGAACACTAAAACAACGATGTTTCCTGCACATCGATTATTTTCAGCTGCTTGTTTAAAAGCGATGCTTTATATACATCGATTATAAGCAATGTTTTATAAATATTGATTTCACAAATAATTTATTATTTGACCTAAAAGCACTATGTGCTGCTTTTAGCGGCGAGTCTCATGACTTCACCCATTTACTCGAGACATCAAACATGTCACAAACTGGGGGATGCTCACCGGGATATTGGTCTGGCAGTTTACAGCGTGCGGCGTGCAACGTGCCCATTACGAGAAAGTGTCAGGAGAGGACGGATGGTTAACAACAATGGGAGTAGTGGGTGAAAGTGTGACCAAGTTTTCCCTCGTAATGGAAACGTGGTGATCACCACTTTTTACACAACCCCACATCTCCACTACTTAACTGCTTCCACTTCCTACGAGATCAAGGGTGCGCTCAATGACTTGTATAAATAGGATCTCAACCTATTTTAACACGGAACACAAGGGTTATCAACACAAGTATCCAGAAAACACCGTGAACTGGTAGCTTACATTCTGAAAGCCAGTTCTACATTCTGATACAAGTCATAAAACAACCACACCTTCATAATTTAACATTCTGATCTCAAACATCTTCTTCGCTTCCCTCCCTAAGATCAACCCTTCTTCTTCACTTTGTGACCAAATTGAATCTGGAACGGCCATTTCTTGGTTTAGGCCAGAGTCTTACAGATTGATCTCTCAAATCTAAAAGTACTCCCGTGCAGTGCATTTGTTTAGGGTTTGAATTTGTTTCTCATCAACACACCCAAATTTACCAAAAACAGCAGAATTAGTTTTTACCCCAAAACACATACAAACCAAATAAATCAACTTGCATAATTATTTACCTCGACCGGAAGCAATTGAAACAAACATAGACATTATAGTAGCGCAATTGCACCGTAATTTCGTAAGCCTAAACAATTGATACCAAACCATAAAGCAAGATAACAATAGTTTTTCTTAACCAGAAACAATTGAATCACACACACATCCATACACAAATAATGGAATAAGCATTAATTGTACCGAAATTTTGTGAAGCAAAAGCAATAAATATATGCAATAAAATCAGGCTTTCCTTAAACAGGAAAACGATTAACTAACAAATTCGTTACCTCAAATTCCTCATCCTCTTATACCCTTAAGATATATCATTAAGCGCAAGTTCACATAGAACTCTCCCCCGTTGTGTTATCATCCTCTCGCCAAAACAAAAGAACAACAAAAAGGACCAACCTTTACCAGAGAAATGTTGAAAACCGGTTTTAACTAATGCGATACAAAAGTTGAAACTCCGAAACACATATGCTTTTATGCTAAACCAAATGATTCAACATATTGTGACTTTTTCACATATTAGATTCAATCGGAACCCCTTATGATCCTTTGATAAAGCCTACCAATATGGTCTAGAACTCAATCCCACTAAATCAAAAAGTCACCCAAACCATAAGGGTTCACACAATATGAGATCGAATATTAAGGTTATGAAAACCGAAATCAAACATCCCATAACACAAATGCAATACACCATAAATATTCAACAAAGAATAAAGTATTGCAATTACCTCTATCTTGTAGGGAATTGAATTGTGAAACCAACGCAAAAATAATGAGGTCATTCCGAGTTCGGACGAAGAAGTTATGGGCAACACAATTTTACACTCCTTCGTATGGACCTATCACTAGGATCGGTTACAAAATCACTAGTAGTCACTAGGACCGGTTACTAAGATTGGTTACAAGAGTTACTTGTGATGGATCACAACACTAAACTGTTTTTGACATAACTTTTGCATACGATGTCCGAATTCAGTGATTTTGGCTTGTTTTAAACGTAAAAACAAGAGATACACATATATGATAAGTAGATATCAACATCATAAACTCAAAATTACCATTTCTATCAAAGGCTCAAATATAGATAGAGAAAGTATGAATATAGAAGAAAATAAATCTCCCTAAAGATGTTAATTAGTCATTTAATAACCGAGAGATCATGTGCTCAGTATTCATGTGTTTCCTCACATTTCAAAAGATTGAGCACCAAGGTGAGCATGCACATTCTAACACAACTAGGTTGTGTTTATTTGAGCCTTGTCTTCTTTGTCACTAGGGACTAAGACAAAATCACTCTTGACCTCTAGATTGATTTGTTTTCTCTTGTTCCATCTCTTGTTTTTCTTCTTTGACTTGTGATGAAGAGTGTCATTATCACAACGTTCACTAGTACAAGAGATTTCAGACATGATGTCTTTCTTTAGTCTTTCAAGAAAACTCTTGTAATTATTGTCACCAAAAATTAACAGCTGAGAATCATTCTTGTGACTAACTTTTGGTCCCTTCTTGGCTATGGGAGACTTTGGGACCCATTTAGAGTTGGGTTTCGCATGAACAACTTTCTCCTTCATACCATTTGGATCATTGTCCTTTTGGATATTTTGCGAAACAACCTTTCTCCAATTTGGAACATCAGATCTTGTCTTAGCATTTACAAAGTCATCTCTCCTTTTATAATTGGGTCTTTTATGAGATGACATTGTCGAGCGATGGGTAAAATTTGAACTATCATTATAATAATTCTTTTGCCTAAAATTAGGACAATAACGATCTAAGTTCTTTCGGGGAGCAAACTTAGCCAATTCGTTTGATACAAAAGAAAGTGCATCTTGCATCTTATGAACTTTGCATCCCCATTGCAAGTGTCCCTCATTACCACAATAATAACAATGCTTAGTAACATACGAAGTATGAGTTTGAATGTTACCTTTTTGTGGATCCGCTTGCATTGGAGCTTGACGAGTTTTCTTCTTCTTCTTCTTCTTGTTCTTCTTCTTCTTCTTCTTCTTCTTGTTCAACATTGTTGGTTTCTTGACATTAGCAAAAATGTTCTCTTTGATTACTGTTGGTTGAACAAATCCTTAGGCTTAACAGGCTTTACTTCTTTATACGAAATAACATCATTTTTGACATCAGTGGAAGCCTCTGGTTGAGAAGAATTTGTAGCTTTAACAAATTTTATCTAATTGTTATCGTTGGAAGCACTTGATTCCTTATATCCTAATCCTATTGTATCACCATGATATCTTTCTTGTTTCTAACAATGAGGATAAATTGTTTGTGCTATCATTGGACTTTTTCAAGTACAAATTTTCTTCTTCCAACGTCTTAATTTTATCAAGAGCACCAGCTAGATCAGCCTCAAGGTGTTTTTCTCGTGAGAGATATACACCTTCTTTCTCTTCAAAACTCTTTTGTTGAGAGTTAATCTTTGCTTCAGATTCATCAAGTATCTTTTTCGACAAAAAGAGATCTCTTCGAAGATTTTCATATTCTAATTTCTTAGAATTTAGCTCGTCTGTACAATCTTTAAGAAGAGAGTCACTGAGGCGATAACCAATATAATATCCTAGGAAAAACTTCTTCAGTTTCTTGTTCTCACGACAAAAAGGAGTCATAAAACCAAGAAAATCTGAAGTTCTCAGTTTTTTATTTTTAAAGGGATTCAGTAGTTTAGAGTATTCTGAGACATCCTCTTCTATATCACGTTCAAAATCTGAGTCATCATCATCTGAAATTTCATCCAACCTTTCTTGTAGACAAAATTTCCAGTCGTTATCAATTTCTACATCATTAACAGGATTAACTTGTCTAGTAGATTCTCTTGAGATGATTTCGCGATGGTCTTTAGATGTTGAATTGTAGATGCCATCATCAAGTGTTAATTCAAAACTCTTGATGTCTTGATTTACGTTAACTGAATCATTATCGGGTTCTATAAAAACCATTTTTAGATTCCAGTCTTATAGGTTGGATCGCACAAAACACAGATTGTCAGATCTTTTCGTGTTTGCCTGCTCTGATACCAATTAAAAAGATGAGGGTACCCAAATATACCTCAATCTAAAACTTTTCCACCTATAAGTCCTTTACCAAAAGTGATTGTCTATGGACTGAGTCGAGACAATACAACGAATCAGTTCACACTTCGTGTGATCGTCTATGGATACTAGATCGAGACAATACAACAACAAAGTATGATTACTTGATAATATTGGTAGGTATTTTAAACAAGCCTACGAATATGTCTAACTGCAAGTGCACAGTGTCCTAATGTAACACAGGGCAAGCACAGGTCGATCCTCAGGGACAAGGTGGGTTTAAGTTGAAGCTACGGCCTTACTAGAACTAATTTTAAACAAGAGTAACACAAAATAGTTTTGTTTTGTCGATACAACTGAGAGGTTGGTAGTGACTGAAATAACAAAAACGAAAGCAAAAAGTAATCTAACAAGCAGATAAATAGGATGCTAGGGCAGTCGAATCCACCTCTTAACCTATACTAAGTCAATCCAGTTTCAATACTACTCTTGTCCCTTGTATAGACATCGGTGAACTTCTAGGCTCTGCCGACTATCCAGATAGCAGTGAAGATTCTAGTCTGCTGCACATCAAAGGGTGGTTTCAGAAGGAAGGTTTATTATCACTAAGAGAATTATCTAATCCTAGTATTAGCTTCCCTCTCACAAAACAACTAACCGCAGATCAATCACTTAGATGAGTAAACAATCCTGATATGGATATTCTAATCGCAACTAAGGTGT